>CAJINU010000027.1:948825-1166013 GCA_905178165.1 Amoebophrya sp. A25 | reverse complement strand
GGGAAGTGAACTGGTAAGACCTCTTTTTTCATCTGAGCTCAAAGTGCCCAGATGAAAAAAGATACTTTTTGAAGGGATTGCAGGGAGATAAGAACTCACACAACGAGGCAAAGAAGGGAAAACACTTCCCTTCTGAGTTGCCCACGGGACCATCTCGCCCCCCACCCCCTTGCACAAGGTTAAATTTGTGCGCGACTGTGAATCCCTATAACGAGTCGGCGCCGAAGAGTGCGCCTGCGGACTGTGCCCGACCGTGTAACCTTGTACAAGGGGGGCAGGGGGCGCGGGCTACAACGGGAGGCGGGGGGATGCATCAGACAAACTGTCGCCCGTGTAACTGAAGAGCTAAGGCGTGCCCTATCGCCCCGCTGGCGGCCGATGCGCCAGGCGGGGCGTCTTGCCGAGCTTTTGCGGTCTTACCGAAAGACGCTCGCGATTGAAGTTGTCCCATTGGCTCTCTTCGTGTGCGTGCGCTACCTATACCGGGCGCACTTCTGAGAGCTACGGGCGCACAGGCCTAGCCTTTGCCTGTAATGATGCTCCGGACTCTTAAAGAGGAGGGCGAGCCCGTGTCTCATGGTGTCGCCCGTCGCCTCGTTCGGTTTGTATCGGTAGCCGGAGGGATTGCAGAGGAGTCGGGCACGCCGAGCGAGCGGCGAAACCGATAAGAGAATGGCGGAAGCATCTCAACAGAGCCCGGAAAGACAGAGGTGAAACCGATAAGAAAATGGGAAGAGGAGAGAGACGGACTGGCCTCGCGATCTCGGGGCTGGCGTGCCAAACTGGGAAGAAAAGAGGCAAAATATCGAAAACGGCCCAGAAGTGCCACTGTCCCTTAACGGTTTCGCCTAAGAGTTTCGCGAGGAAAAAGTGGAGAGGGTTCCTTTTTTCTCATCCCAACAAAAATAAGTCCACACCCAAAGCACTGCCATCAAGTAGCCAAGCCAAAAACGTGGAGGGGGTTTCTTTTTTTTCTAGTCCCCGATGGAATAAATTCGCCGCCCAAAGCGCTCCCCTTTGTTAATTGGACCAAAAAAGTGGAAAGCGTTTCACGATTTTCGGTCCCGAATGAAAAACCAACAGCCCAAGCCCTTCCCTCTAGATTCTGGGCGGAAAAAGCTGGGAGGGGTCCCAAACAGCGCCAGGAATAATACCCGCTGCCCCCATTTTCGAGGGGATCACTCGCAGAAATAAGCTATAAGAGGTCACTCGGGTCACTGCTTTTCGATCCCTTACGAAGTAAATTCACGGCCAACGCTCTCCCCTCTGCCTAGATTCTAGGCCGAAAAGGTGGGAGGGGCTTTGCTTTTTTCGGCCCCCTCTGAAATGGATTTACGGCCAAAGCCCTCCCCTCTACCTAGATCCTGAGCCAAAAAAGCTGGGCAGTGTTTTGATTTTTATCCCCCCTGAAAAAAGTCCACAGCCCTAGGGCCCCCCTCTAGATTCTGAGCTGAAAAAGCGGAGCGGGATTCTTTTCCTTTATGGTCTCCGCTAAAATAAGTCCGCTGCCCTATTTTTCTGCTTATGAATTGCCACCGAGAGCCCACGCGCGTAGCCTAGTAGCCTGTCACCACGCCACCCGCGACAAGCGGCAAGGTATGCCAAGGAATGCGTGGACACCAAAGGCGACCGCTGCGCCGGGGAGTGGCCTCCTCAGCGGAGAGCGCCCACACCGAAGAGGACCCGCGCCGGATACCTATCAAAGCGGGCCAGGGCCTTGAAGGAGTCCCGAAGCTTGTGGCAGAGCCTTTCCACCTGTTTCAAACTTCTCCAAAATGATAGGCGCGCACGCGTGAAATTTGTCAAATTTGTCCAGTTTGGGCGGCTCTCCGGTTGCCTTTGCAGGGGCGAAGGGGTCGGGAATCCAGTGGGGGCGTTTGTCCATAAAACAAAGCCCCCCCATCCGTTTCCCTGTAGGCCGCGAGGGACGAGGGCGACGTACCCCCACCCGACCCCCCCCCCGCAACCTAGCAACGCCCCAACCGGTCCTGACACTCCCGCCCCACCCAGCCCAAGCGAGCGCACAAGAAGGCCCGCGGAATGCGAGAGGCCGACAAGGTGGCGCGCCCGCTTTTTGGGCCGCGAGGCTAGTTTGTTCCATCCGTGGTTTTTCAGGTGCGATGGACTCGCCCCCGCACGGCTGCCGGCGCGGGCAAGGCGTGCTGCATAGTTTTTGTTTCTGTGTATTAGGACTGACTCACTGCGCCATTCTCTCCGCGGCCCTTGTTCCACCCGTACGAGCCGCTCGGCACTCGCTTCAAACCTGTCGGGAAGGAAGACCCCTGCCACTTACAGTGTTCAGTTTTTTCCCTACCACTTAGAGCTCTTTTCCTGATGGCCCAAACCAAATTCTTCCGAATGAAAAAAGGTACCATCCGACGGCGATGTGTTAAACTGTAATCGGCGCCGTGCCACTTGTCCTTGAAGTACTCGATCGATCAGAACGGCACCGCCACCAGATTAATTTCTTACACCTGACGTCGCAAAGGCCTGCAAATGCAGCTCGGTCCACCCCGTTAAGACTTTGCTCTTGTGTTCTTGAAGTATCTGCGCCTTCCTGACTCTGCCTTCCTATTTTTGCATTGATTGCTTCAGCAGTGCGTGGCTTTTTCTTTCTTACCTGACACTAGCGTTACTCGATCGCTCTTGCTTGATAGGCTGCGTTCGTTTGAGACCACTCTAGATCACTTCTGTATTTCCTTTTGCGTGTGCTTTTTCATAGTTAGGCTCCAACATCACCATTAATACCAAACAAAACTACTAAGCAAAAATATGACCACTATGACCCATGAACTGGTGCGGATTGGGAGTCGACAGGCTGGAATGCACTCCGCCACGGTGTGGAAGATTCCTAGTGCTGACAGTTTTGTCTTGACTACTTTGGTATCAAGTTCCAGAAGACAAGACGAGACAGCCAAGACCCCTGCTAATACTAATACATCTGCTCAAAACCAGGCGACTGACGTAACTCTTTACTCAAAGCCAGGCAGCCCTAATACACCTGCCCCTGACGTGGTTCTTTACCTCCATGGCTTTCCGGCGCAGAGTTTGGATCACAGGCAAAACGCATATGGAGATGTGAGTGAAAGATTCGCTCAAAAAGTGATGGAAGCGACTTGTGGTGTTGGCTTGGATTTCTGTACCCTGAATTTTCGTGGTACACCCGGTTCCGGTGGAAAGTTTTTCGACAAAACTGTGTCTGGAGAAATTGCAGATGCTAAAGCAGTGATGCAGTTTCTTAAAAGATTAAGAGAGACTGAGGACAATTACTTGTTGCAAGCCATCTTTCGTTTAACTCTAACTTTGTGCAGCTGTAGTTAGCACTTTTCTTCAGGTAGAAAAGTGCACGCAACAAATTATGAGGCAAAAGATGGATTATGCTTGTAGTGTGAAGAGTTCTAAACCTTAGAAGTGACACCACAACATCTACCTCCACCGATGATCACAGCAGCAGCAGCAGCAGCAGCAAAGTCCACGTCATAGGCCTCTCAACTGGAGCTATTGTCGCCTCGTTGCTACGAGGGTCCCCGAATCTTTGTGCCTCTATCACCGCAGTTGCCGGCTGCTGCACTATTCCTGACGCCCTTGGCTTTGATTTTGATGAGTCCCAGCAAAAAGAAATGCAGGCCACCGGGGCTTGTTGGAAAGACTTTTGGCTACCCTTTGGAAGTGAAGACAATCCCAAAGAAGCGGAGCTGGCTGTTGCTGTACCAGGAACAGAAAGGACAGAGGAAGAAGAGCCTGAAAAGACGGAGCCTTCGGAAAATATCGAACCTGGTACTTTTGTTCGTCATCGCATGCGCCTTGGGAAGCAGTATACGGAGGATTTTTTAGACTTACGGATCGAAGATGCAGTTAAGGAAGGGGCATCACCACGACCGCCACCATTCTTAGTCATTCACGGAACGGAGGACCAGGCTGTACCAATACGAGAAGGAAAGCGGTTATTTGAAATAGCGGCAGAGCCTAAACAGTTCGTGGAAATACCAAAAGGAAATCACTTGTTGTCGAATTCTAAGGACATGAAGAAAGCAATGAAAGAATTTGTGTCTTTTATTGCTAAATTGTGAACAAAGGCGAAGAACTACAGAAAAAATGATGAGAAAAGGACTCCTGAATACTTATGAGACATCCTCTGGTGTATCGCGATGGAGCAGATATGGAGAAAGAATTATGGCGGAAGAATAATGAGCTGGCAAATACAAGGTCAACCGTTCTTGGCAAAACAGAAGAAAGTTTGTGGCTCCAAAAAGTGTCTGATCTACGCTCTACTGGATCCTACTTTCACACATTTGATCCTCAGATGCATATCTCGATCGGCATGTGGATGATCTTAGATTGAAAAACAAGATCTTCGCAACTGATCGATATTTTTTGCTCTTGGGTGACTTGGAAGAAAATACTGTCCCATTCAATTCACGAACTAAAAAAGCTAAGTACACTGAAAGACAACAGGTCCCACATCTCTTGTAGTAAGAATCTCTTACTAGTCGTTACCCCTTACTGCTATGATTTTCATGTGATCGTGATTATTCTCTGACGACCAAGCGACATCTCATTTTCTTCCATCACTTAGATTTCCGTTTCGTGTAAGTGAATTGATTCTCACGTAGTTAGCAAACTAGATCAATAAAAATGGAAAGCAAATTTTTCGCAACGTCAGCGAAGCTGCGAAACCCTCGTGAGAGGCTTCGCTACCTGCTTGGTCGAGGTACAGAGGTAAAGGCGAAGGCTTCAAAGACCTCGACAACGATTGCGACGAGAAAAGCTGATGGCAAGGACAAACAAACTAGTACAAGAGCAACGTCGGCTGTTCATAAGAAAGTGGAGAAAGTCACCGCTGCGACAACTACATCTTCTTGTGCAGCCTCTTCCTCGGTTCCATCGACATCAAATCAAACAGTACTAGATTTGTTTAAGCAATGCGCCTTGGAAAAACGACCAGTTTACGTTTGTGCACCAATGGTTGGCGCTTCCGAACTCGCGTTTCGTGAGCTAGTGCGACAACATGATTGCGACTTATGCTATACGCCGATGATGTACGCTGACAAATTCGTTACAACTTCTAGTGGTGAATCGAGCAAGACCGGTATTAATAGTAAAGCTCCTGTTACCAGCAGTGGCAAGAGTTATTTTCCAACCACCTATGCTCAAGAGCAATTTTTTGAACAGCTTGAAACCTTGCAGAAAAAGAACAGCAACAGGAAAAACGGAAGAGACCATCGTCTGGAAGGCCGCCTTGTTGCGCATTTTTGTGGCAACAATCCTGAGACTTTACTCGCAGCTGCAAAACTAGTTGAAAATCACGTAGACGCAGTGGATCTGAATCTTGGTTGTCCACAGAGGATTGCACACGCAGGACATTTTGGAGCTTATTTGCTAGGACAAGAAGATCGTCCTTTGTTGAAGAAGATTGTTGCCACACTAGCAAAGAACCTGTGCATTCCCGTTTGCTGCAAAATCCGACTACTAGATTCGTATGAGGAAACCTTACAATTGTGCAAGGACTTAAAGCAAGCAGGATCAGCGTGGATTGCAGTCCATGCGAGGGCTAGAGGCACAGCGACAAGACGTAGAGAAGGAGCTGCGAATCTAGAACATGTGAAAAAACTAGTAGAGGACATGGGTGGAAGAAGTTCTAAGTCATATCCGATATTGGCGAACGGTAACGTGATCACAGGAGAGGATGTCATCACGAATTGGAGATTCACAGGCGCAGCTGGGATTATGAGTGCAGAAGGATTGCTGGATAATCCTCGGATTTTTGCGGATGCGAAGAGGACCGTTCTGGGCATTAAAAAGAAGAGTCCACCGCGAGAAAAAGAGACCACCGGAACGTCACCGCGGCCGACGCTTTCCTACACTGAAAGTCTCCACCTCGCTCGTCAATACCTGCGATTAGCGGAAAAGCATTTTCCACCCGAAAGCGAAAAAAGTTCACATGGAATTGGGACTGTGGTGTTTCATGTGAGGCGCATGTGCAAGTCTCTTCTGCAAAAGTTTGAGCAATTGGAAGCGGTTTTGGCGGCTAAAGAAATCAAAGAGATCGATAAGATTTTAGACCGATGTAAAGGATTCCTTAGTGGTGAACAAGGTGTACTAGACCATGCGAAGGGAATATTAGCCAAGAAGAGCAACAAGCGTCCTGCTTCCTCTGACGGTAAGAGCGAGAAAACAACAACAAACAGGAGTGGAAATTCAGATGTAGATAATGGTCCTGATTCAGAAGTGGATGATGAAACCGAAGAAGCAGCAACTTCATCTACCACTACGAAAAAGCCTCGTGTTGTCTTTG
The DNA here is from genome assembly GCA_905178165.1 of Amoebophrya sp. A25. NCBI lineage: Eukaryota > Dinophyceae > Syndiniales > Amoebophryaceae > Amoebophrya > Amoebophrya sp. A25. The sequence goes on along the minus strand of CAJINU010000027.1, from coordinate 1,159,718 downwards.
ATCCAGTTGCAGCTGCGAAAGAGAAAGAGGCTTTGAAATTAGCGAAGAAGAGTGCTGCAGATGTAAAGAAATTTCAAAAGCGCATGGAAAGAAAGGCCAATCGCGAAGGGCGTACTCTGCAGAGTGTCATGGCAGAACACAAGGAAAAGTCAGCCTTTTTTCATGCTGGGGCGGTGCCAGTTGGGGACAGCGAGCGAAAAAGCTCTAGCACTGAGCAAGAGAATAAAAGCACGCAAGGGACGAAAGGTAAAGCGAGCAAAGGGAAGGGGGGCAAGGGCACAGGTAAGGATAGTAAGGATAAATGCACGAAAGGAAGTAAAGGAACAAGTAAAGGGAGTAAAGGTGGGAGTAAGGGCAAGGGAAAGGGCAAACAAGATAAAGGAGCGGCAAAGGGTGTTGGAAAGAAATGAATTGTTTTTCTCACTCACAAAGAACGAACGCGTGACCTCCAAGTCCAATTTGTGCCTCGATATTTGTCCTACGAAGACGACGCCCTTTTTTGGATTATGTGCTCATCCCAGTCCCATGGCAAAGTTTTAAGATCGAACTACTCATACTAGTTGCGGCATCTCCATCCCCAGACCGACGTGGCAAATTCAAAGTGTTTGTTATGACTTCCCTGTGTTGCGAAAGACAACTCTTACGGGAACAAAGACGTGTCGGTAGAGTCTAACAAAAATTTTCTAAGACGGTTTTTTTGGTGTGAGGCTAAGGATGATCGGTTACAAAAGCTTCGGTTCCAAACTCGGTCTTTTTTCCAGTGGCGCTACCCGAGCGATCATAAGCAGAGTCAGAGAGGCAGAACGAGTTTCAATTCCTTTCTGTTTTCGTTTTTGCTACGCACTCGGATTTGGCTCTGTAAGTGGCTTTATAAATAGCCCTATTTTAGCCTTCCTCCACCATTGAATTCTGTCTTTACTCAAACTTCGCAGTCGACGTGGTGTTGAAAAAAATAAGTATTCAAGACACTTTATTTTTGTTTTCTCCGTCTTTATCAGGGTTTTTCTGTGTAATGCTATAATGTGTGCAGTAATACAAAGTTCTAGTTCTCCTTTAAACGGTTCGATCATCTTTCGTGTATGATAAAAGGTCAATCAAATAAAGTTTTTGATTGATTCGGTGAAAAAAAGCTCACGTATTTCATCTAGCGCCTCGCCATTTATGTAACGAACTCACCCGAGAACCTCATGTAGCTCCTCGAATCTCGGTGCACTGTGATATGGTTTTTCACATTGGATAGGAGGACCTAAGGTTTCTTAGACGTTATAGTTTACAAAATTTTGTATAGAACACGTCCAATTCGTGTTGATCCTACTTGATGAATCTTGTATAGAACCATGGATTCCTCTGCAATTCGTGTTGATCTTACCCTGTTGGGCACGGCAACGGACGGTGAAGATCCCCCGCAGCAACGTGTCTGCAGCTTGTCCCTTGGGAAGTCCCGGCCTGTCCCTTGGGAAACTCTATTGGCCTTGCTTAGTGAGGATGCGCCGTTGGAGGAAAGGCGGATGTTGGAAAACTTAATACGGTTGGCATCATGCAGCGCGAGTGATGACTCTCGCAAAGTTGAGTCTCGAGGGATGACTCTAGCTGTTGAGGGACCACGAAACCCAGGGGAAAAAAATACGGTTGTTGAGTCCTCACAAAACAAAAGTAGTGGCACGACGTCGGAGTATAGGAATGCCATGGCGCTTTCTAGCGTTTCTGAAGGGGAGTCGCATAGCTCTGGAAACAGTGTGGCCACTTCCTCAAGCGGAGATGAGATGGTGACAACTACTCGTAATGATATCACAGACCTTGTTGTTCCTGGAGGTATGACTATAATGAAAGGGACGAGGTCAAATGGCGTACCAACATTAACGTCGAGTATGATGGGTGATGGCTCAACCATGATGAACGCAACAAACGATCCAGGAGAGCTTGCGCTTACTTCTAAGGACGTAGTTCCTGTCGAGGAAAACCTGTCGAGGACTTCGGAGGTCGAGGAAGCACCGCCACCGCCTCCTGTTTTGCTAGTCCTATTGGATTCAGATCACCAAAGAAATGCACTACTCGAAGAGGACGAAAAAGGAGCGCAGTTGCAGGTATTTTATCGAGCTAAAAGATAGGAGTAAAACGCGACCAAGTTTTCATGGTCACCTGTTAAGCGGCGCGTAGCGTCAACTTACGGGACCTTTCGCTTAAGAGGTGACCCTAAGTGCCTCGGTCACTACTTAAGCGACACTTCCTGAGGCACTTAGGGGACCGTTCGCTGAAGCGGTGACCTTAAGTGCCTCGGTCACCACTTAAGCGACACTTCCCGAGGCACTTAGGGGACCTGTCGCTTAAGCGGTGGCCTTAAGTGCCTCGGTCACTACTTAAGCGACACGTCCCGAGGCACTTAAGGGACCTTTCGCTTAAGAGGTGACCTTAAGTGCCTCGGTCACTACTTAAGCGACACGTCCCGAGGCACTTAAGGGGCCTTTCGCTTAAGAGGTGACCTTAAGTGCCTCGGTCACTACTTAAGCGACACGTCCCGAGGCACTTAAGGGGCCTTTCGCTTAAGAGGTGCCCTTAAGTGCCTCGGTCACTACTTAAGCGACACGTCCCGAGGCACTTAAGGGGCCTTTCGCTTAAGAGGTGACCTTAAGTGCCTCGGTCACCACTTACGCGACACTTCCCGAGGCACTTAGGGGACCTCTCGCTTAAGCGGTGGCCGTCGGTGCCTCGGTCACCACTTACGCGACACTTCCCGAGGCACTTAGGGGACCTGTCGCTTAAGCGGTGGCCGTCAGTGCCTCGGTCACTACTTAGCGAAATCCTCAAAGGGCATGTCGCTTGAGCAGTGTCCCGTAAGCGGTTCGTCCACTACTTCCGCAGCCCTTAGCGATCGAAACACTTAGAGGGCATGTCGCTTGAATGGTTCTACAGCATGCACTTGTATCATTAGCACTTGGCTCTATGCTTAGTTAGGCCATCATTGAACTACGCGCAAGTTTATTTTACTCATTCATCTGTCATTTGAAAGTCATGGATTCTCAGAACAATTACGAGACCTTGAGCGTCAGTGGTAGCCAGCTGACAGACGTGGAGGGACCCGCAGCTCAATCCGACGAGCTCTTTCGACCAAGAGAAACAGCTGCAGCACTGGTGCGCGCAGTTAGGAAGATGAGTATACTGAAATCTATAGTGTTGATGTGTAGAAAAGCGATGTTGATCCGATAGAGGTAGGAGTAGCGTTTGACTTCGCATGTTACGTAGAAGATCATGATGTCTTCTTTCGATTCGGCTTCCTTACTTATTGGGAGAAGCCGCTTGTTGTCTCAATTACTTATTTGGAGCAAATTGAAAAATTCAATCTTCTCGTTATTTCTACAATCACAATTTTAGGTTCTTCGCCCGCTGACGTGTCATCCCCCTGGCGGATTGGATTAGCTCGGGGATTAGACCTCTCGCCTGCTACTGGCACTGCCCGCGCACGAGAACCTTTAGGGAGTCGACCCTTGCGCTTAAGGATGCGTGCTAGCGGTCGTAAAACTGCGTCCGTTGAGGAAGAACCTACCAGTCAAGGCTTTACTTCTGGAGATGCAAATAATCCGAAAAACTCTAGAGAATCAAAGGCGGTTAACGTGAGGTCGTCTGGAAGGGTGAAACGTTTGCCAACTTCTACGAGTTCATCAAGTGGACCATCGAGTAAGGAAAGCTGTGCGTGGTACGGTGACGGCCGCAGTGTTGAGGAAGCTCATTCTGAACGTCATGGTTCTGAAACAAATATAGCTTCGAGTTCTCGAACACATGACGCTACGTGCCAAACAAACCCACGAAGTTTGATATTTCCTGAACGAGACGATGGACGACGTGTCAGAGCACCAACCGCTTCGGAACAAGTTAGCGAATCACCCTCAGGTCAGGAGAACGGCGGGCAACAAGGACACAAGGAGGTACTAGTTCAAGTTCAACAAGAAAAACGGACAGGAAAAGGTCAGATTCCAGTCCCTGACCGTAGTCAACCGCAGAGCACTTGTTCACGTGCTACTCAAGTCGAACCCGGAGACACAGTGGCCCTACTCAGATGGAGTATGTCTTCCGGAACTATGGGGGGCTATGCTTCTTCGGGGATGATTAGCAATCCTATGTACTCCTCGTCTGGTATGATTACGAACCCGATATACCAACTGTCCGATGCCGGGATGAGTACCCCAAGAGGCAGCATACAACCCTGTGATTCCTCCTACGACTACGAACGCAGTCGGAAAAGCAGTGGTCTGACGGAAGAATATGGAAGACCGGAGCTGCATGGTAGTCGTGGTAATGTTGCTGAAACAGCTACAACTCAGCATTTCTTGCGATCAGAGCATGGACTACATGGAACTTCATATGGGAGTGCTGCAAATCATGGGAGTGCTGTAAACTCTTACTTGCGAGATAATGGACATGGGAACTCAGCTGCAGGTGGACCTAAAGATCACTTGCATGGACACGGCAACTCAGCTGGAGCTGCAGGTGGACCCAAAGATCACTTGCATACTGCACGTGGACGAGGAAAAGATGATACGCAGCCTCGAGATGACCTCGATGGTCGTCTTTCACCTCCAACCAACAGCGATAATGAACAACTTGCGTCCTCTTTTACTGCTAGAAGCAGACAAGAAAACGAAAGCCATCTCGATCCCGATAGTACCTCTACGAGTAAGGAACTAGCCAGGACAAGATTTATCAGACAACAGTTGTGTGATGTCGAGCACAAGGAACTGCTGTTGCTCATGAATAGTTCTAGTTTTAGTGGGACTCGGCCTTTGTACTTAAGTTCGTCTGATGGTACTACTACTTGGGATCTTCATCATGGTCGTGAGAAACTACATACAGAAGTAGCTAGACAAAAGCGGTCACTTGCAGTTTGTAAAACGCCAACAGTCGACATTGTGGGAGCAAAAGAACCGCTTCTTGTGGCAGGAGAAAATTTATCGTCGACTCCTTCTCCTCCTCCGGCACAACAGCAACAACAACAAGACGAATATGAACGAAATTTTACATCTTCTTCCATACTGCAGCAGCATCGACAAAACGAAGTGTCATCTAGACGACATTTTTACGGCCCCCAAAGTATCCAGTACTCATCTTCTGCTACTTCTAGTACTACGAGAGGTCACGTCGATCAGAACAATCTTTCTCCGGACAAAAATATTGCAACTACTAGTGCCCCCCGACATCCTCAAGAAGGAGCTGGTGGTGCCGATCGTACGGGAGATCCATATCAGCACCTGAGAAATCGCGAATGTGGTGCCGATCGTACGAGAGATCCATATCAGCATCCCAGTAGAAGACCTGACGGCTACTTCTATCAACCAGAACATCAGCACTCTGTTCACTCATATAGCAGTGGAAGATTCACTGGTACGAAAGAACAAGTCTCATCTTCGTTTCGTTCGTCAAGAGTTGAGGAGGTTAGCAGGTCTTCTCCGTCATCTAGAACAGGCACAGCAGAATTTCATGCAGATTCGGATGTGGTCAGAATTGCGGCCGTTCCGCGTGGTGCTCCAGAGAAAGTCACGTTGTCAGTAACCCCGCAGATGCGGACGCAAGAGTCGATCGAACCTTATGATCGGAAGGTACTATGTACTTACGTGTTACTAGTATGGGTACTATGCGTTTGACTTGGTGATTTCTTTTCACCGGTACTAGCTATCGTCCAATTCATCTCATCACGCGGTCACTTCCTTCCTCCCAAAAACAACAGGTCCTCGAATGAAATTCTCATCACGCAGTCACTTCCTTCCTCCCAAAATCAACAGGTCCTCGAATGGGACCACAGGAGTGGTTGGATCACCTCTGCCACAGTCTCGGCTAGCCCTGTGAGTGGCGAGTTGCGGGCTACGGTGATCACTCGAGACCGGACTTCCTCCAGTGACGACCCAGGGGAACACATTGGCACAGGATCATCTCTTAAGAAAGATTTTGACCGTAATGTAAGGACCTGCTCTGTTACTATAATAAACGGAGTGGTAGTGCTTTAGTGCTTGCTGTTTCATAACTTTCTCTTCATACTGTTAGCATCCTGGCCTCTGGCCCTGAATTGTTACCAGCATTAGTCTCTACGGGCACTACGGACAGTGTCATCAGGGGCACATACATGACAAGTGCAAGTCTTCAACAAGTGCAAGTCTTCAAGAACTGCAAGTGTTCAAGAAGTGCAAGTCTTCAACAAGTACTTGGCTTAGCTAACACGACCATGAAACGGATCCTTGTTGTACGATATTAAAAGGTTTATGATCTTCTCGATTCAAATTCTCCACTATTTAGGTGCTGTACTTCCTCCACCTATAGTAGTCCTCTAAGTCTCAATCCGGAACCAGTGCGCCGGCTGGGGCATCAAGTGACGATCCAGGTAGAAGCCGCGTTATGGAAAGATTAGAAAAAATGAGAAGCAAATTCCAAATCCCAGCGAGCCCGGACAGTAGAAGTAAACGATGAAAAACCAAAATTATGATATATACCTTTACCTTTTTCTGTCTTTCCTAGGTAGGTTGGCTCCACCACAAATGTTACTTGTAACTAAAGTTGACTATTGTACTGATAGGTGTATATTATCATGGTATTACCCTGTAGATAAATTTGATTTGTACCATTAACTACCATCTATCGCAATCTTATTCTACCATCCGTATCGCTTTCAAGGGACTTACAACTTCAAGAATTCCCACCGACTGAATTAACTTGAAAACTAATGACTTAACTTCATATTCCAGATAACGACACTGTATTTCATGCCATTATAATCTTGTAAGAATAACCAGCAGAAGCATTTTTGCTAATTGAGAGGCAGAAATACATTCCGATTGTATAGTACCGACAAAATTTATGTACAACTCAAGTAAGAAGCTCATGTGTTGCGCAGTACCTGATGATTACATGATACGATTAAAGATAGTCGTATAGTATAGGAGTTTCGGTTGTGGACCATTTGACGAGCAAGGAGGTTGGATTCGTATTCTTTCCCCGTGCTCTCCTGGTCTGCAAACCTAGTTACCGTCAAGTCTGTCATCCCTGGGATGACTATCCGAAATTGTAGCTACAAGCTATATCAGCCTTTATAAAGTTTGTAGACACGACGACAGCATCGACAAATCATGCGAAGTACATCTAGTCACTTTAGTTAGTTTTTCTGTTTGGTTAGCTTAGTTTAGCACCTACTACTCAGCTGTCCGAAGAGTGCGGCAGATACCAAGGATTTTGCGAGTATAGAAGACAAAGTTTTATTCGGTCTCTCATGATGAAGAAGTTGTTTCTGCATGAGACCAATCCCGGACAGAGAACACTCATCTTTAATCTGCACTTGTACAACATCTAGGTTAGACATAGTTAGAAAATGTACATGCTGGAGGTCATAGCATTATATTGCTGTTAGAGTTCTAGTTATAGCTTCTGGGTAGTTAGCGCCAATAGGATTTGTGTAATAGAGGATAGCTGCCTTTAAAGCTTGGCTCCACGCATGGTCATAAATGATCATCAGGAGAGCTCCTTTCTGATCCGGCATTGGCAATATTGTATTGATTCGGGTCTCTCTAAGAAGATCACACAGAATTCGGTTATTCACCGGCTCGAACTTGAAGGTCTTTACGTGATACAAGAGACCACGTTACAACCAAGTTTGCACTGTTGATAAAAGAGAAACTCTAGGAAGCAAAAAGAACATTGGGATCCAAAAGACGAAAAGAAGCAAACCGTACGAAAAGGAAAGTATGATCCTGGATCTCTTCTTTCTTGCTGTGTCGTTCCTGGGACAGCTGATCACAGCAAGATCTCCAAAAGAAGTGTGATGCTCGTCAAGTTCCGAAAAGTTCCTATTCGGATTTCTACGGAAATCTTGAACCATTGATCTTGCTGTTGCTCCCCATGAAAGCGTGCTCATGATGAAAGCGATCTGCCTAGAACGAAGACCCTTTCGCAGATCATGTTGACAAGAAAACGTTGGGCGACGAAACGGTCTGCTCTGATCCTGACTTGTGTTGGATCCACTTCCTCGGTCGAATGAAGCGTGCTTTGCATCAACTAAGCGCAGCAGGAGTATGCGTCCCTAGCGGTGAGGATTCTAGTGCTAGCGCTGAATCATTGTTAACGTAGATCGAGTGCTACCTTGCTGTATTGGCTATCCTCTACTACGCTTCTACTTGTAAAAAGTATGTTGTACACTTCTTATCTGTGATTCTTACTATTGCTCAAAAATCTTTAGAGTAAGCGAAAATGGCTTCCTCCAGTGCAACGATCGAACAGGACAGCAGCAATGCTGCCCCCTCCACCACTACCGATTCCATTGCACCACCAGCCTTTCCATGTGCACCCCTAAAGTCAGAAAACAACGACAAGGTTGTTGTCGTAGATGCGGGTGCTGCGATTAAATTGCAGAGAATTGAGAATTTTGGGTCTGAGTTTTTCACCACCGAAGAAGTCCACGGCGAGATCAAGGACAGTCAAGCACGACGACACTTGCAAACATTGCCGTTTGACCTGCAACAGAAACAGCCGTTTAAGGAGGACTACATGTTTGTACTGATTATTTCTTTTACTTCGACTTGATGTGCTTGGATTTGGTTTTGGATCCCATGGAGTTAACATTGTCTATCCTCAAAATACACGCGATTGAGTACTTAATCATGTGTCGCTCAATTACCTTTTCCACATCATCAAATACATAGGTAAAAGCCTTCGCAAAAGAGACCGGTGATGTTGGTTTTCTCTCCCACAACGACATGGGTCTGCTTGCGCTCGCAGTCAGATTGCATCGTGAGAGTGGTAGCACTTTCGCGCTACGCGAAAAGCCTGAAATGAGCCAAGTGTCGCAAAAACGTGTACCGTTCAGTTGGGCTCCTAGGGAAGGTTTTTTCCGCGACCGGCGACAAAGTTCGGCATCTAAAGACGAGGATTTTTTCTCCAGAGATTCGCATTTCGGAGGAGATTGTGACACGGATTCCTTAGCGACTTACGACCTAGAGAGTGGCTTAGAAGACGACCACGACAGCGTGACTGACTCTGCGTTGAGGAGTCAACAGGGTGACCACACTGACGAAGAACTTGTTTCTGGTGAAAACGATGTGGATGTAGCAGAGCGCGAGCTAGAGTGCGTGCCAGAGGACGAAGAGGAAGGCGAAGATAGGCAGCCTAGTAATCAACGTGTAGTCAGATTCGCGGACGCGGAAAACATTGATGAGAACATTGATGAGGATGTTGTTTCTAGTGGAGAAGCAGAAGAAGAGGAAGTTGTAGTGAAGGCTCAGCCACCAGCTGTGGTGACAACTCCAGCGGCCGCAGACAACTCGGGACGTGCATTGTCATGGGCCGAACGGGCAGCAGCCGCTAAGAATCTCGCGCAGGAAGACCCAAAGAAGAAGGAGCATCACGTCCATGTGATCGACGTTACGCCACCTGCACCTATCAACGACTTTGGAGTTCCCGAAACAGAACGAAAGGGTTACACTTTGCCGACTTCGAAACCAACAGCAAACAGATCTTCAGACGACAAAGTAGACCTAGACCTTGCTGACGATTTAAGCAGAAAACTTGATTTTGGTGAGAAGACGACTCCAGCTTCAACACTTCTAGAAAGCGCTGAAGAATCCACATCCGCATCAGACGAGAAGAAGGATGAGAAGGGAAAGAGTCGCATTCTGAACTCCTCTTTTGCCCAAGAAACTATTGTCAACCCAGACGAAGAGGACTCTGAATCTGACGACGATGATGGATGGGTCACAGTCGACAACATCAACAGGCTTCAGAATGTCGTAGAAGCGAATAAGGGTTCCTCCAGTTCTGATAGTGCGCAGAGTCCGATCTGCATCCTCTCTACAGATTACAGTGTGCAGAACGTAGCCATTCAAATGGGCTTACAAGCATTGAGCATCGATGGTTTTCGGATCCGCAGCGTTAAACTATGGGGTACTATAATTACAACTTACTACTTACAACTTCTAGAAGTGTCATCGTTTGAACTTGTTTTGAACGGGTTGAATACAGTATTTTTTCACGATGAATGACAAGCTGCTTATCGCGATCTATTTATCATTATCAAAGTTAATAAACTTTTCCACCCCACCACCACCACCACTTAAAAAAGTAAAAAAATGTTTACCACCAAATCTAGGTAAAATTTGCCGCGCTTGCTTCCACACAACACGTGATACGACAAAAATTTATTGTGCGAAATGCGGAAACCCGACTTTGGACCGATGCCCCTATACCTTAGACGCCGATGGGCGTCTAGTGATGCATGATAACCGACGTAGGAAACCGAATTTGCGAGGAACTATCTACTCCATTCCGAAAAGACGGGGAGGAAGATGTACTATTTTTAGGATTTCTTGCATCGACGATGCTTTTGCACTGAATTATTAGAAAATCTCTCACTAAATAATCTTGATCATTTAAACTACAATTTTTCAACATCGATCTAATAAGGACCATCAATTTTGTTTCCTATCTTTCTCTCTCACGACCTGTTCTTTTGCCAGGTCACGACCTGCTTTTCCGCGAGGATGAGCGCATGATGGGAGGTAGGGATAGGCAGCAGAAATATGAGCAAAAGCTAGCGGAAAAACAGAGACAAATCCGCGAGAAGAACGGGGACGACGTTGTCGATGGGTGGTGCGCCAGACACATAACTGGTACCGGAAACACGGTGTCACGAAACCCTAATACTCTGAAGCACGGGTACGGACGAAGAAATCCGAACTCCAATAATTTCAGAGGGCAGAAGTTCAAGTAAAAAGTGTGAGTGAAGTGATTGGGTTTTTCATGAGCATAATGGAAACTCGTGGTTTCAAATTCATGCATGATAAAATGCAAAACTCATTTTGAACGACTGCTATTTCACAAACTGCGCGACAATATCCCGAACAGACTAGCACATGCTTCTGCTGTTGTTCTGAGAAAAGTTCGTGTGTTCGAGCGACATTTGTGCTGCATAATTATTCACAATTCTGGCCGTCTGGAGTGGGGGTCTTGGCTATTATATGACAAGCTGCGACTTAAAACACCAATTGCACCACCTGCGCGAGGCACATTCACTCACTCACTCACTCACTCACCCGACATTTGTGCTGCATAAGTAATTACTCACAATTCTAGTTGCCAAGACCCCCCCACCAGAATTCTTAAATGTGATGATCTTGACATCCTATCGTTTGTCCTCCGATGCGGAATCAAATGTCAACGTTTGTCTGGTTGAACGACTCTCCTATGGAAACATGCCTGTTTCAAAATTTAACAATAAGAATATGATGATCGTTCGAATTATGACTCATTTCGTCAACGCCTAGTGTTTGATAAGTGAAGACACGTAGTAATGACTTCAACACGATCTTCATGAATGAATTCTTGCAGTGTTTGATATTCTTATCTTATTCATTCTTGTTCCCAGCTAGTGGAGTAAGTGTTCTTCTCATGCCAACGGATGTTTGTCAAGTAGGTCGTTAGACTGATGCATCTGACAAGTTCTTCTATTATACGTAGTTAGATCAGTTGTATCAGAGACTTAGTTGTGACGACAAAATGCAGCGTACTTCTCAAGCCTTAAACAGCTCCGCTCGGCGCTTAGGCTTCCCGCGAAATGGATTCGGATTCCGGCCTAGAGTCGCAACCGCTTGCTCAGCTTTTCTTGCTGCGCCAGTGGAACAGGAGTCTTCTACTACCTCTAACAACATCATGAGTAATTCTAGGCACAAGTCTGCTACTCACACGAGTTCTTTTCGTCTGCCGTCTTCCAACAGTAGTTTTTCACCTCGCTTCTTCAGTAGTACGGGAGCCGCGTTGGAAACGTTGACACCAGAGCAGAGGAAAAAGCTGGTATTGGATGCAGTACAGAAACACTTGTACGACCGCGAAGAAGACATCAAAAAGGAAATGGAAGAAGCGTCCGCACAAGATTTACGATCATGGTGAATGAACTTTTTTTCCCACTTTTTTGTCTAACAACGCTCTGTCGTGTGTCGGAGCAGGAAAACGTCTATCGAGTTTTTCGTAGCTTAAACTATTGCCCACGCATGACGACAAATTCAAATTCTTCTCCCCCTCCTACAGCTTTCTCCCCTATTAATTTCTTCCACCCTTCATCTCCCGCCAAAGCCGCTCTAGCAAAGAAACTGGAAACGCTGCGACAGCCACTGAGCATGGAAACGACTTGGGACCACCTCGGGTTTGACGAGTTTGATAGGGTTGAGGTATTGTTGGAAGTCGAAGAGGCTTTTAACTACACTATCCCTGACGAAGACGCAGATAAAATTGCGGGAGTACAGGAGGCTTTTGAGTACCTAGAGAAGCATGCTGTTACTGCTTGATTGATGGGGATGAGCGTGGCGGGGACGGCACAGTTTGTTACGATTTCTCATCCAGGACTCGAGAAAGGCAATCATGGCTGGTAGGCTTGTGGACTGCACGTATGAGGGTGACGAATAGAAGACTGTGCAGTACATGAAAACTCATGAACACAAAACCTCTCTCAAATTCTTCAATCTCAAATTTTTCAACATATTTTCCCAAACTCATCATGGCCCCAAAGAAACACCCATACCCGATAACTCTACCACAGATGAGTGTGCTTTGTTTTAAATCGAAATTCAAGTACTTGCAGCCGAGTTCTTCACTCTTCTCGACGTGGTGATTGCGCGGTGGGTTTCCTGCCAGGAGTGTGCTAATACAATGCAAGGCCTCTCTGCATAATGATAAAAAATTGCGTGGTGGGTGTAATATCTCACTCAACTTCTCAAGGGTTCTGGTTTACTGCGGTAGGGGTGGACTTATACCAATGACACGTGGTTGCTATGTCGGTTTATCCCTTTAGCGACGTGTTTGTTGAGCGTTTCCTTGTCGGTGAGATCGAGCATCGAGCGAAGTGTTTTTAGTTGACTGTGGTTCAGGAAAAACAAGTTCTAGCTTAAGGCAGTCTGCACTGAACTTTGTGCGAGATTAAATGTATTGTATTGTATCTTTCGTGACCCAGTCGAGTAGTTGTGATAGTGAGTTCACCCTGCACCCGGAAAACAACATTTAATTTGTCCTTGGTAGAGGTGGACTAGAGGTGGACTTATACCAACTTGGTCATCTTCTCATCGAAGTCCACGAAGTGCATTTTTACATAAAACAACACTTTTCACTGAAAAATGGACCCGCCAACTGTGTGAAATTCCCTGCTACACGACGACCCTGAAGATATTCACTGATTCATGAGAAACATGATTCCACTCGTGAAGAATTACAACAACCTCCTTGAAAACATGATTGATTCCGATACCGTCCTACCGCTCCCCTGTCCTTCTTCCCTTTCATAAAAACGGGTCGCCAACGTTTATCTTCTTGTATACGCTGATTAGCCATGTCTCCATCAATGTGGTGAACAGGGTCGTCGAGCAGCCTTTCGTCAGTAAGATGTATACGAACGACTTGGTAGTAGACGGTGAGACCACTTCTAGCAAGGTAGACGGTGAGACCACTTCTAGCAAGGTAGACGCGACACGCAAGGTTGGGTCATACTCTCGAAAATTGAACGTCGGAGGAGGAGATGGTATTATTAAGGCTCCCTCTGTACTAGGGGTTGCGACAGACGAAAAAGTATAGACTGCGAAGGTGGATTTTGGAAGATTTAGATAGATGCATAGGCCCTCGAATCGCGTTTTTCATCGAATAGAATCACTGGTGTGTAAGGAAGGAGTCACTTTCTATGAGAAGACATGAAGCAGGAAAACGTAGTTGCTAGTATAGTGTTTTCAAAGTATCGTCACGAAGCTCATAATACATAGTAGAGCCGCTCATAAAGCACATAAAGAAGCTTAGCCGGATAGCATTCTGTCGTTTGATCTACGACGCCCTCATCGATTATAGTAGAGCAACTTCGAGTGCAAGGTTTGGCGCAACCAACTTTTTTTAGGCTCGGACTAAGGTTGTCCATAATCTGAAATAGAGATCCCAACTCGAGGAGATGAGAACACCAGATGAACTTGCGCTATTTTATACTTCGTAGGATAAACATTCTTGTGCTTGTGACTGATGGGCAGAAACGAGTCTGAGATTCAGTTCAGAAACTGACGGCAGGTCTTCAAGCACTACTCCTTGGATGTCTCGACACTCTTCGCTCGTTGCACTGCATCGGTTTTCTAGCATAAAGTCGGTGTCTTCACGAACATCAGTCTCTTCATGCACACGATTCAGATACGCAATGATTTCAATATGACTGGGTCATAGGTTGTCCCGTGTCTGCCTAGTCTGATTCATCCTACTCTCATTACCAGTCTTTCAGTCTGATATTCTATCGGTCGCATCATGACTCGGTTCCCTTATCATCTCGGTTAGTCACTTGATCCCCTTGTAGGTCTGACAACTGCGGTTCTACGATTTAAGCGTGCTTAGAGATCAGTAACTCGCTTATTTTGAATTTTCGAACACTCCGACCAAGACTCGTTAAAAAATGCCTGACAAGGGGAAGGACATGTTGGACCAGCCAGGATTAGGCGGGTAGTTGTCCTTCGCTTCGTGCTTAATAACTGATCTCGCATCATCTCGTTTTCGCAACTAAAAACAAGTTTTTACAACCAAGCAACCAACTGATTCCGCATCTAGTCAAGAATTTCAATAGTCCTCACTGTTCTATGGTCACATAAAGTCTGTCAGCATGGGCGGCGAAGGGGAAGACTCGTTAAATTTTTTTGAAATTGACAAGGGGAAGGACATGTTGGACCAGCCACGGCGTAAGTCTTCACCTCCTGGTGGCACAGGAGATACTGATGAAGAGGACATCAGCGATGCGGAACTTGTAGCTGAGGGCTCGACAGGCGAATTTTTGAGAAATTCGATGAAGGATGTTGACTTACGCCTTGGATTTTGAACGGTCCTCGTAGAGTTTGTTTCTGTAGTTGTTCGCGGCGGGTACTATTTATAATTATAGAAGAAATGTTGTTGTTCTTAGGTTGCAGAGAGAAGAAAGTGGCAGCATTCATCGATTTTGCTACGGTGGCCATTACGAATGAATGAAGGGTCGTGCTGCCAGATAGCACAGCTTTGCATCTAATACTATCGATGAACCACTGGGAGTTTTACGCAAGCCGCAAGAAAATTCCCTTCGTAACACTTGCGGACTACGGGCCGAAAAATGCTTTCTTTATGGAAGGAAATGGTGAAATTATAGTGAATTGAGAGACTAAGCAAAAAAATCAGAGATCCTTGAATATTGAACTTGTCACAGAACAGTGTCTGCCTTCATACTCTTGCACTATCTGTGGAGTGGTATGGTGGTTCTTGGCTTACGTTTTGTCCTCCCTCGGCTTGACCGCAGGTTTGATTGCAGCTACGTTTGGGATTACTGGTGGCGCTTTTTAGCTTGGTTCACGGTAATGGGCATCGGACTGTCTCCGTACCTGGATGTTAAGGCTACAACAGTGTTTTTTAACTTCTAAGTTGCTGAAGAATTGTTCGAGAAGAGGGAAAAAACCATAATTCGTCAGCCTCTAATCTCAGCACAATGAAAGCCTCGACCTGCATCACCATGATGGCAGTCACATGGTTTATCTACTACATTCTGTTTTTTGGATTGCTTTCGATGAGACAGTCGATCAACACTCGCTTCAGCGATCGCGCCACTATGCTGAAATGCTGGGAGCATGCACTGTGGACCTTTAAGGCTACCCACTTTCATTTCTTCTAATCAGGATGCTTAACAAACAAGCGTGTAAGAACATGAGAATCACGGAGTTGTGCGTTTTTTCAAGTAAGAAGGACCACACGTCGAGGGACACCACAAAAGGGATGCTTCTTGAGGAGAAGATAGTAGGACAACAAGATACATATTTATCCATTCTATAGATACCCTCTTCTAACAAAGCGTGGTTTGGCATGGTGATGTGCTATGTCGTACTAAACAAAGCCAATTTCGGAGAGGTGGAAGCGTATATTTGGGGGTACTATAGGATTCACGTTTTTTTAATTTCGGAGAGGTGGAAGCGTATATTTGGGGGTACTATAGGATTCACGTTTTTTTAATTTCGGAGAGGTGGAAGCGTATATTTGGGGGCACTAAAAAAAGATTCACATTTTTTTATGATATGTAGTTTTTTTTACAACATGCCTTTGTTCCACTCGACGTCTTATTTCTTCCACTTCTTCGTTCGGCAGGTTGTATTCGTTCTTGTGTTGAGCAAGATAATAGACATTTTCTCTTGCATCAACACAATCACAGCCGCGGCGATAAAGCAAAAGGAAAAGACGCAGTAGCACAGCTAGCGGCCTTCTGCTCACACCCAGCCGCAGTAGTCGCCGCTCTTCTGCTGCTCGGCATTTTACGGCTGAATAGATCATGATGCTCGGGATTTTTTTTCCGTGTGCTAAGACGTTTCTTTTTGGTAGTTCTAACAAAGTGTAAGTACAAAGTTCTTGTACTGTAGCTTCGTCGGTCAGCGAGAGGGTAGGAAAGATCCACGGGGACATCGGTCATGTATAACGGCGACGACTTTACTCGGGTCACATGCCTCGGTGTTCGTGGTCGACTTTATTCAGGTCGCCTATTCATCCTCGGAGTCAAGCCAGGTGCCGGGGGGCGTTGATGTGCAGGATTCACAACCTAACCTAACCTACTGTAGCTGTGATTCTCGCGAGGGGGTCGGTTCGCTTTCGCTATGCCTCTAGAAGATGCACTTCTCCCACCTGGAGCTTCCAGCCTACAGCTCTAACTTTCGGCAGCATCGGGAAGACGTGGGCGGCGTACCTTTCTGGGGTGAATAATTACCACCTCTACGATATGATTCTGGATCGACCGAATGAGCGCTTTGTGGATAGCAGTTTATACGCCTTTGTCGGATCACCTACCTACGTTTTAGGCTACCTGGATGGCTACGGACTTGCGCTTCTTGCGGGTTGGCGACAAATTTATGAGGGAACAATTTGTAGTTTGTCTGTGTCATTGTTCGAAAATTCAAAATAAGCGAGTTACTGACTGAAATAAGAGAGTCTCGACTAGTGCATTCCTCTTCTTTCAGTATCTCCCTTAAATTTTCACTAGTTACTGGCTTATTTCAGTTTATCGAATACTATTCTTCAAATCCACATGTCAGCTTCTTTGTGTAATGGAGAGGAACAGTAACGTGTTGATGGTTGCCACCTTGAAGAACTCCCTTAAGTCCCCACGACTTCTCCCCTTTCACGAAACGGGTTCTCCGACGTTGATCTTCGTGTACACGTTGGCTTGCCACATTGCCATCAATGTGATGAACGTGCTGGTGGAGCAACCGTTTGTAAAGAAGATGTATCTGACGCCTTTAGTAACCGCAAAGGCTGCCAAAGAACAAGTCTAGTACACGCGAAGAAGAGCAAGTTTAGTAGACTCGGAAGCTGCAAAAGCACAAGTGTAGTACACGAAAGAGCTGCAGCAAAAGAACAAGTGTAGTACACGCGAAGACAAGTAAGAAACAAGTTTAGCAGACTTACATCATTCACGTACATCAAAATTAATCGCCACTAGCTACTGTTATTCATTCACTCATATCAATATCTTCATTCACATCACTAGCTACTTCTAGTTTGTCATGACCAAGGTTTGTCAAGACCCACAAAAGCAGGAAGGCTATCTAAATCTAAAGGAGCTAGCTGCATGATTTAAGAGGGCTTCTGTAAGGAGAAGTATATGGAGGTCTACTCATCGGTAGATGAGACGTATTCAAGCAGATAGATAGTTAGGTCTATTCAAGTAGTAGAACATCCTAGATATTACAGTTTGTGATACCAGATTTGCGTCGGTCATGAGGTAGTAAGACCATGATAGTCCACGTAAATACGTGCCCACTAGTGTATACTGAAGTTGCTTTGGAGGCTTAGGGATGCTACTCGTCAGTAAGTGACGTAATTACAATAGAATAGGCCCTTATTCCACATAGAATAAGGCATTATCCTCCATGTAAAAAACTAGATCTACTTCTGCTGTAACTGGCTTCGATGGAATATATGGAATAGAATAAGGGAATACTTTCCATAAAAGATAAATCAAGTGAAATTTATGCTATGAAAAGCAGTGCAAGAGGATCAACGTTAGCTGAGTGGCTTCATAGGCTTGCATGCAATCCGCGATAGACGGTGACATCCTCCCTAGTTGCTTTGCGTCGGTCGTCCACATCGGTCGTCTAGTGGTCCTAGTCCCCTGTTCAAATAAGTCTTTCCTGCTTGGTCTTACCATAAGTCGGTCCTTCGTCAAGTCTGCTGCGTCCAGTCTTAGATAATTAGTAGTCGGTTTAATCTTTATGACGTCTCGCTCACGTGAAATCGAATTCTCGAAGGAAATTCAGACTACTCTGAAGACACGTAGTACAACGACTAGTTGCTTGAATCTCATGTCTCTAAGAAACCAATCAAACAGCATACCTCTTCTAAAAAAACCAATCAAACAGTAGAGGAGCAGACTGAAATAAACAGATGTAAGCTGTACAGTTCATTGGTTTGTTGTTTCTTTGTAAAAAGATCTTGACTGGGAGGTACACCATCATCATCATCATCCGCCTATAATTTTGATTTTCATTTTTCCACGTGTTTTTTACAAGCTCTTCATCTTCTACCCTGCACAAACATATAAGCCATGGCTGACCAACAAGATTTGGAGGACCCTGAACAGGCTAACAGTCAGCCAATACGCAATTCTGCTTAAGGGTTGAAATATTTCATTTTTACAGGCTATTCATCTCCCTTAAGATTGCTCTTTAAGAATGAAATGTTTCATCCTTTAATCTTCACCTGGCGGCACAGACACAGACTCAGAGGACGATGTGGAGGCGGGACTGCTGGATGGCTCCACAGGAGCAGCTTTGCTGACAGAGGATATTGAGTTATGACTTGGCTGTACTTCTTGGTTTTGGCACTAGTTCGCGGCGTGGATTGATTCTTCGCTGAGTGCTACTCCTACTTCTAATGATTAGATGGTATAATTGATCATTTCTTCTTGTGGAAGCGTAGTTTCGATTTTTGATTTTTCTTGAGGTCTAATAATATCGATGACCCATTGGGAGTTCTATGCGAGCCGCAAGAAAATTCCGTACGTAACGCTTGCCGACTACGGGCCACAGAATGCTTTCTTTATGGAAGGAAATGAACAGGACAAGAAAATATAGTAGCAGTTTCAAAGTAGTTTCAATCTAGAAATGGTGGAACTCCGTGATTTCCTGGGGGCGGAAAGATTTACTTACTCAGTCATTTTATAGAGTTTCATGAAGGTGGCACTGTTAAAACTTTTCATATTCTTGCACTTTCTATGGAGCGGCATGGTGCTCTTGGGGTTACGGTTTGTCCTCCCTCGCCTCGACAGAAAGTTCGATTGCAGTTATCTTTACGACTACTGGTGGTGCTTTTTAGCCTGGTTCGCAGTGATGGGTATCGGTTTGTCTCCATACCTGGATGTTAAGGCTCCAGTTTGTTAACTTCTAAGTTGCTGAAGAATTATTCGAGAAGAGGGAAAGAACAGATCTTCAAGTCTGGATCTCCTAATTTCAGCACCATGAAACCAGCGGCATGCATGGCGGTGATGGTAAGCACGTGGTTTGTCTACTACATCTTTGCGTGCGGTTTGCTCGCTATGCGGGACTCGGTTAGCAAGTGCTTCAGGGATCGCGCTGCTCTGTTAAAATGGTGGGAGCTTACATTGTGGACAGTTAAGGCCAGAGATTCATCTGTGTTAGTATTCGATGCACACAAGTAAAAACAAGCCGGTTAGTTTTTCCCTCGTAGTTTTGCTCGGTTCATGATCTTTACTAGGTGTATCATGATGCTCCGTATGAAACAAGAGCCACCCCGTATTCGACGCATAAGCGGATCTGAAGTCCGCTTTTTCAAGTATCAGAAGTTCTTGTCTTTGGTTTTTCAACTGTAAGAAGCATAACAAGGAAGAAGGCGAGGACCTCAGCAAGAGGGATCATGCTTCTGGAAGAGAACAAAATCGGAAGATGCACACCCTACTATCTACCCTCTAAGATGACACTTGACTTATACACGATTTGAATACCCCCACGTAATATATGCTCTAATACTACGTGGTTCGGCATGGTGGTGTGCTACGTTGTACTAAACAAAGCCGATTTCGGAGAGGTGGAGGCATATGTTTGGGGGTACTAGATATCGACTATAGAGCTTTTTTCTAGTTAGGTTGGCTCCACCACTATATAGAGCATTTTTTTCACAAAAATGGATACACTGACTCTGATTTTTCCAGGCTTCTCCTATAGGGTACGACAAGACCATCCCCTAGAAGGAGAGTTTTACAAGGTTTTTCACGATTGTATTCGTTGTTGTGAGCAAAATTTTAGTAGAGATTATTTTTTCTTGCCTCTTTGGACTTTTTCTCGCGATCGTCCTCTGGGGTCGAGTCCCGCTAGCGACTTGGAAGATCACACACGCGACACACGACATGACATTTTTCTTGCATCACCATTACAGACGCGGTGATAAAGCGAGAGGAAAAGAGGCAGCGGCAAAAATAGCGGGTTTCTGCTCGCATCCAGCCACACTAGCTGCTGCTATACTTCTGGTCCTTGTCTTATGGAGGCAAAAATATTTATATTTTAAAGAGTAACTAGGTAGTGCAACAACTTACTATTTGTATTTTTTTCAGTAACTAGATATCAACATCAACAGGGGGGGAATCTTCGGCAAGCTGCCAAATGGATTCGAATCGTCATTAGCTAGCACTCGGGTCGCTATTGAATCAGGCAGCTTAGAAGGAGGAAGGACGCAGGAGGAAGGAATTAAGGAAGCAGGAGGAAGGAATTAGGGACGCAGGTAAGAAGGAGGATGGAAGGAGGCTGCAGGCAAGGAAGGTAGCAGGAATTAATGAAGCAGGAAGAAGGAGGAATGAAGGAAGCAGGGGGAATGAGTTAGTGTCTTAGCGGTATTCCAGGGAGGGTGCAGGCTTCTTCTAGTATTCTAGTGTCTTTGATTTTATACATTGATTGACTTGTTTGCTGATCACGTATTTGCTTGATAATCCATTTTCAATCTAACAGAGAGCTAAATAGCATCAGGATGGCAATTCTTGGCCGACGTCAGTGGCATGGGTTTCTTCATGTATCTGTGCGGATTCATTTTGATTAATTTCGCGCTTGGGTTGGACGTTCTAGCTTGCGTGTGGCTGATTAACGCATATAACTTTTTCGGGTGCAGTAGGTCTTGCGCCTTATCGAGTTCTGCAGCTAATTACTTTGCTATTTCTAGATAGTAGCTAGTTGTGAGTCGCTATGTGCCTCGGGGGCCCCTTAATTTCTTGTGCTGCTTCAATCCGTTCCGGTGTAAAAACAGACGGAAGAGCCGGCGAAACGTTTCCGGAAGCTTCTTACTTTCTAGATCAGTAGAGTTGTCTAATGAACTTGCTCGGTAATGTCTTGGTCAATTGGATCCTCGTGTATTTTGGCTCGGTGTTTTTCCTTCCCGTTCACTACCAAAGTCGTTTATTATTATATGCGATCTTCTCTCCATCCAGATTTCATTTTCGCCTATGCGTCTTTGAGATGTTTGTTCGCTCCTGCTCTAACTTTCGGCAGTATCGGGAGAATGTGGGCGGCATACCTTTCCGGTGTGAATAATTACCACTTGTTATGATAAATGTTGCCAGCAACTATCCTCGAAGAGCTGTCCTGATGTTGATCAAGGATAAGTACTGGGAGTAAGATGAGAATAGTACCATGAGAGGTGTTCCAACCTAGTATCATAATGGTAGGTGGATAGGTGCTACGTCCTGAGTAATGATAATATCAGGATTGGAAGGACAAGACATCATCCCATTGGTAATAATCCTTTCTCCTCGTCTACTTCTCTTCCTTTTTCTTCATACAATTACGATATGATCCTGGATCGTCCGAATGAGCGGTTTGTCGCTAGCAGTCTATATGCTTGTATCGGGTCGCCTACTTACGTGTTAGGCTACGTAGATGGCTACGGACTTGCGCTTCTCGCTGGGTGGCGACAATTTTATGAAGAAACCACGATTATTTTGTGTGTTTGCTTCACCTGAGATGGTGCCATACTTACCGTCCAGTCGTGTATAATATTTGCTTTCATCGAAGACGAGAAGGCAGTGACATGATGGTTGAAAACAAATCATATTACCAGTTACTCATGGTTTTCGTCTTGAAGAAATTTTTAGTACTTGAAAAAATGATTGCTACTCCCCACCGATCCCTCTTTCAACTGCCTCACCTCCCTCACCGCTTGTAACTCCCCACTGCTACACACAGGCTGTAACTCCCCATCCTACAGGTTTCAAGGTCTCCTTCACATAACGGGCTTCAACTCCCTCCCCCACAGCTTCCCCTCCTTCATATAGCGGGTTCTCCGACGTTGATCTTTGTGTACACATTGGCTTGCCACATCTCCATCATGGTGATGAACGGGCTGGTCGAGCAACCGTTTGTGAGGGAAATGTACCTGAGCGAGAAAGACGGCACCAAGCAGGATTCTATTATGAGAACAAGAAAAGGGTATCCCCCTCCCGCTAACCCGATGAGCACTACTGACGTAAGGAGAACCCACAAATGACGCGGGCTCTATTGAGCGGGAACGTTGGTGAACTGCAACGTGCTACATATATACATACACACATACATACATACATACATACAGACATACATACATACACACATACACACATGCATACACCGAACAACAAGCTAGACTAGCGGGTAGAAGTCGCCAGGGAAATATTAGGCAGATTGCCGAGTAGATTGGCATCGTCATGAGAAGAAGGCCACTCTCGACTAGAGGCAAAGCCGAAAAAGAGTAACGTGAGAAAAACGGTAGATATAATATGAGGAAGGAGGTACGGATATTACAATGTTAAGAATGCTGTAGATGTTGTATGGTGAGATGGTATTGATTATAATCAGAAAATAACCTTCGGTTGATTTTCGCTCTTCTCTAATGACCGTCGTGGCAGTAGCGGTGCCAGGCAGTAGCGGTGACACAGGGGCCGCTCCAAACGAGGGATACAAGAATGGTCAAGAATGGTGCTACGTTTAGATGTAATGCACGCATATCCTCTTGGGTAGCCTATCCTACTAGCAGCATATTCTCTTGCACCCATATCCTACTAGGGTGCTGCGTCTATGAGTTGATTATCTTGTAGCCGCTACGCTTGATGCACGTAAAAAGAGGAGTATGCTGTAAACTAGCATTGAAAGTCAAAATGGAGAAGTAAAATCAATGGACCGCGATTGTAATAACATACGCAAATATATTTCATAATTATTGTGAAAAATAAATGCACTGAAATCATACCAAAAATGCGATGACAAGAACTGTAATTCGCAGGCATAGAGGTAGATGTCTTATACTTCTAAATTCATTCTATTCATCATCTCATGATCACTAGCAACTAGATTGATAATTGACGCACAACGAACATGATGATTAAAGACTATTAATGTCCTCTTCCGTACTGTATTCGGCGAACCGAATCGAATGACAAGAATAGCAATCGCAATTGGATTAGACGAGATTGACAATGTTTGTATTAGAAAAGATTGGTGATTGACCCTATTAGAAAAGATATTGACCATGTTTCTGTTAGAAAAGATTGACCATGACGTGATTGACTATGGTTTAGCCTTAGGAGATAGTACTCATAGTAGAAGATAAGATTTTTGAGTTGTATCAGATGCAGCTCTGATAATAGCTTTCGATCTGAATTTTGTACTGTATTTATTGGCTTATGACACCATGTACTTATGAGATCATACCTGTTTGGATGGGAGAGATATCCTTGCATGAGACTGAAAGAATGTTATCGATGAAACAAGGACGATTTTTGGATTGCAACGAGCAATTTGGTGTTGGAAAAGCAAGATTTCTTATAGTAATTACCTATAGCCCCTTTTCAGAATGAAGATGAGAATTTCGAATCCTGGTCACAACGGTTTGTTGTAGGCGCGTGCTCCCCGAAACCAAAAATATCACAAAAGGTCTTTAACAGCATCGGTTCTCAAAACGCCTAAACAAGGTTGAAGTTCGAGTGAAGCGAGAATCCACTTGGTAATGGTAATTGTATGTCACACATGACATCTACTACTTAGATCACCTGATCTCCAACATGTTGTTCTGTGGTTTTTGAGAGAAATAGGTCACCTTTGCCTTTAGTTCCCTCTCTAATTGGTTCCCTCATCTTTCGTGACATCAGAGCACGTAGTTCTCTGATCATTCTGGTCAACTGATGGTTTCGGTTCTCACATCGACGCATAATCTGTTCAGAAACATTGACACTGAAAATGCTAAGTTTTTGTGCTCAACAAGATATAATGTCAATGCTACGTATGACGCTAATTTTTTTTTGGGACAAAGTAATTAAGAGAGAGAGAGAGGAACGCAGTTCCACAAGAGAATTTTTTTTTCGCGTGATCATCAACATTAGCGAGAATTGAAAAGCTGATTGCAATACCCGTATGAAACGAAACGCAGTGTATTTTTCTCAAAATGTCGATCGCATGTATTAGTAATATCAATCGTTTTTAGGTTAGAGTAAAGCTTCAAGTCTTCCCGAGCATAAATCGAGAAGCATAAATCGAAGAACTGATCACGTATCCTTATCGGCCCTCCTCCGCAACTCCGTGTTCGCACCTTGTTGGGGGCACGCGGAGTCGTGTCGCGTAAGGAGTATATCAAGAAGCAATGCCACGAGCTGTGTCTAGGCATCTATCTTCCCAACTATGCAGAACTGAACACGAGGACATAGAAGTTCTTACAGCGGCCAGCGGCTGTAAACCGTGGAGCAGATCGCTGTGGGCCTTGTAGATTGAGCCACCTTTTTTTCAGGCACTCGAGGGAGAAGATAAAGACCAAAGCCAAACCCAGCGAGTGCGTAGATCTTGGCCGCGGGTCGTAACTCATCCCACCGGCAGTGGTTGGGATACGGCACGTTACCATGAGTGCATCTCGCATGCAGCAATCAACGGACTGAAGTGTCCTGAACTGCGGAAATTCGCAAAAAAAATTTGTCGTCTCGTCTCACGGCATCGTCTTCGTCAAAAAACAATAACAATGAACTATCAAAAAGGAGGCCCTGTGCCTTCTCCCGGACCGGTTGTCTGCATCCGTAAGGAAAGAGAGTCATGCCACAGAAGTAGTTCTTCTAGCTCGACTACTAGTGCAGGCTCTAATTTCAACAGCAGTCCGAGTACTAGAAATAGCTCTAACACGTCTGCTGAAAGCTATGAGACTAGATCTGCTTCCTTTAGTAGCGACACCGACAAGGACACCTCATGTGCATGTGGAGAAGCTATTCAGCGGGGATCCGAAGAAGACAACGGGGAGCGACTAAAATGTTGTCCCGAAGAGGGTCCAGAACCAGATGATGCTGACCACTACGCCAAAAATAGCCCCGCTGATCCAGAACCAGATGATGCTGACCACTACGCCAAAAATAGCACGTCTGAACAAAATGATGATGATCTTAGCTATACCAAGGATAGCACGTGTGAAAAAGAGGAAAAGTATCACAGTACAACTACCGAGGAAGCCCAGTATGATTACTACAACTACACCGAGGAAGACTATGTTCGGTCACCGTTTTCGTATTACGCAACGGAGTACAAAGATGACTATTTAGGCTACCATGGGTATCCGTGCTGCGACTATGTGCCCATTTGGCTGCAGCCATTGACTGATGCTGATCTACTTTCCTGGAAAAACTTCATGAATCCTGTCCGTTCGTCTGGTGGTGCAGCATCATCAGCAGCATCAACAACAGCTACAGGAGGCAATCTTGATGAAGAGTATTATTTGCCGCTACCGGGAGGATGCTCGAAGGTGGTTGGGTTTTTATGTTTTTTGATCAACTAACTCAAACTTCAAGCAAAAATACTTAATTGATCTTGTATCATTTTGCTTTCAACAGTCATTTCGTGTGGTGTCACCACTGAAAGAGTTTCTTATACATGGTCCCTAGTCTACTCGAGAGACAGTCATGTATCGTCTCTTGAGTCAGTTTCTCCTTTCTCCTCCTAAGACTCGTGGAAATTGGCACCAGCACCTACAACACGGTCAGTCATGCGTGTTTCCCGATGCCGGACGGAAAATTTTCGGATTGTAGCCTAGAGAACCGAGAAAACTACTCATGGCGCTTTCCTTGGGTCAAGGCACTATCGGAATCTTCCAGTATCGAAGAGAGCAGTTGTTCCTCCTCATCTTCCAAGGAAGAAGAAAGTGCTTCACGTACCACCACTACAGCTAGTAGCACTAGCGTCAGTCCTCCACCTGCTTTAGCCTCAGGGGAAAGCGACACAGAAGAAGCCTTGACGGAACAAGTGGAGCCCAAAATTAAGAGGAGGGCTGTACTAGTGGAGGAGAATATGGAGAGCAGCAGCCTAAGAAGCTGTAGTCTGGTCCGCAAGTCGACAACAAGGAGCTCTGAAGATGAAGCAACTTCCCGGAGGACGTGCAGCATCACAGAAGAAGAGGATGGAGATCTTTGTAGTTCTGAACATCAACATCATGATGTCAACAACATAGAAGAAGCAGAAGAAGAAGAGTGGTGGAATTATGGCAACTACAACAACCTGGAAGAAGAGTGCTGTGGCATAGCCGTTGATGTGATCCCGTGGGTGCTCAACGAGCTGCCGGAAAACAGAAATCTCCAAAAGCTCAATATGGCAGTGATCGGCCCGTCTTGTGACGCCGATATCGAGTGCTGGCATGAGCTTCCTCTCGAGATTCGCCAGCAGCGTCGGAGACAGCAGGCAGTAGCTTGTCGTGGGACAAAATTAGTAGGCAGTCCTATGGCAGTGAGTGGGTTAACAGATGAAGCTCGCAAACAAGAAAACGGAACAACAAACACAGACGCGGCATCTTCAACTGCAACAGTTTATTACGTGGATCAAGAGACCATAAACGACTTGAAGCGGTCTTACCTACAGGGTGGCTTGTGCACTTTTCACGAGAGGGAAAGCTGTTGGACATGCTACCATACGGGACAGCTCGCTTCCGCTTGCGCCAGCGTCAATCAAAGGCCAGCATACTTCTACTTATGAGATCATTTTGGATGACGAATTACAGCTAGTATTATCCTAAAAACTAGCTATCCTTGTCACGTTGGTTAAAGTGCTGATAACTCTAACACCTGGTCTTTTGCAAGAGCGTGGTATGGCGAGCTATGAGCGGAGCAAGCGAGTTCCTTGCTGCACTTTCTCCGAACTTCTACAACACTGTGGCAGCGGATCGATGCAGCTGCTGCATCTAGACTGCGAGGGCCAAGACTTCGCCATTCTTAGGGGTGTGCTCGAGTACGTGTATCGGCATGGGCCTACCGTAAGGCCTTCGCAGATCGTATTCGAGGCGTCTTCGGGAAAGAAGTACGTGCAGGAATGCGAGCAGTTGTTGCGGTTGTTTTATCGCATCGGGTATAAGCTTGAGTATGATCCCTTCTCCTTCCCTGAGGACTATGAAGATGAAGCCGAAGGCGTGCGAAATGTGTCGCTCATTCTGTTCGAGAAAGAGGAAGAGTTTCTTGCCAGTCTTCTAGAAACAAGAGCACTGTTCGGCTAGTGCAACTATGTCGATTTATAACGTCAGTGTAAAGTTAGTAGTTGTACTCTGCGTTGTAGGTTCAAAGTATTTTTTTTTTGAAGTCGAGTTCTTGCTCGGCAAGCACTCACGATCACGACTTTTTCAGGTGCGTAACTTGGCAGAAAACCTGTAAGTTTTTTCAATATCTCAACCGAGCTAGCAGCAAGTATTGTAAAAAGACCCAAGTATTCTGACCGTGATGGTTTTGACTAAAGTATTGACTCAGCATCAACGTTTTATCCCTAGTAATTTCATCTGTCAGACGCGCACCGTTTTTTTCGACAGTTGTTAAACCCAATTATCTTCAACAGTGAAGCTAAGGCTCAAGTATTGACTCAACAGGTCGCCCTAAGCATCTTCAACAGTGTAAGACCCAAGTATCATCAACAGTCGAAGCCCAAGTATCATCACCAGCATTCTCAAGTATTGAAATCGCAGTATTATATGCTTCGTTTTTTCCTTGAACCGTGCAAGTGAAAATAATTCCTTCGTGACCTTAGTGAGTCCTTTACGAGCTTGCTGAACAAAGGCTCGAATTGCGACGATAGTAGTGATTGAAAGTAGAGAGAAGAGAGAACTTGAACTTGTTTGAGAGAATGCTCAGGACTAAGGGAGTGAAGTTGTGCTCCTGCTTTGGACTTTCTGAGTGTGCCACATACTTCGTACCACAAACCGTATGATAAACTTATATGTCACAGTTCAATTCTCTATATCCAGTACTTTAGTATAATTTGTCACGACTCTCATGATAAAAATTTGATCAAGAACAAGATGAAAATGATGTTGTAGCTGCTCCTGTATGGGTCGTGAGGCAGAGTTCTCGGACACATGGCTGACCCAGCGGCCGACACAGTGACATGGTTCCTGCTTGACCTGGCTCCTTTGTTTATGGTTTTGTTTTCGCAAGATGAAGACGTACTAAACTCAATGTTGGAGCACTATGTCTGGTTTTGTAACATCAATGTCGATTTTAGACTCGATCCGTAGATAAACGTTCTTGCTGTTCCAATATCAGCTTCTTTTCCATCAAATTCTACCCAGGAATGGTTAGTCTTCTTCTCTGATGCTCATTCTAATTTCCACATTTTTTCGATTACTTACATGTGTGTGGCGGTTGCGTATGGCTTGAGCTGTTGTGTGCTTGGCAGAAGCAAGACGGACCTAAAACTAGAGCAGCTGCTCGAGAAGATTGTGCCTCTTCCCGTCCTCAACGCAATCTTTGGCCCCTTCTAGTGCCTTGCTGGTATCAGGACGAGCATTTTCACGAAGATGAGACGACGTGGACATCTTTCGGCAACGCTGGTAGCTAGTAGCAGCCTGCTCGTCGTTGAGGGCATGCGCATGTCCATGTCAGTCGAAAGTTTGCAAGCCAATCCGATCCGAAAAGTAGTTACCCTACTACAGGAGCTTGCTGAGGAAATCGAGGCTGAACGTGATGAAGCTTTGAAAGTGCATGAGAAAGTGCAATGTGGCTGCAAGAAGGAAATCCCAGACATGGGCAATGAGATAGAGGATGCGCAGAATAGCATTTCAGCGTTGCAAATTAAGGCTTGCGTCAATCCATCTCCAGAAGCAGTTGGATTCCTAAGGACATTGATTTATTCTAGAGGGAAAAAGCGTTCCCGGATGTCAGAAGCATCCTGTTGAGAAGATTTCAGATAAAGGGGAAAAGCATTCCAGGATGTCGTTCAAACGCCCCAGGCTGTCCTTCAAGATGGATTAAGCAGCGTAGTGAGACCTAAGCAAAGCCAAATCTCAGAACGCAGTGGAGCGGCTGAACAACTGAATAGCGAGCTAGCTGCTTTGGAGAAAGACATAGCGGAGAACAAACAGTCACTCGCTGAAGCAGAAGAAGTTCGAAAGAAGGAGAGTGAGGAGTATTTAGAAGTGTGATTGAATTCGTACTGGCGTGTTCTGACCAATTAAGATGTGCCAATCTTCATGATCTAATTGTAACGGTTGGTTTCTCAATCATATATCTTCTCTTTCAGGACAGACTTTGTATTCTTCCAGACACAAAAATCCTTTCCGACAGACAAATCAAGAGTGTGCATCTCCCAGGTATCAATCCGAAGCCGCAGTGACTCGTGTGAATATCGCTGCCATGGATCAGGCTATTCCTGCTCTCAGAGCAGGCCTAACCTCAGCTTTTCTCCAGAAACAAGCAAAGACGGGTCTTACTACGCTGCTGCAGTTATGGACAAATGATTGGATCGGTTTGACTTGAGATCTTCCTCACGGACTGTTGTTCTCTTCTCTGAGAATGTTGAAGTTTGATAAGAATGCTCATGATTGAAGTGGAAATGCAATTTCTTTTACACAGGCCTAAGGAAAATAGAGAGGAAATGCAATTTCGTTTACACAGGCCTAAGCCCTTTCCTTCTAAGTGACAACGGCGCCTTTGCCGCGGAGTCCGATCGAGAAGCTGTCTACCAAGTCCTTCGAAAAGGAAGCGCATTTTTGCAGGTGGACACAGCTTCTTCAGGTGAAATCGTGGGTATTTTGGAGCAGATGCGTTCCAACATGCAAGACAACCTGATCGAGAGCACCAAGCAGGAAGAGGACGCACGAGCGACATTTGATAAATTGGAGGGGAGTAAAAAAGGCGAGATAGCAGCAGCTTCGAAGGAATTGACGGAGAAAAGCACGCGCAAAGCGAAGCAGGAAAGCGACAAAGCGACTGCTGAGGAGAATTTGGCGGATACTGAGAATTAAGACTGGAATTTAAGGATTCAACTATTTTTGTACTACACCAAATATTGCGCTCGTTTCATCTTGGACAAAAGCAAAACTCTTCTCGATTTAAAAATTCACATTTTATCAGTCAAGCACAGATGAAACTAATCCCATCTAATCCAAGGCCCTCGAAGACACCCAAAAAGATCTAGCCGATAAAAAGAAGGCTTGTGCAGACGAATCAGCCTTGTACGACGAGAATGAAAAGGCACGACAGGAAGAAATCCTTGGAGTGCAGGAGGCTATCAAATTATGGAGGATTCCAATTCTCTAACATCCGCTGATCCTCTAAGCTATAACACGAAGAAAAACGAGTAGAAACATGCATATGCTGAGAAATTACAGTTGTAAGTGCTTGCCTCTCTAATCCAAATCTTGAACAGTGACGATTCTCTGAGGCCGTTCGATAAAGCCATGCCTGCGAAAGAAGAGGAGGCTAGTGCAGAAGCCGCTGAGGAGGCCACGTCTTTCGTGCAGGTGGAAGCACGTGGCAAATTCGATGCTTTGCTGAAGAAATGCAATGAGTACTATGCTTGTTTGTCACCAATTTTTCTGCTCGGATCCATCGATATAACGCCTGATGAAGCTCTCCTCAAACAGATAAGACTACATCATCGTTCCCGTCAAATGTCAATCCCTGCAAAAGCCTCATAACATCTCAAAAAACAGCATGATCTCTCTGTTGCAGAAGGAGCAGAAGAGTGAAGATGATGAGCGCGATAAGTGCAACAAGGATTTGGCACAGTCGGCGCTTGATGTCAAAGACGCGGAAACGGTGCAGAGCACAGCAGGGCAAGCAGTGGAACAAAAAAATGCTGAAGTATCTGCAGTGAAGGACGAGGTGGCGTCGGTCAAGAGCGTGCTTTATGGCCGTCGTTTTTGTATAACCTGCGCACACGAAATGATGCACTAACTACAATTGAAGTGTTTTAGGAACTTTGTCGATCAAAATTGTTCCCACCTCTAATGCCCAGCCGAACTGGAAACCACAATTACTGATGAAGGCGTGGCCCGTAAAGCCGAGAACGCTGCTTTTGTCCAAGAGCAATCGGAGCTTTCGGCTGCCGTGAAACTACTGCAAAAGGCGGCAAAAAAACTGAAGGAAACTTTTGGTGCAAAGAAGAAATCAGCAATGCAGGTTGCTGCATCTTCGAGTGCTGTTGAGGGAAGTAGTTCTAGTGATGCTGTGGCTATGGGTCAACCTCAAGATGCTGAGGTAAGTGCTATGCTGGGTTTGGAGGAAGCTCCGTCGTCGTTTTTGCAAGAAAGCCAATCGCCAAGATCACAGAAGTTAAGAGAGAGTAACTACTGTTGGATAGATGATTGATCATTTTGTCCTTCTCGGTGCACATTCAAATTCTGCAAGCAAGAATGAACTAGCATTACGAGCATTTGCTACTTGGATGTTCCACTATGTATTACACGCAAATAATCGATCCGTTTCTAACTCCCGGCGGCAACATCGTGATTATCCTGATCAACATGGCTGCGGATGTGAAGCGGGAGATTGCACTGCTAGAACAGCAAGAGAATGAAGAGCAGAAGGATTATGACGCTTTGATGGCCGACTTGGCCAAGACAAGACAACAGCGCAAAGACGAATTGACGACGAAGAATGCTATTATGAGAAGTTGGTGATGAAGTGAGAGCGATGGAAGCTGAACCAATGAGCGAGACGTATTGAGCATAAGCAAAAACCTAACTTCTCTTCAATATTTTGGGTCTCATACATAGTGGAGCGAGTTACTCAAGTCATAGAGGTGGAGCGAGTTACTCAAGTCTGCTCATACATAGTCATAGAGGGGACGGAGTCTCATACATAGTCTTGTACATGTGGAGCGAGTTACTCAAGACTCACTCAAGATGTGTTATCTTCTAATTTTTCTCTCGCAAAGTTGAAGCAAGAAGCGGAGGAGCTCGCTGAAGACTTGAGCTTAGCTGAAGAAGACGCTACTCAGCAGCGCGAAGAAGAGCAGACGTTGCACTCGAATTGCGACGATCTGTTGAAGAACTACGGCACACGCAAGGACGAGCGCGCTGGAGCTGTTGATGGTCTACGCAATGCGATCGCGATTCTAAAGGGCATGACAGGAACTGGCGCAGCTGCGGAGATTCAAACTTCAACTTAGGGAGCGGATGTTCCTTGATGTGGTAGTTGTCGTATTACATATTTATAGATTCATGAATTGGCGTAGTACTTAATTGTAATAGAAATAATAGTCAAAAATGTCAACTTTCAAAGCTCTAAAACACTGCCGTCGTCCAAAAGGCGATGAGTGTCCGACCGGAGTTGATGGGCCGACAAAGCGGTGCTGATGAATAGACACTGCTACGGAGGAAATGCCGATTTGAATTGACACGGTTCCCCCATAGAATCTATGAATCCGTAGAAGATAGTACCTGTAATATAAGGACCATTGTTTTTTCCATGATTCTAATCTATGAGTTGACTTCTACGTGTGAATAGATAGTTGGAAACGGTACTGCATTTTTGAAGTCAAATACGGTGTTCTTCTGACCGATGCAGCTGACGAGTTTCTGGATGAAATTTTTTGTGAAGTACCTGCGTTATCAGTGTGTACTAGGAGAGATGAGGGAGAGAAGACAAAAAGAAAAGGAAAAGTCATCTGAGGAAGCATAGTTGGAGTGTTCAATATCCGGCCAGATTATACGACAGGTAACGAGCAGTCATTGAGTTAGTGCATTAGAGTAGCTGCGTGATTTAGATTGTGCTGACTCAACAAGAATGGGAAAGTCTTCTCCGCCGGCCTTTTGTAATTACATTTACCTGACGAGTTTGAGTTTATCAAAAGAAAGAAGTCAAACATCCTTCCAATAAGGCAGGAAAAATGAAGATCAATCTGATTTTTTTGGTCTTTGGGACACAGTCAGATGAACTACCCGCGAATCAATATAGTTGTTTAGGAGGGAAGCTGGGGTGATAGAACAGACCGGAGGAATAGAATCCGGAAAAAAATCTATCAATCATCATGGCGTCATGAAGCTGGAACTGGAGGACTTCTCCTCCTGTAGTGGATCCGAGAGGTGATTTTGAAATTTTTTTATGTCTATGCATGAACATGTGAGGCACTAATTCTTCTATGCAACCTACCACGACATAAAGAGCCAGGGTTTATCGATTTTTCAGTCTGTTTTCCCAACCGAGTTTGTTGCTGGTTTGATTCCCAAAGTAGAGGTTGAACGCCCAGACCTATCAGAAAATCTTCCCTGTAGTGCTCGACGTTTTCTGTGCAGATACTTCTATAGCGTCGTGAACCTGTTTGTTAATTAATTTCTGGTCAGACTCCTCAGATCAACTAAATATAGCAAAGTAAGCCTTGACGGTCAGAATTTAACAAGGTGCTCCTAGGTTATCAAAATGACGCTTGAGCCGTGCTTTCATCGCAAGTGTTTGCCTTTATACGCATAACCTTTTCACCCTTCTAAGTCTAAGGGAGCTGGACCGACGAACCCTTTTTTTGACGGACTGGTTTGCAATAGCACTACTAGGATCTGACGACCGCAAAGACGAACATCATGTTGACGCGAACTCGTGGAGTTGCCGCGCGGCTTGTCCGCCGTTCAGCGCAAGCTGCCTCTAGACATAAGTGCTCGGTTAGCAAGCACGCTGTTACCGCCACCGACGCAGCAGCAAGAACACTAGGGTCCAGTGGTGCTAGTTCATCAGGGATTATCAGAGGGTCTTCACTGAGCTCAAGAACAACATTAGGTGGAGTGGAAAGTAGTTGTAGGATAAATGCTTCTGAGCACATGCGCGGTGTGCTCACAGGCAATAGTCGGGCGACATCTAGTACATGCGCTTTCTGGAACAATAGTGTTGGGGAGAAGAACAGCGTTGCGCAGAATCCTCCACCAACTTCTTCTACGAGCACTTACAACAGCAGCAGCTTTTACAACCCATTAGCACCTGGGGAACCAATACGACTTAGCGACCAACAACCAGAGCAGGGCCCCAAGGTGTTGCCGCAGTCAGTTTTAGAGGATTTGATAAAGCAAGAGCAGCAAACTTCACCCTTGGATTTCGAGAGGCTGAAAGCGTGGTTACAAGCGAAAGTACCAAAGGGATTTGGGGCGTTTTATCCGAAGAAGTCGGAGGGGGGAAAGGTATAGATGTCTACTTAAACTTGTTTTCAGAACATAAAAGACTCACTGCACCACCTCATGCTAGGCACATTCATTCATTCATTCACTCATCATTATATCTGCAAATCACTCGCGGGCTTTTCTTCCTTTATGATGGAAGAGTGAGAAGCAATGTGATTTAAATTCATCTCATATGAATATGTTGATGAGCTTCACGACGGTTTCTATTTCTAAGAGCAATGTAGTCACTACCAATAATAGGAAAAATGTATTGCCTCAATTCTCAACCCTACTCCACTCGTCACAGGGCAAAGAAGGGACTTTAGCTGAAGCCCCTTCTTAGGTCTTGCTCGGCAAAGTGACCTCATTCTCTTAAACTTGATAGTAGGGACCGTCGAGAAGTCTGATCTTTTGTTTGGTGAGGACGAATGACACTTGTTATGGTAGGTCTGTGTTCGCGCTGCCTCGAGTATGGTGCAGCCGCTGTGTAGCCCTGTCCACATGCACTGTATCCGAAGCCTAACCATATTTGACTCGTCACAGGGCAAAGAAGGGACTTCAGTAGGAAAAGTATATTGCCTCAATTCATCTCCACCATGCTCCACTCGTCACAGGGCAAAGAAGGGACCTCAGTAGGAAAAATATATTGCCTCAATTCATCTCAACCATGCTCCACTCGTCACAGGGCAAAGAAGGGACCTCAGCCAAGGATGAGGAGAAGGGTGGAGAGAAGGGCGACAAGGATCCCGAACCGCCTATGGAGCCCAAGTACGTCGCAGCCGCAGTTCAATTAGCGATTCTGGCGGTTTTAGTCTACGCTCTGAAGGGAGACCAGACGCCTGAAATCACGTTTCAGGAGTTAGTGAACGACTTCCTCAGATTTGGCTACATCGAACGCTTGCAGGTGGTAAACAAGGAGAGCTGTCGAGTGATATTAAGGGATGATGTGACGCTGCCGAATAATCTTGGTACTATTACTATATAACTAGATGTCCGTTCTTCACTAGTTTTGACTATATTATAACAAGATGTCCATTCAGAATTTAAAATCTGAACGTATATCTTTTTCTACATTTTTACTCTTTTCGTGTTGGTCATTTTGCGTTCCCTCCCTCCGGCCGGTCTGGGAGGCCTATGATCATGGAATCAATTTTCTGTCTTCGATTTTCTTCGCAAATAGAAACCGATAGAACATGATTCAATCGAACAACAAACCGATAGAACATGATTCATTCTCAAAACACAAACTCTGAACACAGTCAAGCGCCTAGGCGAGAGCAAGGAATTTGTTGTGCACTTGGGGTCACCGGAATCCTTCGAGAGCCGCATCGAATCGTACCAGCATAGCCTAGGTACTGCTACGCTTCTTCAGAGACTAGACTGATGTCCTTTCTACACTCTTACTCCACCGAAATACTGATCTTAGAAAGTCCTAGGTTCATCTTATTATATTCACCAGTGTTACATCAACAACATCAACTTGCATGTGTTGATATCTACGAACCCCTTAATTTTGTGTGTCACAATATCTTGATCTTCACCCCTTAAGTAAGAACCTTTGCAATTTAGATTCCTCCAACTTCATGCGCACATCAGGTATTCATCCGCAGGATTTTATCCCCATCCAGTACGTGCAAGAGCGGGACTATAGAGAAGACCTCAGAGCGCTGGCGTCGCCTCTTGTCGCACTTTCCGTTCTGTTCTTGATCCTCAAGTTCACACGTTTCGATGCGAAGGGAGGAGGGAAGTTGTACTTACTACTAAAAAGTTGTGCTTTGTTTATTTACTGCCTATCCTGATTTGTCCTGATACTACATCCGACTACTCTCCTTATTACTAATAGATGTGGCTTCAATCTACAGGAGGTAATTCACAAGTACAACTTTCCTACCCAACGCGGCACTCTCACCCTTCCTCACTTCGAAAACCAACTCAGTCCCTCATCCTTCGGTGGCGGCGGCAGAAATATGTTTAATATGGGCAAAGTGATGGAGACAGAAACAAAATCCACAACCAAGTTCTCAGACGTCGCGGGATTATCGCAAGCCAAAGTCGAAGTCACCGAATTTGTGGACTTCCTGAAGAACCCGAAGAAGTACTCAATGCTTGCATTTTATGAGACTTAGTTATGTTGACATAATGCTATTATAACTTCTGAGTGGTGAGTACAACATCCTTATTTCTCCGTACTTCTACCAAGACAACTTCAGTTTCGTACTCTCTAGACACTCAAGTTCAATCATCCTAATCCTCCAACCAACCACTGACAGATACGAGCACCTTGGGGCAAAGATTCCCAAGGGAGGACTGCTCGTAGGACCACCGGGTACTGGAAAGACCCTATTGGCCAAAGCCATCGCGGGAGAGGCTGAAAGACCGTTTTTCGCCATGTCGGGTTCCGATTTCATTGAAATGTTTGTGGGAGTCGGACCTAGCAGAGTGCGCGATCTGTTTGCGCAAGGTATATACTTTTAATTCGCTTGATCCACTTATATACCAACCCCATTGTTTCTTTTCATTCGCTTGATTCACTTACATACCAACGGATACTGATCTGCCAAATAAGCGGTTTAACTACACATCCTACAGCCCGTGAAAAAGCGCCTTCTATTGTGTGGATTGATGAGATCGATGCAGTTGGGCGCAAGCGTAATAAAGGCGGCTGGGGAGGCGGCGGCAATGATGAGAGGGAGTCCACTTTGAATCAACTGTTAGTCGAGATGGACGGTTTCAACAACAAAACTGGCGTTATTGTCCTGGCAGGCACAAATCGAGCGGACATTTTAGACAACGCACTGACGCGAGCAGGGCGATTTGATCGACATATTTCGATCGATATCCCGGATATCAAGGTACTACTACTACTTGATAACAAAATTGTAGTGGTCTAGTACCTGAACAAAATTACTGGTCTATGGCCTATGCCGCTCTTTAGGAATAGGATAGTTTTTGTTTGCGGCTATAATTATCATTCTACCTGTATTACGTACTCGTCGTTGGATGAAGTTTTTTTCCAACCTTCAACCCACAACAGGAGCGCGAGGAGATTTTTATGGTGCATTTGAAGCCTTTGAAGTTCGCAGAGGCATTGAGCCACCAAGCTGTCGCCAGGAGAATGGCTGCCTTGACTCCCGGTTTCTCTGGCGCAGACATTGCGAATATCTGCAACGAAGCTGCGATCTTAGCCGCACGACGGAACTCTACTCATGTGGAACAGGACGACTTTGAGAGGGCTACTGAGAGGACGTTGGGAGGTCACGCGAAGACGAATACACTGATGTCGCAAGAGCAAAAGACAGTCATAGCGAAGCACGAAAGCGGCCATGCAGTCACGGGGTGGTTTTTGAAACACGCAGATCCACTGCTGAAAGTCAGCATCGTGCCAAGAAGCAATGGGGCATTGGGGTACTTACACTTTCCCCCTCCTGTGTTTAGTAGTCGGTCGTAGTTTGATAGAATCTAGATCTACTAAAAGGAACACATAAAAGAAAAGGTTTAATAGGCCCAGCGACGCTGAAAGCACATAAAGTATTAAACTAAAAACCGGTTAAATTTTCCTTCGGCTTTTCCCTAGACTGTCAACTACACATCATAAAAGAAGTTTGTTATCTTCAAAATAAAACTACAAATCAAACATCACAGCTTCGCGCAATACCTACCTGACGATACGCAATTGCATTCAAAGGAGTCCCTCCTAGACCGGATGGCTATGACACTTGGCGGCCGCGCTGCAGAGGAGCTTTTCATTGGGTCTATCACCACGGGGGCAAGCGATGACCTCAAGTTATGCTTTGGCGGCATAAAAGTTTTTGGATTGAACAACTTGATGTGAAATGATGTCTGTGGTCTTACTGTGGTTGAGGACGGTCTCTGGACTAGTACTTCGTTCCTGTTCTGCTTAGACTGTCAGCACTTTTAAGAAGTGGACAACTGTCACCTATAAGATACAATGAATGACAGCTATTATGTTCACGTGAGGTAAACATCAATTTTTTGACTCTAATCTAGAAAGTCACTTCCATGGCTTACCGCATGGTAACGCAGATGGGCATGTCCGAGAAAATTGGCCTCTTCAACTACCATCAAGACCAGGACAGCCAGTTCACGAAGCCGTATTCTGAGGAGACGGCTCAGGTGATCGATGAGGAAGTCAAGGCGATGATTGATGGCCAATACGATCGAGTGAAGAAATTGCTGAAGGAGAAAGAGCATTTGATTGAAGCCCTGTCTGCGAAATTGTTCGAGAAGGAGACGCTGGTGTATCAAGACTTGTTGGAGGTGTTAGGGCCAAGGCCTGGAGGATTGAAGAAGGGCTATGAAGACTTCATCACGGCATCGAGTAGCAAACCAGATAATAGTGCTGGAGGAAAGGGCGAGAAAGCAAAGGAAGACTCATCGAAAGGCGGTGATGGGCCAGTCGACACCAGTGGAACGGGTACCGCAAAACCCGAAGAGATTTTAAAAGACGTACCGTCGCTCGCCAGTACTGGTGCCTCGTCATGATTTTCAGATGGAGGTCGTTCTCTATGATACAACAACTAAATACTTCAGTAGAGATCCATCAAGCTATTCCCTTCTCTAGATCGATGTTTGTCGGATCTGAGTCCACTTTTCTATCCTAGTTAAGTGAAAGCGTACGAACTGTTATTGTACCAAAGAAATTTTTCATTACAGGTTATAGTTGGTTTAATTTTGCCTTAGGTGTTTTCCTCACATATAGTTCCATTTTTGATCCATGGATATAAGTGAATGTACCTAACTAATTACATGGTAGAATGTCTCTTGTATTCATGATATTCATAGGTACCGACCTATAAGAATCTCTCAGTTTGTGTATTCATGATCATGGTTTTTACCACATAGCTGAATGAGGCATTCATAGTGTAGTTAGACTACTTCCGATTGATGTTGTCAACATACGATTCATAGTATCTACTTATGTGCAGAGGCTTGACACGGAGGTCAAGTACAAAAATAAACAATATTGTGGCTGAGTCTTGGTAGCTCTCGCGAGTCTCGATTGTGGGCGTCGACTGTTGTTGCCGTGAGTTTCTGGAGTTCTCCATGACGTAGACGGATGTTGTATCTCAGAAGAATTGAGTGTGTAGTCATTTTACGCATTACTCGGTAGAATGAGGTGGATCAGCTTCGTTTAGTCTTGAGGTCGAGTGACAATATCGGTTTCCCCGTCGTGATCATGATCTGTATCTCTACTTGCACGTCGTAATCATGATGATCCTTATCGGTCAGACAGCATCGTATGTGTTGAACGAGAACTCAGCATCGTTCAGAGTCAGTCTCTAGATCGGTCACCGGTTGAACCTCGCTCTTCTCTTTCTCAGGTCTCCCATTCAAGACTCCAAATCAATTATCTCTTCCTATATTTCCAAAGTAAAATTGTACTAGAGCTGCACCAGGTCTCACTGTCCTCGACTAAATGCATGAGCATCTTCAATTATTCATCAAAACAACCTTCACCTCACTGATTGGAAGGAATAAGTAAATAATTTCTGTAGTCCTTCTACGGCTGCGAAAATCTGCTGGAGTATGCAGGTAAAACTGCGGACGGCAGATCCCATCCTAATCCTAATCCTATCACATCCACTCAACTACAGGGGCCTACTACGCCTCTATATTGGTTTTCAAAGTAGCGGGAGGACTTCTAAGGAAGCATTCGGACGCAGAAGATTCGTTCTGCATAAGTAAGTCCTCCCAACTACTACGTTCTACTGCATCATAATAAGGAAGTACATCATCTTCAAATACTTAGACAAAAAGATGTCCTCGATCCGGTCAATCGTCGCAAAGTACTCAGCGGGAGAGATATCCCGGGAGGATTACTACGCAGCCTTGGCCGAAGCCGTGGACGCAAGAGGTGGTGGCGTTCCGACTAGTTCGTCACAAGGTATCGAACACCAACAAGGAGCTCCTGGACCCTCGAACAGTGGATCTCTCCAGTTTGCTCCGAGCTCACGAGTAGAATCCAGAGGTAGTCGAGATGGAGGATATTCGGGTAGTGCTCGAGATGGGTATGCTGGAGTGCCTGACCTTGGACTTGGCAGTAGTGGGAGTGCATCATCTTTCCTAAGAAACCGTTTGAAAATGTGTCGCATAGAACCAGAGGAGTCAGTGAGTTTACCTGGATTGAATGAAAGAGGTTCATCTCTTGTTAGATGGAAATGTGCCCCTATTGAATGGAGAGGAGGCAGATTAATAGTTCTGTTTGCGCTAAGAAAATCATCAGAGTTGTTGTACTAGAGTTTTTTGAATATGATTTACATCTTCTATTTCTAATCTCCTCAACTTCAAGTCGTGTGAGCGACAAACGTAGCCGAGGCGATCTGGCACCAAGTAGTTTCGATGTAATACGAGACCTACGCGCGAAATACGGCGTTTCTACATCTGACCAACAGGGCGCTTTCCTCTTTGTAGGTGAAGATGCAGCAAGTCAATACTACGTGTCAGGTACGGGTTATGATGACTTGATTTTAATTTTCTTCTTTTGTCCTTAACAAGCATAGTGCTTGAGGACTAAGAGTACAACTAGAAAACCAGCTGGTCCTTGAGTAGTATTTCAATTTTCTCCTGTTCTTAACAAGTGTAGCAGAGCACAACTACTTACATGCTACACGGTTCATTCCATCTTCCTCCCACACGTAGAAAAATAGCACTCTTATCCATGATCCCAGCACTCTGATCCATGTACTTACTCCTCTATTCCGTTTTCCTGCCACGAATAAACCCGCAAATACTTCTAGATCGGCAGTCGTCTGGACGTGGAAGTCAGGCCTCCACTACGCAACAAGGGTACAGAAGGCACGTGGAATATGATTCGTCGAGTCGGCGAGTAGAGCAGGTAGACCAGGACTCAGCACGCCAGGACTCTTCTCGACAGCCAAAAGCGGAGGGCGAGCTTGTTCCGAAGTCGAAGACAAATAATCCTAGAGACCGGTCTCCCAACAGTACGAAAGCGGGCACTGCGAAGCCAGGTAGTACTAGTCGTAATAAAAATCCTCCTTCTGCTAGTAGTGGTGGAGTTACAAAGAAACGCGGGTCAGAGATGGTAGGCGAGTCGCTTCTACGTCATGGATTTGACCGACGATACGGACTGCAAGAAGACAAGGAGGTGGGGCTCATGGATGATAAAGGATGGTCTTTGCCACCTCGAGCGGAAGGTGAAGCCCTGAGTCATCATTTCGGAAACGAGCAGGAGGAGATGGGAGGAACAGAGACTGAAAGTAGTGCTATGTCGCAGATTAAGGCACAGAACGAGAACTTCTAAATTTAAATTTTGAATTAAATTGTGATGTCCTTCTAATTAGAGAAGGTGAAGGAATGTCCTTCTAATTAGAAAAGGTCATGGTTACCTGTAATATCCAGCAGCAACTTTAGCAGGAGAGAAAATTCCACATGTATTTGATATGAGTCCATAAGTCGAGCAGCGGATCCTCTATCTCTAAGCAGAGAGCAGCCAGCAGCAGTCGCGATGAGGAGGTAAGCAGCAAGAACGCAAGTGGCAAGGAGAGGAAGAGCAAGAAAGAGGTAAAGAGCAAAAGTGAGCGCGGTTCGAGTGGCAGGGAGAGGACGAGCTCTTCTAAGCAGAACAAGGGCTCTCGGCAGATGTCTTCGTCAAAACAAAGTAGTAATTAAGGCTACCGCTGGAGCATATCCTGAATATCATCCTTAGCCCTTTTTTCAAGGGGAAAAAGGGCCGAGGGAGGCTCCCAGGGATGCACGTCGGTACCTCTAAAGTATAAAGAGTAATATTAAATCGAGTGCAGCTCCTCGGAACGAAGATGACGAAGACGACGATGAAGACGGTGATCTACCGTCAAAGAAATCTACTTAAGGCAGATAGTAGAATTGTCATACTCATAGTCTTTTATCATTTTTCTAAAATCAATATCAAGAACCACTCAACTACTCGGACGAGGGATAAAAACGTTATGAATCTTGTTATAAGTAGTTGTACGTACTACCTGCTAGTATAGTCTCTTGACTTCTGGGTATATATAAGCTCTAAT
This sequence comes from Amoebophrya sp. A25, assembly GCA_905178165.1. Classification (NCBI taxonomy): domain Eukaryota; class Dinophyceae; order Syndiniales; family Amoebophryaceae; genus Amoebophrya; species Amoebophrya sp. A25. Next base: position 1,117,323 of record CAJINU010000027.1, on the reverse strand, counting down.
CAAGAAGGGGAAAGTCTTCCAGGGAAAAAAAGTCTTCCAGTGAAAAAAAGTCTTCAAGGAAAAAGTCGTCCAGGGATAGTAAAGATCGTTCAAAATCGCCGCAGGTAGGTCAATCTAGCAGGTCCAAATCACCGGGATCGGTGTCTTTCGCAGACGAAGATGAACAAGAAGAAGATGAACAAGAAGAAGATCAACAAGAAGAAGAAGACTACGATGAGCAACGACAGTCGACAAGGAACGTCAATTCTCCAAGAGGGAACGCCAAGTCTCAAAGGGACAGGTCCAAGTCGCCTTCAGCATCCAGGTCCGTTAAGTCTCCAAGGGACAGGTCCAAGTCGCCTTCAGCATCCAGGTCCAAGTCGCCTTCAGCATCCAGGTCCAAGTCGCCTTCAGCATCCAGGTCCAAGTCGCCTTCAGCATCCAGGTCCAAGTCGCCTAAGTCTGGCAAGGGGAGGTCCAAGTCGCCTAATTCTGGCAAGGGGAGGTCCAAGTCGCCTAAGTCTCGGAAGGGGAGGTCCAAGTCGCCTCAGTCCGGGAGGGGGAGGACCAGCCCGCCTCCACACGCAAAACCAATGATGAATTAAGATTCGTTCTTGATTTTTCTCAGTCTAAAACAAGTGTATGTAATTCAGGAGGAAAAATCAATGACAATCAAGCAACTAGTAGTACAATAATAAAGTTAGAGGACACGCCATCAAAGCAACATATGCATTATAGAGTTCCAGATCTTGTTCTGATATGCAGTAAATAAAGGACTACTGTCACGGAAGATTTAGCATTCTAGACCAAACATGTAGTCACAAATAAGGTCTTCATTAGACCAAATATCAAGTTGGTTTGTAGGTCTCTCTCTCTCTCTTATAGAGAAACTACGACTACTAACTACACCCCAAATAATAAGGACGAGGTGTCTGTCTCTCTTGTAGAGAAACCACAACTAGCAAATAGTAGGTCTGTGTTGTAGACGAGAATTTCTCTCTAATCGGAGGTCCCGCAAAAAGGGAAAGGTAAAAGTGCACAAGCCAGAGCTGTTTTTACTCCGACCACCCCTCGCACGCCAAGAGCCAAAGTCTATACGCAGAGAATCTACGATGACTTCTTATGGCCGCGGCTCCTGAGATGTTCCTTTCGTGCTGTTGAGAGAACATAGTAAGCATAGCTGTCTTACGGTTATTTAGAAGGACTTCTAACTCCGAATTACGATGAGACGTATCCAGAGGATTACGGGCAGTTTGACATCTACGGCCGAGCACCAGCAGTGCAGTATGATCACAAGAATAAGCGCCCACCGGGTCGTGGCTATCCCGAAGGACCAGCGGAGAAATACTACATGATTGGTCCCGATGAGACCTACATTATGGCCCACGACTACATTTATACATTTGATATCCTGCACAGGAGGAGGAGTTGACGACACGCATTCTGGTTCTGCACTTGTTGCATGCTTGATTCCAGTCACCTGCATAGGCACGTTGGTGACACGCCTCATGTCTATTTTTCTCATTTCTCTCAGAGGTGAAGAGGTTGGTGCCTTTGGGAGAAGCTGTCAGTGTGAATAAGAGGAAGATGAACCGAAGAACTGAACGATAGAACTAAGATTGGTTAACTAAGTAAGTCCTTTGCTGTCTGTGTCTTGACTCCGGTCATGATCACACTCAGAGTTGAGCATGTTAATTGATTATTTGAAACGGGAGAACGCACCTACTCTAACTACACCTACGAACCAGACGTGTATGGTCCTTCCTACGATATTTCGCCAAGCTCCGATGTTATGGCAGGCTTTGTAATATATAAGATGGTCAAAGCACTAAATAAAACAACCGGTTAGTTTTTACCTCTAGAGATCTAGCCCTTTCAACAATATATAAGATGGCTTTATAATTAATACCGCCCACGTGCCCCCGGCGTGTACACACGCCGGGGCAGGGCGGAAGGGTCTGGCAAATGCTACGAGTTACATAAAATCCATACGGCCTACCGGCGTGCTACGAATTACGTAAAGAGTTGCGGGCTATGGAATAAGCAAAGCAGCTCCGCGCTACAAGCTACTACGTGCTACATAAACCCCCACCCTGGCAGCACCCGAAACGCCCAAAAGGAACTACTTCGAACGAATGAGGCAAACGGGTAACCAAATACATACGCCGAGAGTCAAATCCTTGAGCAGATCACTCCAGGCCTGCTGTTTTCGGTTCTCAGCGTAGTGGCTGGGCGAAGCACTGCAGTCGACTCCGCTCACCGTGAGAACCTCACGCGCCCCCTGGCCCGGGTTTTGGGCGTGGGTCCCCTACTCTTGGAGTGTGTTGCGTCTCCGGCTGGCATGGCAGTGTCACGAGGGGGGCCCCAGGCTTGTCGCTTTCGGTTCTCCGCATAGTGGGCGAAGCACTACGCCCGACTCCGCTCACCCTGAGAACGTCTACCGTGGATCTTTTCCGTGGAGAGAACTAGGGGGCGGCCCCGTTCTACTCTCGGCCTGTTTGCGGGGTTTTACTCTTTGCGCCGTTTTGGGTTTTCCATCCAAATCACGCAGCTTTATGGTGTCGCGTTGCTGCCTACGTTTCAGCTGCTTCGCGTTTGCTCTCTGTGAGCCATTTACCCTCCCAAGCTTACGGCGAGTTGCGCTCTATCGCTTAGCTTCCCTATCTGCTTCCGGCTTTCTCGAGAGGTGTGGGCATGCGTCATCTCAAGGTTTTGATCTAAGTGAACAAGAACAACGCCACGTGAGCAGTGCTGTGCGGCTTTCATGTGCTTGGGCGATGCAATCTGTGAGCCGCTTGAGCTTTCTGATCAGAAAGCAGGCCCAAGCCTATGGGCTTGCTGGTTACTTATGGCTTACTCGAGAGGCCTTGTCCTTTGCGCCCATTCTTTTCTGATCCAAAAAGCGCAGCGCGATGAAGTTGCTGCGTACTTGTGAGTTGTGAGCTGCTTAAGAGGTCCCACCCTTTGGCTCAGTTCAAGACCCTCACCCAAACGGCGCAACGCTGTGAAGCTGCTGGCCCTTTTGACTTGCTGGGAAGGTCTCACCCTCTGACCCAGCGCAGGCACCCTACCCAAAAGGCGCAGCTTTATGAAGTTGCTGCCTACTTTTGAGTGACCTGCTTGAAAGGTCTCGGCTTTTGACTCTGCTCAAACCTCCCACCCGAAGAGCGCAGCTGTATGATTTTGCTCTCTACTTTTGACCTGCTTGAAAGAAAGGCCCCAGCCTTTCAGTCAGCTCACTCAGAGGTCTTCCACAATCAAAAGGCGCAACTTTATGAAATTGCTCCCCACTTTTGACCTGCTGGAAAGGTCTCGCTCTTTGGCCCAGATCTGGCCAGCTTGGTTATTCAAGGCGCGCAGCTTTATGGAATTGCTGCCCACTTTTGACCTGCTTGAAAGGTCCCACCTTTTGACCAAGCTCGGGCATCCTATCCAAAAAGCGCAACGCCATGGGGCTGCTGTCTGCTTTTGGCTTGGCTTGCTTGAGAGGTCCCGCCTTTTGCCTTTCTTTGCTCAGGCTCCTTGCTCAAAAAGCGCAATCTACTTCATGAAGCTGCTGCCTACTTTTGGCCTGCTCGTAAGGTCCCGCGCTTTCACTCGGTCAAGTCAGGCGCCTTACTCAAAGAGCGCAACTCTAGGAAATTGCTGCCCACTTTTGACCTGCTTGAAAGGTCCCACGTTTTGACCCAGCTCAGGCCACTCAGGCATCCTATCCGAAGCGCGCAGCTTTATGCGATTGCTGTCGTCTACTTTTGGCTTGCTTGAAGGGTCCCACCTTATCACTCTGCTCCAGCCTCTTATGCAAAGCGCGTGGCTTTATGCGTTTCCTGTCTATTTTTGACCTGCTTGAAAGGTCCCACCCTTTGACCCAGCTCGGGCCCCTTATCCAAAGAGCGCAACGCTATGAAGTTGCTGCCTCCTTTTGAGCTGCTTGAAAGGTGTCGCCCTTTGACTTAGCTCAGACCTGTTATCCAAAGAGCGCAGCTCTATACCGTTGCTGTCTGCTTTTGAGCTGCTTGAAAGGTCTCACCCTTTGACGCCGCTCAGACTCCTTATCCAAAAAGCACAACTCTATGAGATTGCTGTCTACTTTTGACCTGCTTGAAAGGTCTCACCCTTTGAGCCAGCTCAGACCTCTTATCCAAAAAGCACAACTTGATGAGATTGCTGTCTACTTTTGATCTGCTTGAAAGGTCCCACCCTTTGAGCCCGCTCAGACTCCTTATCCTAAAAGCGCAAACTTATGGGATTGCTGTCCACTTTCGAGGTGCTTAAAAGGTCCCAGCCTTTTAGTTTGAGCCAGCTCAGACTTCTTATCCAAAAGGCGCAGCTTTATGAAGTTGCTGTCTACTTTTGACGTGCTTGAGCGGCCCCATCCTTTGAGTCAGCTCAGACTTCTTATCCAAAAGGCGCAGCTTTATGAAGTTGCTGTCTACTTTTGACGTGCTTGAGCGGCCCCATCCTTTGAGTCAGCTCGAAATCCTTATCCAAAGCGCGCAGCTTTATGAAGTCGCTGTCTACTTTTGACCTGCTTGAAAGGTCTGACCCTTTGAGCCAGCTCAGGCGCCTGATCCAAAAAGCACGCAGGTGCCAACTTGCTCAGCGTATAGCTGCTGGGTGCTTGCCTCTGTTTGCATTTCTTTGTTTGCATGTGGGTCCTTTTTGTAGCACATACGCAGACGCAGCGGATTTTCTTCATGAGATGACTGGCCCCAGGCTGAGGCGCTTCGCTCTTCGTTTATTTTTGTCCATGCAGCGCAGTCCTTGGCCTGTGCTGTTGGTTCAGGGTTTTGAGGTACTGCCGAAAGCCTTAGCAGGAGCAGAATCGCGGGAAAGTTGTACTCAAAAACGCGGCATTTTTACGGCGCGAGATGTATACATCTAGCCCGTACATCTTTCCAATGATTTCCGTACATCTCAAAAAAGTGGAATTTTGGAAACCTACTATGAATCGCCCCGGTGTATGTACATCTCAAGAGTACATCTTTCCCGTGATTTACGTATAAGATATATATCTCGAGATATATATCTCAGACGTATACATCTCACCCGTACATCTTTGCCATGATTTGCGTACATCTCAAGCCGTAAGCTCACTCCTGTTTAGCATTCAAAGTAAGTTTTGGTTTATAATATAGATAATTATAGTATATGTAAAAATCTCTAAATCATGAAATCTTTATTTTGAGTGCAGCTTGAGATGAGGGACAATATATACATCCGAAGCACAGCACATGAATCAAGATCTTAGGCAGGATTGATGGTTCTACTTGTCTACTTCTAAGAATAGAAGCCGGCGGGACCGGGAACCGAAGCCGGACCACATGCTCCTAGAGGATGACGCCAACTGCACTTTTACTCCTGACTTATGGCTTCGAACAAACTTCTATTAAGTTGTCCTTATCGTGAAAAAGAATGTGGGACTCCTCTGTTGATTCGAATTTGTTTGTTGCCATTCGCCTGCACTCGATTACAAAATAAATTGATAACCGGTCACTAATACCCCCACCCTGTACTAGCAGGTTTTGTTCTTGTCCCTTGATCGAACAGACTTTGCATTAGCAGTAGACCATACTTCTTGCATTAGCAGTAGACTATACTTCTATCTGCTGTTGCCTACACTATGATACTTCAAATCCACACGATATTTTGTACAACACTAGGTGGTAGTTGGGTACTGCGTCACCATGGTGAAGATCACAACTAAGCATAATCTGTATGTGGACATAATTATCATGAATCATCATGAAGTAGACGCTTTTTCGGCGTTTTCATAGTCGTGAACGCTCACCTCCTCGAGGCGAGCCAATCCCTACCCTACCCTATCACCATCAACAAGTTGTCTAAGCTACATCGCAAGCAGTAAAAACCCGAAGTACCGGTTACCTAGCTTCGAGGATCGACAATCTGCTTACGCAGCACGTAGTGCAGAGAAGAAAAGACGCCTCAAGGAAAAACGAAACGACACCGATCCTGGGGGAAGTACTAATACCACCTTAGGTTTATGCATTGAGGAAGTACTTCTTAAATACCACCTTAATAGGTTTATGTCCTTCTCAGTATTTGTTTTTATAATCTCGTACGATTCTGATTTGCTGCACCTACAGGGGTTGTCTATTACATGCTCAGAGTCCAACGTTTACGTTGCCTAACCTCTTTCCTTCTGCAGAAGAAGTTCCCTGTTGGAGGTCGTGTCCAAGCACTCGAGGTCCTCTTTGCTCTAGTGTTTATGATCATTACACGGAAGTAAGCCATCGCATAGTTGTACACCCCTTACTACCAAATTTAGATTTGCGGCGTAACCAAAGTTTTAGTCGTCCTGGCAAAGGACCTGTGGGACGCAGCGGAGGAGCAAACCTGTCAGATGCGCAAGCTTTGGGCAGGTCTATGCATGATAGTCAGGTTGCTCATAAAGCCGAAGTCCTAGAATACGTCAAAAAAAAGCATGGCCTAACAGCAAACAATGTTATGACCATGTTGAATGATGACCACGAATTAAGTCTAAGTAATAAATGTGGTATCAATACTTCACAGCCTCTATTTTGAAGCAGTTGTCACAAATGTTCAGAGACATACATACAGTGAGGATCCCAGCTACCCATACAACCAACAACAACAAGTAGATTAGCATCCACAGCTCCTCAGCTCCTCAGCAGCCGCTAAAGTCTGCCACATCGGATGGTAGGCCCCAACCTAACCTAACCTAACCTAACCTAGCCTGTCACTAACATACTTATATATAAGCACACTATATGTCTTCAACGTAAAGAAACGAAGTGTGTTCTAATCTCGAAGCAATAGCGGATGCTAAGGCTTGTACGTTTAAGCCGGATCTGGGGAGAAGTCGGAAGAGTCTAGAACAGGTGCGTTCAACTTTCATGGGGGATCCTCCTGAAGCCGGACGTGATCTCGTAGAAGAAATAAAGGAACATGGACGAAGGTATATTTAAGTCTTACTTTGAATAACGAACTTTTTGTGATCGAGCTGGTTATGCTGAAGATAAAAGAGTTAGGAGTTACTCGTCAAAGGAAAAGACTCTTTCACCAGTAGTGAATGTGGCGTAATGGCAAATAGAGATATTAAGGGTTTAGATTACGAGCACCAATTTTTTCGATCTCGATTTTTTTCAACCACTATGTGTAGCTGTCCCACTCAACTACAGGCATGCCGGACGTAGGGAAAAGGGAAAGACACCAGCCGAGGAGGAGGTCACTTTTCACCCACGTGTGAATCCGTTAAAGGCAGACATGGAGTATGCGAGATCGTATCTAGAGTTATGATTCAGGAGTTTTCTACTAGTAATAAGAGGAGAGCTGTACTACAACAATCAACATCAACAAGCTTGATCCGGTCATTTATTGGAACCCTTCTAACTCCATCCGATGTCTTCACCCGATTGACGGAGGGCATTTTGTACCGACAGGAACGAATGGCTTCAGACGCTGCCATGATCCAGCAAATTCGTGCTGACAACGACGATAACGAGGCATCGAAGTTTGCGGATATAATAGGTCTTTAATTTCTGGTGGACGTAAAAATAGGTCTTTGATTTCTTCTGGATCTAATAGGTGCTTAATTTATTATCGTGGATATAAAAAAAATAGGTCTTCTAGTTTCTACTTGGTTGGTTCGGAGGTACTAGGGTCAGCTTCCCTTGGCGTTTCGGATATTTTTTTGCTTAGACCCTAACCACAAATAACTAAAAAAAACAAGCTAAAGGCGTAGGACCTCCTACCTCGTCCTAAAAAAACCTCCACAAAACAGAAGCAAGGCACGGACCCAGGGAAGAGGAAGGACCCAATTGGTGGCGCATCCAAAGGTTTCTGTGGCATCAAAATTTGTGCGAAGAAAGGAGGAACCTCAACAGAGAGGATATTCAGAGGAAAATGTACTAGGATTTTTGATGTTTGTTAGAATAATTGGAACCAGAAATAAGCTTGATGTAGAAGTACACAACTCATTTTCAAATCCATGATGTGAGAACGATTCTACTGGAGATGACTGCATTAGTTACTGGCAATGCTATTCCTTTTCCATTTTATAGTTGATCGCAGTTACTGGCAATGCTATTCCTTTTCCATTTTATAGTTGATCGCAGAAATCTAGACATCTCGTCATTATATTTTTCTTATTGGTTCTATCTTTATTCGTATACAAATATTTCTATTAGACTGGATTCAACACCTGTTGATCGATACACAATCACAGCGGCGGTGATATCGACCCGACGCCGTATTTGAGTAACGAGAGCCGCAAGCTGGCGGATAAAATGTTAAGGTGCAAGCTGGGGGATAAAATGCTTGGTGCTTTTTCGTAACGATACTAGACCCTGTAACTACTACTTTTACTACAATCTCGTAAATTACACTCTCTACTTCTACTACTTCATCTTTCCAAGTTAGGGGTCTACCACATCTTTCTTTCTTAGTTAGGCGGGCTCTACCACAGTATCGATTCAGTTTTTTTCAGTGTAACACCTCTTCTTCTAACACGGATGAAGGAGGGCCGTCTCCATGACGGGGTACCCATAGAATATGCGGGAAGAGGATCTGCGGCAACAGCACAGAAAATGGAGGCCCTCGAAAAACATCTCTACAGAGAATGCAACTTCAGGCCTTACATCAGCAACCAGTACTATGACTACAGATTATTTATAGTGCAGCAGCTACGGAGACTCGATGGAAGTCCACATTACATCTTTACTCCATAGAAATACTGACTTTGAAAAGTCCTGGGTATGAATCTCATTATAGTGAAAAATGAATGACTAGGTAGTAGAAGACTTACTCTTTCATACACTCCACCACGACCTCCATCTTTTCGTGAAAAATGAACACACCACCTCATCATATGATATGTAACGACCATAGATACCTTCTTTTATCTCTGTGAACGGTTTCACCGCCTCATCATGTAACGACACGTGACACATAACACGACATGACAATAACTTCTGCTTCATCTACGTCAAAAAAAGTGGACGGCGAGTCAACTCCTATATCCCATCCTACTACAGGGCCCGCAAGTGCCAACGTAGTTTTGCGGATTTATATAATGAAGCAGAGATCCGTAGACGGCGTGCGATTGCGAGAGACTCGATCAGCGCGCGAAAACTGGATAAGGAGTGCACCTTCCAGCCGAAGATCAGTGACTTTGCTTAAGGCTTTTTACACCAGGAAACACCCTAGTACTTTCTTCGTGAAATATTTCACTACTGTAATAGTTCAATACCAAAGTTGTAGACCATAATAATTGATTGTGCCCGAGGTGGTCATAACTACATCTCCTGAAGATAGGAGGAAGATCCTGTAATCCATCTTCAGAAGCATCCTGCGGTCCCCTACATCTTCAGAGAAGTCATCCTAAAAGGCAAACAGGATACAGCGAGTACATCTTCCGAACAAGGAAGCATCTCGAGCTGAGCTCCTCTCTCATGAGAAAAAAGTAGCCTCATGAAAAAATAGCTCCGTGATCTTCAGACACTCCGCGAATCCTATTAGGGTCGTGAGCTCTTCTAACTTGCGAATACGCGAAAGAGCAAACTGAACACACGAGGACATCTGGGAGATTACTTTTATGGCACTTGAAAAAATGTAGAAAACTAGATATTTTTTCATTGAAATAGGTCGCTTATCCTTCTGTTATCCTTTTCATATCTCTTCTTGCAATAGGTCTTCTAGTCTTCTACAATGTTGTTTGTATCTTTTTGTAACTCTGTCCGCCTTGAAATACTTAGGTCTTGTTTTCATGTACAGTATCTAAGTAGTGTATAATCCCCTAGGTATCTTCCTGTCATTTATCATAGTTCCAGTGCTGTCTATAGTCTATATCCTAGTTCTAGTACTGTCTCTCTGCTAGTTCTAACCTCAAGCCCAACTTGCCAAGAGAGAGGAAATGTTGAAGAAGAGGCGCGAGCGAGACGATGCCAAACAGGAAGAGCTCTTCAAAAAAGTACATACTTTTCAACCGAATCTGCTAAGCAAGCCTGGAACAATGCCTGCTGTATTTAAGACTGATACCGTATTAGTAATTCATCGTAAGTAGGACGAAGCATCTTTGATCCGATTCAATTTTAAAAGGAAAAAATACATTACTTATGAAGATGCTGAACAAACTTACTACTTCAGAAGATGCTCGTACCCCATGAAGATGAATTACTATGGAGAGGTCATCTAATGTTCGTGCACGCGCTCTGAGCACATTCAGACAGTATAACGCGATACAGGATGAGAAACAGAGGGAGAAAGAGGCGGCGGATAAGGAAATAGCAGAGTATCAAAGGAAGCAATTCCTCATGGCTCGGGGGGTTATTCCTAACGAGCTGCGCGTGCAAGGTAAACTTTAAAATTTCTTTCGATAATGTTAGCCAATGAAGCTTGCTAGTTTTTCTGGCGGGCCCCCACCTAACCTAACCTAACCTAACCTAACCGAAGAACTTTTACTTCATTCAAGTTCGACATTCCAATGCTCGGTTGTGCTGCAAATCTTGATTGGATTTTGCCCGTAAAATGGCGAAAGTTTAGGTCCAGCGACGCTCAAAGCACTTACATAAACAGCCGGCTGGTTTTCCTCTTTCTACTCGTAGGCTATGCATCCTTTCTTGCAAGAACATTCCAATGCTACTTTCACATTTTGTTATACTACAAAAATATTTACTTATCCATATAAATATGCTTATCACCGCTCCAACTTGAAACAGAACGCGGTTCCCATTCTCAGTCGCCTCTGGGGCAGAGGATGGATAAGGGTCGTAGTCCAGAGCATATGGCAGCTCTGCGTGAAGACCGGCATCTGGGTGAAACCGAAGCCAAGCTCGCGGCGAAGAAAACTTGGGTTCCTTATGGCTAGTACCGCAGTTCTTGCGACCTTCACATCATCACAATATCCATGTACCTGTTTTCCTACCACAACGTTGCACTTGCATCATTCTTGGCTGCTAGTACCACACTTGCATTATTCTGTCAGGATCATTCTTGGCTGCTAGTATCCCACTTGCATCATTCTGTGAGGATCATCCATGGTCCTCGTTATTTCTACTTGGAAAAGAAGCCAGGGTGGATGTATCTTCAAGAGAATATTATCATCCCTAATTCCTTAACAACAGTCTACGCAGATGCAGATAATGTTGGTGATTATTCCACGTAGATGAAGAAGATAATGCCAAGTGGGAGTATCACCAGGGGTTAGGGATACGTCCAGGGATACCAGTGTGAGCTAAAGAGTACTTAGATCGGTCGCTCTCTCTAACTCTCTCATCGTGGTTGGATGACGCCAAGGTCCAAGGCGCGCTATGAGCTCGAGACGTCGCGTAATCCCACAAAGGTGGCTGCGGCGAGAAAAGTTTTAGCTGAAACAGTAGCGGCACATGGCATGAAACCTGATGATTAAGGCTAGTTGTGCGGAGAATAAGATGATGAATTTTTCGTACAGGATAAGATGACGAATCACGCACTTCCATCTTATTCTTCCATCCAGGAAGAATAAGGTGAATGCATTGATCAGATCCCCAAAACAACATACATATGTATTTTTCGTAGAGAGATAGTTTTTCTACAGGAAGGAACACAAAACCCCCCTTACTACAATACTACAAGTAAGGCATGATCATGTTCTTTTTGCAGGAAGATAGCTTCTACTTCGTCTAACGTTCACACGCGCGATTCTTAGCGAATTCGGCGTCACCACCGAGAGCACGTTTGCGCGGCCTGAGGACGCGAGACCAGATCGTGAACGCAGCCAGGGGTCGAAGGCGGATGTTGTCGCCAGAACAACAATTGTCCTTTGACAGAACACATCGCAGTGTCAAGTTATGAAAGGATATTTGATTAGATGAGTCCTCGTTTTCAGACGAGAGACAAATCGTTCTGTGTGAAGACAAGTTTAAGTAGTCCGAGCATAGAATAAGTCGTATTCCTTCTACTGAAGGAGTTGTTTATTACATAATCATTCCTATTCCTATTTCTTCTACAGAAGAAGACGTGCACAACCTGAACGTGTATTTGCTCAACTCTTCTAATAAAGACAGTAAGGGTAGCCAGCGATTCCATCCGCGCAGCGCCAGATAGCGTAGCCTCTATGGCGGAGGAGCCAGTTCCAGATTTTGCCGTGATGAAGGAGAAACAAGAACTACGAAAGCAGAGGGTTGAAAATTATGCTGAAGCGCAAGAACTAGTACTGCTTAGCTTCAAACGTACTATCCCCAACATTTTCAAGGATATCACAAGATCAAATACACCTGGGGTTACAACTTTAATCTAGTATAAAATAACTAGTACTAGTACAACTCCGTCTAGTACTTGTTGACGTCAAGACTTGATTGATGATCTTCTATCTAAGGCTGACAAGGTTATTGAGGTTGGAGAGTTATCGGAGTAGAGTCTTCTAGTACGGCGTCAATAATATGTTTTTTCTAGGTAGTGTACTCTATGATGAATACGACTAGGTAGTGTGCTGGGTGGCTGCATATTAGTGTGCATGAAAGAGTCGGCTCTTCAGCAGCCTTCCATGTCTGCTAGGAAATCTAGTAGGCCAAAAGCTAACCTAACCTCTAAGCCAAAGTGAAGAAGAAGATGAGCATGAATATTAGCAAATTCTTGCGGTCTAGCAGTCAGTGGTCGGGCAAAGAGGATGAGAGCGTTGATGAGCCAAGTGCTCGGTCTGCAGGAGACTCACGAATGACGGAGGCTCATTTGGTTGAAAATAATGATGTCAAGATTAAGGCGTAATCATAAATGATACCTCTTATCCTTTGTAGTTTTCAGGCCAAACTCTTTGACGTGATCAACACTAAAACTAATGGTTGTTCCTTTGTAGTTTTAAGGCTTGTAGTAGAAGCGAAAAACCAACTCGTCCCTGTGCCAGAAATGATAATTTGTCCCTTGTTTGATTTCATAGTGTACCTACTAGGGCTTCTTCTGGTGGTAATCTTCACTCCTGCATTTTTTTGGTTTACGAGATAAGCAATAAGAGATACGTTGAAGAAGTGGATAATGATGGTGTGGCTTCTGAAGCAACGATGGATCCATGTGCGTCTCTCTCTCTGGTTCATATCTTCCCCCTCCCACCTGGAATAATTGTTCAAGAAGTGATGTTGAGAATGAATGAATGAATGAATGAATGAAGAACTTAAAAGCAGAACTTCAAATTCAACAACAGGAGGTGAATTTACGGTCTTGTGTCCTCGAGGACCTCTAAGATCTCCTCTAATATTATGGCTTCCCCTAATGATCCATCTTCTGAAGCATCTTAGACCTGTCGCCCCATAAGGGGAAAATAGGTCTAAGATGAATCCCGAGATGGATCAGCAGGGTCGTGAGCTCTAATAATAGAAGCAATACCGCTAGCAGGGCTGGTGGGGCGACTCAACTGACGACCTATCCTACTCTGGGACTCCTTGCGCAAGCGGACGCGGTCGTAAAAACTTCCGAAAACAAGCCGAGGACGAGTACTTTTATGAGCGACTTACTGTACATGAGGCTTCTGTGCATGACAAGAAAAGCATTAACATCAACAAGCTTGATTCGATTATTACCTGCGAAAGTTTTCTATTTTACTCTCTTTTAGTTCTTTACAAGAAATTTGAATCGTTGTTCGTCCAGGATTATCGCGCCAGCTTCTTCTGATTTCCTTGTCCCACACTGACTCGATTGCTCAGATGTTCGTAGTCCCTATTGATCCACGCAGTACTACTGTCGATTCACTCTTTCTTGGCGGAGGTGGTATTTTTTATATAAAATATGTGCTGCGTCGTCTTCTAAGCATACAGCGCACAGAGTCTACGATGGCTCGAACGGAGCGGATGCGGATGGCGATTTTATCGGACGCGACGATGGCTCGAACAATAACAACAGCGCCAATGACGTGGACACTAGTGGGGGGATGAACAAGCCAAGGGGAACAGAAGGAGGAAGCAGAAAAGAGCCGAGCAGGGTTTTAAGGCTTTTTTCCACATAATAAAGAGACTATGTGGTCCGTCTTTGTTTGTTTGTATTGTATTGATGCTCTCCGGGCAGCGCGTATGATCTCGCCGGATTCCTTTGTTCTTCGTGTGTGTTGTGCTATGGTCGCCGTTGCGACTATGGTGCGTCTAGCCTTCCTGGTCGCGCGTTGCCTTTTCGTCGCTGTTTCTTGTTTGCATATTAGTAAAAGCTTGAGACTCATTTGGATGCGTAGCATCAATCATGCTTCGAGAGCAAGAAGGTCATCCTGATGAGAAGCATCCTGAAATTTTCATGAGACCGTTTCTATCATCTCTCATTGTGTTTGATTGCTACTAGTACACTACTAGTCTACACTACTGCCACACTACTAACCTACGGCTCTCTTACGTTTTTTAGATATAAGAATTGCAGATCGATGTGATAATTTTTAGCAAACAATTCTTCCTCTAAGGATTGCAGGAGGGGAAAACCGAGAACGGTCAGAGGTAGACTTCCTCTACTATCCAGAGCCGAGAGTTTTGAGTGGTGCTGCGATAAACTCGAGGACAACGGCATTGTCCATGTTAAGGCTGCTCACATAATTGCTTGATTGTTCCTACTCTCTGGTCTCCCTTGGCGTGCTTTATTGTAATTCCTATCTTATCTGCTCTAGTCCAGTATGCTATCCCATTCCCGGTATCCTATGCTATCGTATTCTATCCTATCCTGACCTCTCGCAGTGTGCTATCCTCTTCCCAGCATGCTACCCCATTCTGTTAGCTTGCGATGTATGATACGGTGAACTTTTGTCAACAAGAAGAGAACATGATGGATTACATCACAGATCATGGAACGTCCATGATGAGCTTCATTGAAGTTATGGCGTACTCTTCCTCATCTAATATTAACAAGTAATAAGGCATACAAAGGAACAACGAGGAGTGAGGAACCAACGCCGAATGCCTCTTTCAGTGAAGCAGGTCGTAAAAAGCGCATGTCACACACCGAGACGCTGAACACCACAGCTGGAGGTGCAGTGACGACTACCTCGTCTTCAAGCTCTAGTAGCAGAGAACATTCGAAATCACTAGTAGTTGATGTTGCCATGGAGGGAAGTATAGAAGGAGATTCAGGACCAGGTTCAGGAGAAGTCGAAGAGAGTAACGCAGCTAAGGTCGTGCCAAAATTGAACTTGTCATCAGTAGAAGTCGAAGAGAGTAACGCAGCTAAGGTCGTGCCAAAATTGAACTTGTCATCAGGTTCGACTAAAAAGACAGTAGTAGTTGCGAAGAAGCGACCAAAAAGTGGAGGTGCAGCTTTAAAGGCGTCTGCAAGTATGAGTAGTATTCCACTACGTGCTACGACTTGTGGAGGTCGTGATGCAGTAGAGCAAGAGACAACATCATCAACCTCAATGTCATCGAAGCCTAAAAATCGCTCTACTCAGTGGGCAAGAGCACAGCCGCGCTTCGAAGACGTGAAAACGAATCAGCACGCGTCCGAGGAAGACGAGCTAGCGCGCGAATTAGGTCTCTCTTCTGCCTCTTCGTCCGAACAGGAGAAACGTGAGCCTCACTTCAGCACTCTTGGTGAGCGCGTGAGGGCTAAGAATCAACAGGCGGATGCGTGTTTCTCGGAAGCTATCAGTTTACGGCAAGACATCAGGAGGAGTAAAACTGTTTCTCGAGTTTGGTCAATAGAGGATGAAGTAGCAGACCACGAGAGAAGTTAGTTACACTTGAAAACCACCGCGACCAGAACAACAATTCCAGTATATATAGGTTGTTCAATAAATAATCATGTCTTCTTAATCGAGAAGTTATCAATGTCGTGGTCTAATATCAGCACTGCAACGTCAAGCGAGTAGCGCGAGCAGCAAAAACGCCGATCTGGAGCTTAAACTGGAAAGGCGGCAATGGGAGTTGAATCGCACGGCTGAGCGCGCGATTGATGCACATCACAACTGAGGTAATAGATTTACGGAAATTTTCGCTGCGAAAATTTCTGACTGTTGAAGTCGAACTATGCAAGAACTATCTAACAAAGAACTTTCAATCAATCAAAATGCTTAGTTATAAACCAATCAATCAATGTACCTGTTTGACATTACAGAACAAGACAGGCAGACAGTCAATTGTCATGGTTCTCTCAAAATTGTTGACTAAGAACATGCATTTAAGTATGTGGAATAGCTGAACTTCGTACCGTGTGATTCAAAACGTATTAATAATATCCGCATGCAAAACAGAAGTATTCAAAAACGTATCAATATCTGCAATCCAATGAACTAAAAAAGTCCGCAAAGGAGAAGGAGGTATAAGAGAAATTAATAAATTTTCTTGCTATTTATATCGCGACAAGTTACCACTCTATTATCGAAAGCTACCGCATCTAAAAATGCACAAACAAGTAAAACAGTGAAATAATTGCAAACTTCAACAATGAATAGGTTACAAGAAGATTATAT
This sequence comes from Amoebophrya sp. A25, assembly GCA_905178165.1. Lineage (NCBI taxonomy): Eukaryota > Dinophyceae > Syndiniales > Amoebophryaceae > Amoebophrya > Amoebophrya sp. A25. The sequence goes on along the minus strand of CAJINU010000027.1, from coordinate 1,100,957 downwards.
AGTGATGTAGACGCCTATGTATTTGTATAATCAGAACAAAATAAACAGTGAAATTGCAAACGAATAATACTAGCTGAATCTGAGACTAATCCAAAAGATTGTTGTTTGATAGAGTAGCTTACCGATCGAAAATTATTGTTTGATAGAGTAGTTTACATTTCATCTTCCACAAAGAAGGTGTTGAAAGAACGCATAAAAGATTTTACCGATGTCATAGAGAGGCGTCTATGAAAATCATAGGATTTGTGTGCAAGTAGAGTACTTGCGTGAAGAAGGTAGTCCGATACATCTGCATGGACATTTGATGTGCATGTGATCTATTAGGATCCAGATAATATACGTTATCCACATTCTTGCTCAACACTTGTAGACGACCCTCTACATCATGTTACTGATATTATATTTCACACTAGCTAACTCTAAGAAACATAAGAAAAGGAATAGTGGTTTGCTTGAACAAATTATTGGAGTGCTGTCGATATGCTGTCAAGACGACACGCAGACGTGTAATGTCGTAAATTGGAAAGTCTAAGGAAAATATACGTAAAAGAGTTTGGTAGTTGATAGTTGCTGTATAGAAAATATTGTGAATAGATACCTTGGTTGGGTATCTATGCAGCTTTAACCTTAAGCATGCTATTATCTTGGAGGTCTGTGTTGAATTTCGATACCACGCATCCCTGATGAAGATGTGCTATCGTGTCGCACAAGGAGTGAAAGAAATCTTCTGCTACAGGAAAGGATGATTGAAGTTTAAGCTGCAAAAATGAACATTGACCAGAATTGACGTAGACGATAAAGGTGTCTAGGTAGATGCGGGAGGCTATTTCAGCGTCCCTTGTCGACGTGAGCAGTGGATTCTTGACAAATGTTGTTCTTTCTGCTCTCTGCTCTTAACTCAGGTGAGAGCAACGGCTTTGAGGCCTACTTTTTCTAATGTGCCTGTTGTCCATCCAAGGACATGAAAGACTCTAGAGTCCTTCAAAGGGAGAGGAGGTTGGGACTCGCATTGCCATCAAAGACTACATGATGTGAAAAAGGTTGTCTTTCGTCGTTTTCGTGTCTTCACTCTGACATTACCATGAGGAGGTGGTGGAGGAAACACAACGTTTTCAATTGATTGCTCCCTCTCAACAGGGGACTAATTTTCTTGGATGTTTCGATGTAAGCGTGAATCGTGTTAAGCTTAAGCACTTGCTTATCTGAGAATAAAGTCAATTGCAGTACTTCGTGTCCTCAACGAATTTTCCACAGGGACCGCATCTCGTTGTTCGTGTTTCCGGTCTAGGACGTGAGATGGATAGGAGAGATCGTCGTTGTAATTGCTCTCGACTATACATGTTTATCGGGAACAAGAATATTTGATTTCTCGATTGACCCGGCAACTACGAAAATGAAACGACCGCTATGTTATCGACGACCGCTTTTTTAACTTTTTCTCTGTCTGTGTCGTAAATCAATGTGATTGGTGATATGCGTGTAGGCCTGTATAGTAGAGGACGCGGTCTGTATCGGAGACCGCGACGTAAGTCCTCCACCTCAAAAAATGACGTGCCTGCGCCACCAGACCGGACTACTCTAGCGGTGGACTGCGTGCTGCGATCATGGAGGGAGAAGTGGAGGCGATGGAGGAACAAGTGGGGCAGGCGGGTACTGATCACATCAAAAGTTTAATCGTTTTCTCATCTAGATTTACTTTTGTGTTGTCTGCAATCTATTGTTATACTGGCTGAGGTCAACAAGAGGGAAAGAAACTCAAACTTCTTGAAAACCACAGGACCCGACCAGCACGAGGACCTCCAAACACCAGCTCGTCTTCCGGGCGTTGTGACACCTGGCAATGCAGCTGGCAGCTCTCATATATCACCAGAAGAGTCGCGACTTCTCGACGCTCTCATCGCAGCGGAACAAGATAAACCGGTTGTCCCTACGCCAACTTTTGCTTCCCCGGATGAGGACTACCTTCAATTAAGGGCGAAGAATATATTTCATTTCTACAACAGTCAATTCTCGCAGTTTCCTCCTTGGGATTGCGAGAAAATCATGGAGGCAAGAAGTGAAACCTTGTGAGCTCTAATTCACCGCCAAGATGAAGGGGACAACAACCAACAGCATCACGATGGAAGAAACAGCCAAGACCAGCGCAGTAGTAGAAGGCGCAGTAGTCTTTATCGTGTGAGCGCACCGCTAAGTGAGGAAGAGCAGCCACCGCGTGTTCCTTTAGAGCAAATGGACTACTCTGGCGGACGCGGACCACCAGGATCCTCCTCAGCTGCTTCTCCTATTGAAGAAGTTCCTCCAATAGTAGATCCCATAGCAGGACAACATGACTACGGCGGTCATGAGCAAAATTTTTTTTACTACCCATCTTCTCGACTTTCTTCGAAGAGCAGCTTGCTGTCTTCTGGTGGGAAGGATTCTAGAGGGTCAGCGGAAGAAGGAGCAGAAGGAGGGCCCTCTGCATGCGGCTATGTCGGTGGAGTGCCGCTTTTCAGACAGGATGGTGAAGCGCAGGCGGAAAAAGTCGTACAAAATGTAGCAGCGGGACGTCTTTCTTCTGCATCAGTGGGGCAAGAAGGCGCAGTACAACAGAGTCGGAGGAAAAGATCTTCAACAGGACGCGTTCTCTTTATGGAGGAACCGGAGCCACAGTCTTCAGGTGGGGAGACTACAGGTGGAACTACCACAGAACAGCATGGTGAGGTGAATGGTCAAAATCAAAATGGTTTGCAGAGTACCACTATCAAAATGAACGAAAACACCACAGCTGCAGCCACCAGCAACAAGAGATGTCCTTACGGAGTAGCTAGTACCATTGCCAGAAAGCCAAGTCCTCCCGTGTCGCGGACACTCAGTGCGAGTGAGATGAAGATGCAGCTGTTCCAGCAGCTGCAAAAGGAGCAGAACAAGATGAATGTACAAAATGGTGTAGCGGATATTCATCAAGCAGGAGAGGCATCATCTTCAAGCCCAGCAGAAAGTCCTCCACTGCGTAATCCCTTCTCTATGTCGCAGACACCTGCTAGTATCGAGAGTCACCGCGATTCTGTTTCGCCGTCGCCAGGGTCCAAACGAGCTCGCATCGACCCTTTAGGACAGCAGAGGATGTCGAATCCTCTTAGCAGTGCTTCTAAGGTACACAAGTCACCATACGATTACAATCGTCTGAATAGTGAGATCAGTGGTACACATGTAGAAGGACCAGACGTAGGGGAGCAGATTACATCTACTATCGATGGTAGACCAGCAGCTGAAGTTCTCGAATGTGCGCTCAAGAGGTTACAACAGCCCTTCGACAGTCCACCACTGATAGATGCTGCAGGTCAGTCGTACCGCCTGCAGAACTATGATCAACAAGGAACTGGACAAATGTCAAATTACAAGGAACGAGAATTCAGCGATGATGAGCACCAAGTACTACTAGATTTCTCTGATAAAGAGGAGGAGGAGAGACACCAGGAAGAAGATGACGGGATTGCGATGATTAGAGGTGGGGGACAAGATCATCAAAGGATAGTCAATCAGCATGGAAGGAGTCCCGCAGATCCAAGACTGGTCCACCAATATCAACAGCATTATAGGAGTCCTCCAGTCCACCACCAACGTCAAGCTCCACCGTCGAGCACAGCATCTTCGTCGAGCACAGGAGCATTTTTACGACCGCACCAATCTGCGCAATCCCCGAAAAGACCTGTGACATTCTTTGCTGGAAGTAAATACGCGGCTCCTCATCTTGGTCCAACACGCGGTGCAGCTTTGGGTCCAACAGCATACGACGGTGCTCTTGCTCCTCCACCAAGCGTGCCCCAGCAGAGGTCTTTGTTTCCGTTCGAGTTTTCTTCTGCGATACAGCTGGCTTCTTCTCTGTCACCACGATCAGCGTCGCTGCTAGCACCACCTGCAAAACGGGTTTCCGCAACATCTTCTAGGGTCACGCCTCCCGTCCATCCGAAACCTCAGGTTGTCAATGGCTGTCTCAACACTGAACTCCCATCACGAAAGACTGTCAATTATAATGCTGGTGAACATTATCAACATCAACAGTCGGCATCTAGCAATGCACGACCTCCTTTGGCAGAAGATGAGGCAGGTATAGATGATGACCAAGAGGATGAGGAGGACGAGCCGGCACCAAGTTTCAGTGCAGCTGAGGCAATCAAGCGTTTTTTTCCGAAGCGTCCTGTGAAAAGCAAGCATAAGAAAAGTTCCTCTTCAAAGAAGCACGACTCCTCGTCGAGAGGGGTGAAAACCTCGTCAAACAAGCGGCGTAGCTCAACTGGTGGCGGTCAGAGCTCTAGTAAATCTACATCGAGTTCCAGCGTTAAGCAAAGTAGACAAAGCGCCAAAACGACGCGTACATCGTTAGGCAGTAGTAATAGAAGGCGTAGCAGTGTTGGATCTGGGTCTAAAGAGAAGAAGCGTTTGTCTTCTACCAGTAGACGTCCTCAGGGAGACAACCAAGACGACCATGATGAGCAGCAAAACGGCGATGAACAAGATGACAGTGGAGAGTCAACTACACCTAAAAATTCTAGTCGTTCTAAGCAGCAGGAGGGCCTCAACTATGGGAGACGAACCAATAAGATGTTGAGTGTCTCGCGCGCTGTCGCTAAGTGTTTCGGGGAGGAGACTCCAGGCCGGTCTACTGTACTGGGTCATATTCCGCCAATTACGGAGGACTCTGCCGAGTTGAGTCGTAGTCGTACTTCATCCTCAGCAGATCAGTCACCGGCCAAAGAACGGCCACGGACTTTGAGCGACGAAGGGCTTGCTGCTATTTACGAGGAAGAAGAAGATGAGTTTCAGGGGGGTGCTTCTTTATCATCGAACCCCTTTTTTACGTCGAATGAACGTCGTGGCAGTTCTTCAGGTCATACACCGATGCGACATGCTTCTGCTAGTGTAGCTACGACTAGCAGTTACTCACGTATTCCTCCACCTCCTTCGCAACATCACACTGGCGCAGTTGAGATCAACGGTGTTTTGGTCGGCACTAGTGCGGCTTCTTCATCCACGTCACCACGATTTGGTAGGATGCCGACGCACAGTAAAGCCGCGTCACCTGTCTTCGGTAGTACACCACATCGACATCCAGATGGTTACAGCTCCACAAATCTCACGGACAGAGGACTCGTTCCCTTCACGACGACTAGAATATCTTCTACAACTCTGGTTGCGCAACAACAACCTGACAATATGCTGTTTGAACGTGATGACGACGAAGATCCGGACCGTGATTACATTGCGATGCCAAGATACTTCGAACCTGAAGACAGTGCGGAGACGGCTATAGAGAAGGTTCCTCCTGGAGTAATTATGCTTTGGCGCAGCACCAGAGATGATGAAGACTTACCAACGGATTACCACGTTGTCAAGGATGAGATGCATGGTTGTGTACGGGAGCTTCATAGTTGGAGAGCAGTGAAAACAGTAGAGAAGCACACTGGGCAAGATGTGCCTTTGCGAGAAGCATTCGTGCGTGCAATAATGGATTTGCGGGATGCGCCATGTCCTATTGAGAACGTCGATTGCGCTCACGCTGATAATCCGGATTACGATAGGAGAATAGCGGAAGGTGGAAATATGAAGGTGTTGGAAGATCAGCAACATTTTCAACTACTAGGTGGTGGGAGACATGATCCAGCATCTTCATCAACTCAAGGTAGTTTTAGAACACTGGCAGCAGGTCAAAGAGCCGCTTTAGTAGGTGTTGCGGATTCGCCTCGCGGTGTATCGGCACCTTTAGCTGAGCGTATATCGGGTTTAGACGGCGGCACACCAGGAGCGCATGCGACGTTGAGACACACAAGAGCTGGGGAGCCACGAACTGCAGGCGCGAGTCCAACGCATCAGTCCAGTGAGAAAGCGCAGCACGATTTTCTGAGCAATTTGAGTAGATCACAACCAGCATTGCCTGTCGCAGAACCTAAAGCGCCTGGGCGGACACTGCTGAGACGTCGAGATCCGTCTGACGTGCCAGCTGGACATGGGAACTCACCGAATTTGGGTGAAAGTCCCACAGATGGTTTTCACCATGCGCAGTCTGCAAGTAGTAGTACTAGTACAATGTTGTTGAGGAATGCTGGCCTACTACCTATGGATCCTGGTATGAACGGGATGAGTTTGAGTGGTCCTCGTGGTACTTCGACCGGAACTTCTGGAACTGGAACTGGTGGACCTCAGCAGCCGCTTGGCCTACAACAAGCGACCCATGGTGCTGCTAACAGTACAACTACACCAGTTTTTACACCCGACTTGCCAGGACAAGAAGCAAACATCACTCCTCCTGAAGGAGGTCGTGTAGAACAACAACACGGTCGTGAAGGTGATGTCCATGTTCCAGGTGCTCCTGCCGATAACGATAACAAGACCACAGGAAGAAGTGAGATTCTAGAGTCGCCTTCCGAGGAGATGCTGTATACTAGTCGTGCTCCGATCTACAGCAACACGGCTGCTTCTCCTAGAAGTTACGCCACGGACCCAGATGGAAATTTGCGTGTACCAAGTGGGAGCGCGTCCTTTCGCCATGGTTTGCCAGACACGGCGCACAGTCCTAGCACCTATTTACGCAGCCCTGGAGGAAGTAGAACCAATGCTAATCTTGCTCCTGCTAGTGGTCGTCCTCACGGAGGAACGACATCAGGGCCAGGACGAGGAGGACTTCTCTTGGGTGGAGGACCAGGAATTCCTCTTGGTAGTGGTAAAACAAGTGCGGATCATCCCTCTGGTGCATCCGCTGGTGGTGCTCCGGGTTTGCAAGGTCCTCCTGGTACTAGAGCGGGAGTTGAGTCATCTAGTACGAGTGCAGCTCATAGTAGTACAGGATTGCCATGTGTTTCTAAGGCACCACCTGGACTAGGATCATTAGGAGGCGCTAGTAGTGGTCCACCTAGTCTTGGCGGAGGGGCTCCAGTGTCCTCTTCTGCTGCGGGTAATGCTCACGGAGGAGTCTTAACAGGTCCAGGACCAGGTCGAGGCCCAGGAGTTCCGTTTCCAAGAGGAGGAAGTGATGCTTCTGGAGTAGGCACTTCGATGACAAATAGCAACAACTTGCCGCCATCGATTCCACCGCCACCAATGGCGGAGCCAGGCGCAGCGCAGGACAGACCGAGCAGGCCTGGCGGTATGAATCGAGGCGAGGAGCGGACGAGGCAGACTCGTTCATCTTTAGTTCAAAATACAGGGGGTGATGGTACAACGGCAACTGGAGCAACAACCGCAGGAGGACAAGCAAAGGAGATGAGCGATTCTTCTCGTGGCGCAGCAGGAGCACTTGGTCCTTCGTCAAGGAGAGACGATCCTTTCTACAACTCAGGCGTAGCCTCCAGTCCAAACGATGGCTCTGTAGATGCAGATGGTACCAAGAAGAACAGCAATAGTCCTGGTCGACGAGCAGGCGATTCTGATATTTTGCAGCGTCATTCCTCTCCACCGCCTCGTAATCGCACTGTCCAAAGAGCGGATGATGAAAATCTACCTACACGCGCGCGTGCGGGTATCAATGAGGCTATTCAGTTACCCAGGGAAGCGACGTTGAGGCACACGACGAGTCTAAATCTGGATGATCCGAAGTACAAAGAAGCCTTTTTTGCCGGTGCAGTATCGACTAGAGGCTGGGTGCCGGTGATCTACGAAGGCGGGTCGCCGAGGATGGCAGAAGAGGTACCTTGTTTGTTGAGTTTATAAAATCTACAAGGTCTAGGTCTACACCATCATGATCCTTTCTTAATCTATAAGGTCTGCACCATCATGATCCTTTCTTCACGAAAGAACTCTGTCTCGTCTATAAGGTCTACACCATCTTCATGATCCTTTCTTCACGAAAGAACTCTGTCTCGTCTCTGTATTTAGATCGTGGGTCATTTGAATCTTCTCCCCATATCAGATTCGTGACGACAATGAGATTCGGGGCCCGATCCGTGTTGTTCTTGGTGGTGGCGGTCCTGCAGCTCCTTCTGCAATCACAAATGAAGTGGCAGAAGAAGAGACAAATCATGGAGCTTCTGGTGCTGACGCACCTCTTCAAGAAGGAGCTCCTTCAAATCAAGTTCAAGGATCTTCTTCCTCCGCCGCGCCTAGGCAGGTATCCGAAGCAGGGAGACGTTCGCGGGTGCGGTTTTCAGAGGTCTCGGCCATTCGCGAGGAAGAGAGCCACTTGATGCCAGACTTCGGAGGTCACCTTCTCAAAAAACAAGATGGCAGTTTAGGTGCATCAAGGGTGGAAGGTGAAGCGGGGGATCAAGCGTCTGGTGGCGCTGATGGTCCCCTTGCTGTAGTTACGACTGGTGACGGCGCGAACAACGCAGGTAACAACGCAGGCGGTAAAAATCATAGATACACGATGTTGTCGAATATCTTTGTCGCTGGAGGCTCTGGATCTGCAACTGCAGTTGGTCTCAAATCCATAGCGCGTAATAGCACTGGGGTCGAAGTGTATCGTTTTGTCGGCTCGAACGTGGATGCAGAGCAGAATTTCATTGATGAAGAGCGAGAGGTGGATGCGGACCTATTCTTGGAAGCGCGTGGCGAACGTCCACGACCTGGCGAAGCTGGTGGTGCTTTTGGGCCGCCTGCTGTTTTCACTGGTGTAGATTCGCGGAAACGTCTTAGAAGTTGTGAAGATATGTTGGGGAATGATCTTCAGGGGAATGATCAGAACAATGGAAGTAGGCAACAGCAGCAACAATCTTCTTCATCATCCTCATCCACCAGTAGGGCCCTTGTCGTTGTAAAGAAAATACCTTACCCTGACCGTGCCACCAGGGAGCGCATCGAAAACAAATGGTTCAAGGAAAACCCTGACTTTCGAGAGCGACTACGCTTTGCCAGTCTAGGAGAACGCCTGAAGGACAAACAGCCAGATCGACTGGCTAGAGTGTCTGTAGTGCCTAAACGGAATGCTGAGGATCCCGAGGGGACGATGTGGATTCACTCACCTAGAAGAAGTAAGGAGGCAGAGCCAGCAGATGTGTGGGCTAGAACACCAGAAGGGCCTAAACCAGAACCAAAAGAACCGGATCCTTCGAAGTGGCTTTTGAAAGCACCGGAGAGGGAGGGATGGTATCCTTGTAGTTTTATTGTAGTTATTATCTTTAATTTGTTTTTGCAGAATACATAGCAATACTTACTTTTTTCGTAAATTTCTCTCAGAGGAGCACAGCTTGTTTCAATATTTTTACCACACAAAAATCCCAACATCCAACATCTACCTTCTCCTAGGTCCGCTCTCGACAATGATGAGGAGTACTTGTTTTTCCGAGATTTAGCTTACACACGACCTGGCGATGCTCCACCGCAAATGCCGCAGGCCTTGGCTGATAGCTTTGTCTCGTGCATAAGTAATGATGGAGGCCTGAACAACACTGGTGGTATGCTTGCTGATAAGGATGCTCTAGAAGCACCACCTCCAGAGGCAACACCACCACCGCGAGAGGAGGAAAAGACTGATCCCCGTGACGTTGCCATGATAATGAGTGTATACTCAGATCGAAGCGGACAGCAACCCAGTGCTGGACAGAGTCAGGGAGGTCAGCAAGTAGGTGGACAAGATGGACAAGCGGGAGTTCATCAAGTTGATCAGAGTGCTGTGGACAGACTCCTCTTAGAGGGTCCTAGTGGTGCCGCAGCAAACGCTGGCAATGCTGCGATAGTTCCGAAAAGGGAGGAAGGTACGTCTCCAGTGCGTAGTTTGGCGGAGCGTGAGCAAGCGGATATCTTAGAAGGCGTCGTAGATGAGTCTCTCAGCTTCGCCTCAGCGGATGGACGGCCTAGGACGAGCGTGGAGCAAGCGCGTGGCTCGCCTCCGACCGTCGGAGCTTGCCATCCGGGAGCTGCGAGGGGGCATAAGGAGGTAATGAATATGAATTTTTTGAGAACGAAAACGATGACGAACTTGTTGTGATTCATTTCAACATCACACTGAACTCTTCTTTTTATAGCACATTGCATTTCATCGTATTTGTCTCATCTCATCTCTCTTATCCTCAGGTAAGCTTTGGCGGCGACAACGTTTCTATGTTCGGAGGTCGTATCGAGGACGAAACGCCTGATCGTTCTGGCGAGCTAGGCGATGTAGGAACGCCAAGATTTGGTCAAATTGTCGATTCTTCCAGTCAACAAAGGGGTCAGCAGAACGCTGGAAATGGAAGACGCATGAGCATTTTTGGAGATCGAGAACCTAGACAAACTCCTGGCCCAAGTTTTGATCCTAACGCAGGTGGCGCGAGACCAGATTTGATGCCCCGAATAGCTACTCCTGTTCATATTCCGAGCCCAAGAGCAACAGGGAAAAGACCAGCTGGAGATAGGGTATGAAAACATTTTATTGTCACAGAAGTATCGAGATGTTGAAACTTTCTCAATGTGCGTGGTCGGTATTTAATTGCAAATACCTGATGATTCTGCGGGTGAGAGAGGAATTGATTTCGCAAGAAACGAAGCTAGAACTCTACCACATTTCACTCAACCAGGTCTTCACCCCCGAGCAACCGCCGCCTCAGGACGCCCAAAGGCGTGACAAATTGACGGCTTCTCTAGTCGCGCGTGGGTATCAGGCGAGTACTGCTTTGGCGCTTGCGAATGAACTGTTGGCTCTTCAGGAGACAGACGAAATTCAGCCAGAAACGCTGAAAGAAGCCAAACGTCGGAGCAAAGAGGCTGCTGAGTAACAATTCCAACTACTTGCTCGAGGATCTATCTATGATTTCGATTTGACCATGATCTTCGATGTGAGTGAGTCGATTACGATCAAATCAATACAATTATTACGATGAAATAATGGATGATCTTCAAGTTCAAGTCGTTGTAGTTCGTTGTAAAGAATCAAAATTCAAAATGTCCATAATCTTCCTCCTACACCGCTCTCTCAGGATGCGCGCGTCGTTGTAGTTCGTTGTAAAAAATCAAAATTCAAAATGTCCATAATCTTTCTCAGGATGCGCGCGATCCAAGAGTGGGAATATCCAAAGGGCACTCAAGTAGAAGAGGGTGACTTTCGCGTCGCAGCTCAGGCTAAGATGCGAGCGGCAGACTTTTCCCATATGTCCGAAGATCAAGCTGATTTATGCCTACTTCAAATGTGTATTTTCTACGAACTCGAAAGGTTGGAGAAGCAGGGGAAGGAAGAAGGTGTCCCGGAGTGCGTAGAGAACGTTATTGACGCTGTCGAGGAATTGACGACTATGACAATGCAAGATTTGCAAACTGAAGTGGATGAAAACGCACCTCCCCAAATAGAAACGAGGAGTGGAATGCGGAAAGAGTACTACTCCTAACTTCCTCATAGTTTTAGTTCCTATGGTAGTGTTAGCTGATAATCTTTTGAACAACTCAGAAGATGGTTATCATTAAGAAAGATGGACAGCGTTTGTAGTCGTTCTACCGACTTTACCTGAACAACCCGCTTTAGACCTTTCAACTTCATTCCACGCAACACCCTTCCAGAATCGAGAACCTCGAAAAGCGTCAAGTGGGAACTGAAGCTGAGATCGATTTCTGGAAGCGTGGTCGCGCAGACTTGTCGCGTGGTCAGATTCCTCCTCAATCCATCGAAGAAATCCGTGCCTCTTTGCAAAACGCTGCTCGCGCGGCTGACGAACGCGACTGCCTTGCGATAGAGCACAGCGAAGGCGAATTTCAACTCCACCTGTTAGAACAGTTCGTAGCTTTAGCGCATCAAGAAACGGCGGAACAGGAGCGGGCACAAGCATTGCGGGAGGAAGGAGTGAGGCGGTTTGAGGATTATATGGAGAGGAAGCGGAAATAAAGATGCTGCTGGCCGCAGCGTTGTACGTGTGGTGCTACCTTTAATGGTTTATGGTCCTGTAGTGTGTACGAAAATGTAATTCTAGCTAAGAACGCTACGGTGGGTTGTCTCTGGAGAGTTTAGTATGCTTACGTTCCGAATTCATCATCTTCATCAGAATCAATATGAACGCTGCTATTCTAGTACTTTTTTACGCATTCATGGTATCTACACTTACAGTCTACTAGTATCTTCAATCGATACTAAGTAATAAATTATGGGAAGATTTTTATCGCGCCCAATAGCGTATACTGTTGCCGAACTGATTTCAAACAAATGTAATGCGTGATAGATTTAAGGCACCACAAAGATTGGTCGTCTATCACGGAAAGTCAAAGTTTTCTTGTAGTTTTAGTTTACAGTGGCCTTCACCAAATCAAAATCAAAAATTTACGATTACGTACAAATACAACTCAATCTCAAAGGTAGTTTTTTGTTTCATTCACATTTTTTCGCATCTGGAATCAATTCGGTACAAGGGGTGAACTTTTCGAACTTAAATACTTTCTTGAGAATATCAGAATACCAATAGGATATCTAATTCAATTCGTTAGCTTGTAGTTATATAGTAAGTGGTGGAGCTGTATCGTCCCGCCGGTAGACTAGGAGCACTACTTGGGATGACAATCAATCAAATACAGTAAGGCAACGACGCCCTATGATGAAGCCCTAGATTGCATCTTTTTCCGCAATCTTCGCAATAACCATGAATCATGTACTTACGTGGATGTTGATTTGTCAAGATGACCGTCAATGTACGGCATTTTAGTTTTCAGTAGCCGTGGGTTAGGCCCATCGCTGATAAATTGTGGGGAAATTCTTTCAAAAAAAAGGCTGTAAGAACAGTGACGGCCATGCTGGGTAAGGCATAAGGCTCAATTGTTCGAGTCGTGGCACAGTGCGACTAGTATAGTCGTAAGACACTACAGCACTGGTATCGCGGCGTGTGGTGCTGAGACAATCTCTTTTCAATTGTCAGTCCATGGTTTGGAAGACACTGACTTTTCAGAGTGCTCTTCTGTGTCGTGGCATCTTTTTTCGGTTGGTTGCTTCGTGTTGTCATTGGCGTTTGGTGAGGTTTCTATTGTCTTTTCATTGCGGTTACGCTTTTTTTCAATTTATTGATAAATATTGAATAACTTCTGCTCACCTTATTGAATGAAGAAAAATACATGCATGTTGTTTGCAGTTCTTGTGTCGATGATTTACGATTCGAACTAACATTTCTTTGTTCTGATCCAAAAGTGTCGGACATAATCATTTCTGTGTCTATTTTGGAAACTCGTCAAAGAACTTTTCATTACTCATTGATTACCGTAAAAATAGCGTTTCTTCAATGATATATCTTCGCTGATTTCTCTAAATCGATGAGTCAATTACACGCCAAGATCGGCGACTTATTCACTACCTATCTAATTTTTACAACGAACCACTGACATTCGTATAAAAAAGGCAGTAAATAATACTAATCCAAAATGATGTTCACGTCCAACAAGTTGAGAATGTTTTTCCTATCTTTTCTGTCTACGGTCTTGCTGGTGCAACCGGTATCAGCCGGTTTCTACGGGGAAACTGACACTCCAGTTGGCAGTGCCTGGCATCTAGCAGATAAGCGGTCTGCGCGAGCCCGACAGCGCTGGGAACAAGCTCCCTCTGGGAGAAACTCCAAAATTCCCGAAGTAGTGGACTTGACCGGAGAAGATGACTGTGAGGATGATACGAGTAAAAGTCCTTCTGCCTCCTGTAGTGGCGGAGGTGGAGCGAAACAGGGAGCAGACAACAAAAATGGTGGAAAAGAAGATGCCGAAGTAGCTGAAAGATGCATAGCCGACCCCGCTCCGCCAACTGGGCGATTCGCGATTGACTTGTTGCCGCAGATGTGGGGCAGCACTGCGCAACAGAAGTTCATCGCAACAAGTTCGAAGTTGAATGAGATCACGACTAAAGCAGGCAGCAGTACAACTGGAATGGCAACTTCTGGCCAAACCTCCACTAAAGCGTCACTGCTAAAGCAGCAGACATCGAAAGACAAGCTCTCTAGCAGTATTGCATCTGCGAACATCAAGGAACAGCATGTTTTCCGGATTTGCTACTTGGACACAGAGAACTCTGGTCTAGAACCCCACGATCGCATCAAGTGGAAAGGTGAACCAGGCGCCACGAAACAGCCAGAACAAGTAAAAGCTGACTTTTTACTAGAGATTGCAGCGCGAGTGGTCGAGGTAGACACTCGCACAGGGAAAGTGCGTGAGATCACGTTGTCGGATAGCGAAGTCATAGGGGCAAAAGAATTAGACCAGTTGCGTATTAATGATGAGTTTACGACATCCTATAGCGAGTGGCTTGACGTGGCAGGACAGAAACCGATTCGCTCGCCTTCTGAATTCGGTTCTTTTAACTACTTGGGCCTCGAAGAACCGGATCGAGAAAAGTTCCGCTTGAAGTTCGGAAGATGGGAGGATTATGAGGTACTTATCACACTATATTCAGTTTCAGATCGGTAGATGATCATGGGAGGATTATGAGATACTAGTCAGTGCAAGTTGCATTTTCATCTGTCTAATAATGCAACTTTGGGCTAAGAAATCTTTTTATCACACACCTGAAAGAGGTAACACATGTAAAAACGGTACCAAGGAGGTGGATGAAGGAGGTGGATGATACTACATTGTTAAAGTATCTTCGCAAAGAACGGATCCATCCATCGTTTCACTCAGGTCGAGAGTAACGGCGCTTTCGCCGTTAACATGATCGGTTATGAAGACGATCCGAAGCGTGTTGTTAGGGAGAAAACCGGCATTCGTGGAGTAAAAGGGAAGAAAATTGATTGGCGAAAAGTAGGCGCGTTGATGGAGATATCGCATTTCATTGTGGCACACAACGCAGACTACGACTTCCGATTTATAGCGCGTGACTTCCCGCCGGCTGCATAGTACTAGTAAAGTTGTAATCACTTGGTATTGGAGATCTGTATTAGCTCTAACTCTACTACATGTAGAAACAAATGTGGTAGAGAGCCTAACATAAGCATGGCATTGATGATGATGAGGATGGACAAATTGACTTCATCGGTATTTGCACATGCTAGTACAGGCAAAGGTGGCACATGAAGATCATCGTATCGTTGTATACGTTTTTTTTTTTAAATGTCAATTTGAATGAAAACCTCCACAGCAAACAGTGGCTGTGTAGCTTGAAGGACATCGATTGGCCGCTATATGTACCCCCTGAGAAGTTGCCTTTGAAGAATTTCAAGGCGGAGTCTCTATCCGAAGCCTTTGGAATAGAGGCTGGCCAACACGACGCCTTATCGGATATCACTGCTTGCTTGCAAATTTTGGAGAAGAGTCAGACGTAATTTTATGCAATCAAAAGAAACTTACCATTTTTAGGACTCTGCAAAGCAACACGCAGTTCGTCGCCTATTTGTTCTAGTAGACTTCTACTACTAGTACTACGTGGAAGTCACCAATCGACGCCTTCACATTCCTATTGAATTCGTGCAATTCTATCCTCTATCCTCTATCCTCCCATAGAAATATTCCTAATCGATCGATCGCTGATGTCTTAGCAATTTCCACAGGTACTAAATAATTTGAAGCTGTCAACACGAATACTTATTTTCACAGTTGTAGATGTCTCCTGTCACAATCGTCCGCAGGTACGGCCCTTTGATTAAGCGCGGTCAGGAGCGAATGCGGGAGCAGTTGTTCTACGAAATTGGGTGGGTGGAAAATGAGCTCCCGGATCAGATTAGGCAGTCCATGAGTTGGCCAGAAAAATTCTTCTACGAGGAACAGCGAATGGCAGATCGATTGTTTTTACGGAATACTACAACTAATACTCATACTAATCATGCTGTTACCTTTTAATACGGCTCTACTTGAATAAGAATTATTTAAGTGTTTGTTCTATAATTTCATCTTTTGGTTGAATTTCATATTCACGTTTGAAAATTTTTTTAGTGATCCTGGACTAGCAGAATTTTTTTTAATGATCAATCCTGGACCACTATCTGTAACGCCTCTTCCGATCATGCGAGAACAGAAGATGTTACTTTACTAGTTCTAATCATCAGAGGATCCATGTGCTCAGTCACAACGGCCGCAACAACGCTTCGGAATCCTCGGCAACACCACGCGCAAACCGAGATCGATATCTTCATGGCATCTGCGGGTCGCACGTTTATTAAGGCTCAGACTTCATTGGTCACCTCCGAGACTTGTCACTGACCTCGAAAGGGAAACCCCGCGACAGAACAGGGGAAATCTAAGGGAAAACAAGGGGAGACAGAGCGTGGGGCCCTTTTCTTTCAGAATCAGTGGCTACTCACCGTTGATCTCTAAGCTTAGTGCGGTGTTTTTGAATCCGCCAGGGCCGAAGCCTTGGGAGAAGAACAAAATCGACCCCATGACCCCGGAAATGAAGAAGGCTTGGATCCAAGATGCCAGTGCTTCCTTAAATGAAGCGGGTTTTTTGACTCGGAAATTGTACAATGAGGACACGAATCGGCACTCAGCTATCGTCTACCGATACATGTCCAGAGCGGAAATACTGGGAGAAAAACAAACTAGTAGATGGAGTGGTGCGAAACCAACAACATCCACAGGAGGTGGGAAAGGCAGCAATCCTAGTCCAGCAGGCTTTTCGCTTGCAGCAGGGGAAACGAAGCTGCCGTTGGGAAGATCTAGTTCTTAAGGAACTTTTATCATAAGTACAACTCAGATTCCGTCGAAATATCTTTATCAGTCCTTGTGATACCTCTTCGATTGCACCACGCAGTAGTTTGAATAGTCTTACTAATCATCTGTGCTTTATCATGTTGATTTTAAAGAATACGAATAGTTTTTTGTTCATGTAATTAGCAGGAAGGTTTTTGATTGAGCGTTCATCAAGAACTCAATATTATCAATCTAACGTTCACGACTACGTACTACCTAAGTACCTCTAATCTCTCCCCCCAAAAGCTGAGCACCCGATGCGACAGTTCTACGACGTCTTTTACGGCAAATTGCTGGACTCGTTCAACAAGAGCAAGGGGCGACCGCAGAGGGGCCATTACTGGTTCCAGCCCTACTATCCGGTATTGAACCCTCGATTAAGGGCCGGGTTCGACGCCTTCCCAGTTGGCATGTTTCGGAGGCAAGCAGCACGAAAGGTATTAGAACAAAGCAAGTGCGCTATAAGTTAGATTCCGGGCATTAGAGCAAAGTACTAAGTGCGCCATAAGTTAGAAGAATGTGAATGAAGAATAAGAGAAATGGGAATTAAATGCCAGGTATAGACGTCGTCTATAGAAAATTTTGGAAAAACGATCTACTGTCTTTTACGCAAAAGTTAGATTTAATAAGACAGGAAGGATTAACGAGCCGGCACTTCTACGAACTTCCTCCTCGTAGTGTGAAGAAAGAGGAAGTAGTTGCTTCCTATAGTTGGGCTCTCTCTAGGTCTCCAAGTCTCTAAGAGTACCTTATCCTTCCAGAAGTTCGTTTCTACAACACTGTTTCTTCCAGAAGTTCTACAACACCGTTTCTACAACAGTTCAGAAAAGATGTCGAGTTTACAAATTACATCTAGAGATTACAACTAGATGATTGCTCTTACTGTCTCCTTGTCGTGGTTTCTGACGGCGCGAAGACTTTGTGTCCAGGGGCAATATTACAATTACTGTGTATAATGCCGGAAAGCGCAGCCGCAGAGAAAGAAAGAGACATCATAATTGATGACCTTGAGAATCGCATTCGGAATTTTAACTTCTTCAATCATGTTGATGGTTTTGCGGTTCTCCTTCTCTTGAAAATGTTTTACACAAATTCAGGGGTTATGTAAGCTGTTCTCCAAAAATAACTGGTCTCGCCTTGCTGATGGTGCTTCGTTCTTGTGAACGCGTGTTTTCTTGAAGAATTCCAATCTCTCTATTGCATTTTGAAGTCGCAAATTGCCGCAGGGCAACATCCAGAGAAGAAAGTAGACTTTCGTGGAATCCAAATTATAAGAAGCTGTGAACATAAAAATTTTCTGGTGGTGAGCCCCTGCGTGACCGTTGCGACAGGAAGGAATCATAATCTGAAACATGATGCAAAATGGTTGCGACATGATTCAGTGTTTCCCAAAGGCCATAAAAACCAATTTCAATTCGTTGCTTACGCTCTGTTCAAGCTTTGGCATCACCGCTTTCTTGGAATCAAACTCATAAGAAGGTTTGTTAACCCATCAGTGTTGTACGACTTCAACCATACCGATGCCATCGTTGATGTTTTTCCTTTTCTCTTGACAACGAATACAGCGACACAGCAATGAACATGATCAGCAACAACATTTTGTTTTCGTAATGCTTACGCTTCTGTGTTAAACACCTGATGTAGTGGAAATCCTAGCTACTAGCGATGTATCCCTAGCAATTCCCTGTTTTGTTTCAAAGAGTACTCAACAGTCTCTGTAGGTCCCTCACTTACAGGAATCAATCGTCTTAAAAGATGGCAGGAGCTCCCGCGCAACACGACGAGCAGCAGCAGCGCGTGTTCGTTCCGAACCGGGCTTTTCGTTTGATGATCGAATTTTTTGCCAAAGTATGGGACAAGGATGCGGTTGCCGACAGTGCGGACTCAGGCGCTGCTAACAAGGCTAAGACGAGTCCGCCTTCCGCGTGGAAAGCGGGAGACATCGACTATGCCACGATGATGGATCGGGTGTGCGAGTATGTCGACGCGTCAAATTTAGAACCAGAGTGGGCTTTGCGAGTAAGGAAAGTGCTGATCCTGATTCTGATGTCTCTCGATTACATCGACTCGTTCTTGTTTGAACGCATGACGACGGAAGAAAAAGATACTACTCGCCATTTAACGCCGATAAGACTGGGATTGTTGAGGTATATTGCCATATATATTGAGGCGATGAAGATGTTGATGCTGTTGTTCTTCTTGACACTGCAGGTATTGCATTTGCATGATGAATTTGTTTGTTCAAACATCTCTTTATCTTCGTTCAGAGTCTATCCGAATCCCGTTAGTTCTCTGCTATACACGAAATCCATCAAAAATAGGTTTTCCGCCCACTGGGTGCTTGGCGTAGACAAGAACAATGGCGAAGCCGCGATACGAGCAGGACAATTCGCATGTGCTCTCGCGCAGATGTTCTGGCCCACTGACGGTGAGTATGTCCGGCAGATAACGAATCGTTTTCAAGTTGGTGCTTTCGAGAACTGGAAGCGCCAACGAGAAGCCGAGCATAATCAGGGTTCTGCCTGGCGACGACAACAACAGCAGAATCCGTATCATAATCAGTACAACACAACACCGACTCCTACCCCGATAACGCCGAATGCAGGACAAAATAGTGGACATAGTGGACAAATGATTTTATGGTGGTTCTTGTTATTTTGGGAGTTCTTTTATGATTGTGGTCCTTTTTTTGTCGAGCTCGAGTCAATCTCAATTTGTTCCATTAACTATGTTCTTATCTGCAATTTTCATGTTTCACAACTGGCCAAAATTGAAATGTAACATCCTCACGAAGAAGATCATGACAGTTCTAAGTTTCGCTGGCTTAGGTGGCACGCCGAATGGTCCGCCACTTCTTCCCGGCGCTCTTCTAGATCACCGCGACGGAGTCAGTCCTAGCAAAGGAATTCCTGGTATGCTTCCACCTCATGCTGTAAAAGGCACGCTTCCTCCAGGCGCAATCCTCAGAGGCGGACCCTACACCCCCGTAGGTCCAGGTTATGAGTGTAGGGAATGCATCTCCAAAGTCATCTGGACAAGGAAATTAGAAAAGACCCAGATGGTCTCTGATGAGATGCATTCCGTATACCTCTAACCAGGCGGTCAATTCGTGCGAGCTGGCGTGAGTCCGTCACCGGTCCCGGTGTCGCCAGGGTTTCCGGGTGCGATTATGGGCCCCTTTGGCGGACCGCCGATGATGGCGAAGGGAGTTGTAGGTGTGGCGCCGCCCCCACCTCACGGAGGCAGCACGCCAGGAAGTGCGCCACCAAGAACGTCATTGACACCAAAAACGTCAAGTGTGATGATACCGGGAAGCGGAGGAGCCGGTTTGCCGATGCAAGTAGATCAAGATGGCTCTTCTGCTGGAGGACCAAAGGCTTCCAGAACATCTTTACCCGGACTAGCAACACCTTCGGCTGCAGCAGCAGCAGGAGCAGGATCACCGGCAGAGATGAATGTTAAGACCGGTAGTGCTAGTGCTATTGAGGAGAAGAAAGACTCCAGTACTGCAGAAAAATCAGGTGACCCAGCAGAGGACGACGTCATTGCAGCAGCTCGTGCAGCTGCAGCTGCCGCCGCTGCCGCTGTTATTGTTGGTGAGTCTCCTGGCGCTTCGGGATCGGGAGGAAAGAAAGAAGGTGCTGCTGCTGCTGCTGCTGAGGCTCCAGCTTCTGGCGAACCTAGGAAAAGTGAATCTTCCAAAAAGAGTTCGCTAGCTTCAGGAGGAGAAAAGAAGGATGATAAAGACAAGATGGATGTAGATTCTGAGGCAAAAAAGGCACCTGAAGATGTTCAGGAAAAGGAAAAGAAAAAAGATAAAGCTGAACAAGAGGCCGATAAAAATAGTACTCTAAAAGGATTTGCCTCTCCATCTCCCAAGGAAGGTAGTAAAGATTCCTCGCCAAAAGAAGGCAGTATAAAAGGGTCTAGTTGTAAGGACGACGACGCTTCACCTCGTTCCAATTCTTCTTCTAGTAGTAGCCGTTCTTCTCGAAGTCGGTCCTCTAGATCTCGAAAAAATCGAAAAAGAAGCCAACATAGCGACGATTCTCATAGCGATTCAGATTCAGAGTCGTCCCAGGTTGATTTGCTGGAAACTCCAGCCGAGATCAAGATCGCCTTGGAGCAGCAAGCCAAAGCAACCGGATCCGGTGACGCGTTAGGCTCGAAAAGCACTTCTTCTTCGAATCTTAGAGGCCAATCGACCCTACAGGGTGAGCCCTTGGACAAGGAGCTTGGTCGCAGTCTCGACAGGATATCACAGGCGAAACAGAACAAGAACAATAGTGCTGCAGGGATTTCATCAACAGGTGCCGCAACGGGGTCTTCAGCTGCATTAGGTCAGCCAACGCAACAGAACCAGCACTTGCTGCAGCCGCCAGGTGGTAGCAAGTCTTTGGATTTCGTCGGGGGGTTCGCACAGCTGAAGCATCTGCAGCTGACTGGCCTCCGAGATAAGCGACAGCTGGAACTAGAGCAGGAGAAACTTCAGAATCGGAGTTTCGTGGATAGTGGTACACAAACTGAAGATCGTGTGGATCTCTACGATCGACGCGATCTCGTGACGATTTTATCCGCTGACAGCAGTCGTTTCGTCTCTGCGCGAACTGCGGAAGAGCTTAAAGAGGACAACGACAAGGGTGTCTCCTGTTGCGACTCTAAAAGTTTCTTCAGCACGCATCTTTTAGCGTTGTCTAGTGGCAGTTTTGACCGGGAGGGGCAAAGCTCAGCCATTGCTAGAGATCTGTTAGGAAGGGCCTCAGGCGCGGCTAGTCTTCTGGGGCCAGGTGTGGTTCCAGGAGGACTAACTGCTGATAATTCCGGCACTGCGTCTGCCGGAACAGCTGGAGGAACAGTGAGCGCATCAGTTGGTACCTCAGTCGGAGGAGGACCAAACACAGCATCCGTTGGTACCGGAGGGCCTGCTGCAACACTGCTAAACAGTGGTGGCAGCATGGATAGCCAGGCAGGAGGAAATCAGCCCAGAGTTTTGAGTACAATCATGGAAGAATGAGACGGTGAAAACTTGGTCTTGGAGGACATTCTTCATCCAAGCACCATGAACGACAGGAGTACGTCTACAACAAGAACATCAACTTATCGGCACTCAAGGACGCCGACCCATTCGTCTTTCTTCTATTACAACACCACTTGTACGCCTACGCGAACGCGAAACAAGACATTATAAATATATCCATTTTGGCTAACCCCCTCCAATTCTTGACGGCTCTTGCTGTCTTCATCACCATATGTCAACTTATAACCTGTTTACTGTCTTGGAAACTACTAGCACCACAATCGTGGTGGAAGTGTTCGCTGCATAAGAGGTTGGAATGGAAGTTTAGAAAAAAAAGAACACAGTAAGAAAAAAAAGAACACGTGTAACGATCTTGAAATGAAGATAGAAGACGGACAAAGAAGAGGTGAGGTTGTTAGATGAAACGAAATGAAGAAAATCTGCGTTGAAGTGAGGATCCGATCAAGGAAAGGAAAGTTATATATAATGCAAGTGCTTGGTAATTATCGGTGGCTGAAATTGTATAACTACCTGCTTCCAGGGAGGCGGCTTGGTTTTCACTTGCATTTAGTTTGTTATTTAATTTATACTATAGGTTAGTGTTAATGGCTTGTTAAATCCTTCCAGGGAAGTCTAGCTCGTGATCACACGAAAGGAAAGTTTAAGAGTGCCTTCCTGGGCCATAAACGGGGTCCTCCCCTACTTCTCCACGAAAGTGGCGGATATAAGAAGAAGAAGAGTAAAACTAAAAGATGTGAAGAATTTCTATTTAGCTCAGGTGTTTCAGAAAGAGCAGCTCTTCGACGTTGAGTCGAAGTTTCTTCTCTATAATTTGTTTCCAAATGACGAAAAAAGTATTCTTTTTATTCATCAGGACATCTTCAAATTATTCTAATTCTAAAAATTATTCAGGGTCGGCATTCTAAAATTATGTAGTTTGAGACTGGAGACATTAGAAGTATCTATTCTGCATTTTAACAAGAGAATTTTTAACTTGCATGAACTGTGACTGTATCATTGAGTAGCGAATCTAATCCAATCAGGACGAACAAAATGAGAGCCAGCAGGCATTCCTTCATCGTGGGGACTCTGGTGCCGCTTCTTAGCACGACTGCGAGCTTTCCCTTTGTAGAATTCAGTTTTCTCCAACTCGCGTCCGCCGTTGCGACAGCGGGGTCGGTTTCTCCTCGAAGAAGCAGTGAGATCCTCTCGCAAGAAACGAGCAAGACTGAGACGAAGAACAGAAGGGATATCAAAAAGAACAACAATGATCTAGTAGTACCTCTTACTTCGCTACTCCCGAAAGAGGGCGATATTGTGGAGATACACAGTTTAGGTGGAAAGAACCCTGGGGTGGAAGGAGGTAAAGGTTTGGAGTATAATGGCCGGCGTGCGAGGGTGGTGAAGTTGCCGGAACGGGTGCGAGTGGAGCCGGTCATTTCTCTAGGCAAGGTCCTCGACCTCCGTTTGGAGAAACTCTTCGTTCGAGAAGAAAATCGGCAAGATGCTGGCGAGACCGATCACCATTTTGGGAAAGATCATGGCGACGCGGCTATGGATGAAATAGATAAAGATAATATTCTTGCAGCTCCTTCTTCTTGGCAGAATTTCCCTCCTGGAAGCACTTTCCAGATTGGCGGATTGGAAAAGGATCTTCGCTGGAACGGGAGACGGGCAGGGCTCCTCGGAATACATTGGAATAATTAAGGCTTGGGAGTTGCCATCTCTATGCGCGTCTCTATGTCTTCTTCAAGTAGGAAAGCCACAGATATGCGAGCTAGAGACGCCAACTTTCAACCCCTAAAATAAAGACTTTTTGGAGAAGAAAGAAATACGAGTAGAGGTCGTGCTGATTTCTTCCCCAAAAGATGAAGACGAGACAGTTCATCCACCAACAGTTCCGGTGCACCTGCGGGTCAAGCCCAGCAATCTCAAATTGATAGAGCGGAAAGCCCTTGTTGACCCACTTTCTGGAGAAAATGATGATTCGAATGAAGAAATGCAAATCGAAGGTGAGGCAGACGATAGTACTAGCGATGAGAAGCTGTCAGATGAGGACGAGCTTGATTTGGCACTTCCGGACCGGAAGGGAATGCGAAAAACTTCTTACTGGATGCTCGCTGTTGGTGGCATCAGTATGTTCGTGCACCTAGCTCTCAATGAAAATCTGCGGCGACGACGACCTGATCTAAGCCTCAGTCTGCAACCCGACGAAACATACTATGCCGACTATGCAGGAGGAAGCTCAGGACAGGACCGCATCAGAATAAGAGAAACTTGCAAAAATGATTACACTCATCTTTCGCCTGACTTAATGTCTCTTTTGCAAAAGGAAATGAAGACGGAAGTATGCGGTGGTGGTGCTTGGTCCTATCGGAAAAGCGACGAAGTGGAGAAGGGAGAAGACAGGAATAGTATGATGTACCTGACGAAGTACGTTGCGAGTGCGATGAGTGGACAAAACCACGTGCACAATGTGCTTTATCAGCAGCAGGGACCACGACAGACAACTCCTCAAGCAACTCCTCAAGCTCAAGTTCCGAATACTGACTTTCAGGAGGATGAGTCTATTCGCCTCTTGGCTGAAGAATTTCAGACAAAAACGCGGCTGAGTGAGAAGACAAAACCACGACTTCCCTTTTTTAATGACAAAAACTTCTTGGTGCGGAGCGTTCGAGGGTCACCTGCGTCCAACACTCACAACCAGGAGCTCCTCCAACTGACGCAAGTAGATCCAGACTGGGCCCGCGTTGATGTAAAAAATGATGAAAACCACCGCATATCCACGAAGCGGGGTGATGCTGAGTTTTCTATTTCTGTGAATTACGATTACCTGCTTGGCGCTTTGCAATGGTACGCTGAATACGGCTGGAATGCGGAGAAGCAAGAGCCAAGTTTTTCCCTGGATCCCATGTCCAGCAACAAGAAGGAAGGTCGTGATGGTAAAAACGATGAAGCTGAAGATAAAGATACTATGCAACGCAAAGTATTTCTCGGGCCTTCATCCTCGTCTAGATATGATTTGAGGAAAGAAGACCTGGAAATCCCTGAAAAACTGAAAAACACGGCAATCGGGGAGATCCTATTCCAGGCAGATCTGGCGATGAAGCGACACGTTTTCTCGCTATCTGCTCTGCGCAAGTCGGGCTCTTCCGGGCGTACGAGCGACGAGATTCTCACGTTCCACCACATCGGGCGCCTTCGAAGAGACCAAAAAAGGCAGATGCTGAACGAATCGATGGCGGATTTGGGATTCACGATTCCGAAGAACGCGGAGCAGCTGGAAGCGGAGGGCCTGGCAAGTCGTCATCGTTTTTGGTTTGTAGTGAAAGAGGCGTACGTACGTGAGATAAATATTCACGACGAGAGCGAAAGCGAGAAGAAGAGCAATACTCGGCTCCTAGTACCCTATGTGAAGTTGGGTATTGAGACGCGAGCACTTCGCACCGTGCGAGACCCCGCAAACCCGAGCAGACTCATTACCGAGGACGTGCCGGTACCTGCCACGTGTTCAACATCTTCTACTGCAAGTTCTAAATCTAGTTCTTCCTCCAGTTCTAGTTCGAGCACCGAAGCAGCTTGTAAATCGTGGACGGCGCAGTATGCAGCGCTTGCGAGCGAAAAGAGCGACATTTACATGGAGTCTATTCCGGAAATTGCGGAATTGGTGCAAGTGACTCGCGCTTTCGTGCTGGCAAAGTATCTGCTGCAAAACAACATCGTCAAAAGCTCCGAGATACCACGCAGTGCGGCCTCTGGCTTGGTTTTAAGTAGCAAAGATTACGACCATTCTGGGGAGGTCCAGATCACGTCGGAAAACAATGGCATTTTGGCCAGGATGAAGAAAGAGCTATTGAGCCGTGCCAAGGTGACGCAGCCTGCGATTTTGGAAAACATTCTGGCGAAGGTTGCGTCGAAAAAGAGATCGAGGGAGGATGAATCAGGAGGACGGCGAGATGACGGAAAGTGCTTGAAAGATTTTTTGGCTTCGACAAAAGGTCAAAATTTTTTGGAGGAGCGAGTGCTAGTTGAGGACTGTAAATTCCCGGTAGATTATCCGATGCAGATGCCTTTGCTGAAATACACCGACCCTGTTCCGTATCATAAAGTGGCCCTGCCCTTTGGGAGCTCCAATACGCATCTGCAACTCGTTGGTGGGGTGGACTTAGGTTTCGCGGGAAGTCGTGTTTCCTCGCTTACTTCTGACTTCTACTTCAACACAGGCAGCAGGGGCACCGGTACAGGCAGAGGCTCCACTGGCGGTGGAACCGCTTCTAGCAGCGGCAGTGGTGGCGGAACTTCCAGTGGAAGTGGAGGGGAAAATAATGGCAATAACAACGGAGGCCGGGACCCGAATGAGGAGCAGCTTTTACGTGATCTGTACCGTCTCGAAAGACAGAGCCGGGAGAACATGAAAAACAGGGATGCGCACTACTGGGATGATTATAGGGGGGATCATTTGGAAGAGTTGGGACAGGCGCCCGACCTATTTAGCCACTGGGACTGGACCACAATGTTTCCGCGGTGAATCTTTGTCTTTTGATCCTTTGCACAACGTGGTCGGGAAGTTTTTTTACTAGAGCAGTGCTTGTTGAATCATGATACTTAATATTCTATGATAAATATAAGTATTTTTTTTTCGCCTGGTGTATTTAGTTGTTCCTGATCTTTTTTTGATGCTCATGTTTAGGAACAAATGCCGTGGATTTTTCAGTTTCGTTTTCTTGTGAAGATACCACTTACCGATGGACGTCGTGAAGATTTGAAGGCAGGCCAGAGCTGTAGTCGTTTTTTTGGATTCTGCTTCTGCCTCCAGGTTTCGACTTCATGGGAAGACCACTGCTTTTGAGGAGCGGGTAGTCTTAAAGGCGTCTTAAAGGTCCTATAGTGTTCACATTAAAGGCGAAGAGTGTTCGGGGATTTTGAATAGTATTTAGGTAGAGTATTCTTGATCGGGAAGGAATCACTGGGAAGGAATCAGCGTGGTCTCTCTGTGGGTATCATAAATGAGATCGGACATGATAGAGTGACTCGGTTCGGTGCAGAGGTCTCAAAGTTGTATTATCTGTCTTTCTTACTACCATTCTCATTAATAACCAAATGTGGTTTGCATCGGTGATATAGATATCCCTAAAAACACGTCTTTAACCCGTTCTCAACCCTTTTGACCCAAATACCTCTGAATACCCGCGTCCGTACCTATTGTTGGCTTCTTGCCTTGGCCCTTCTATTCGTAGATCTTTCTAGCGATTTCGTCACCAATGTCATTTTCATATTTTCGATGGTAGGATGAAATGCAACCACAGCTACATATTTTGTGCTCGCATTGTTTCTGTTCGTTCAATGATATTTCATGCACATCAATCGAAACAAATTAATGCTTAAAAAGTTCCCTACGCTGAACATGCGTAATGATTAATTGTCAGCACATGCGTATAAAGTTGTTCCCTACGAACATAACTTAATCTTCAAAGGAAATTTTGTATATTTAGCAGCATCCAATTGATTCCAAAGAACTTGGGGACAGAAGAAGAAGTCCTCAACAGAGAACAAGAAGTACAAAATGCCAGCCTCAACTTCGGGTCCCGCCTCCGCGACTGGCGGAGGAGGATCTTCCTCTTCCACCGCCAATCTAGGCGTAACAAAGGACTTCTCAACTAACAAGGAGTACTGGAGCAAATATGTCCAGCCTTACGTGGCAGATCGAGATGAGGGCTATCAATTCGATCCCCTGCATGTGCCTGAAAGAGACAACTTCGATCTGAAATGGCGCCTCGTCAATAGGGAACCTTACATATTGAAAAAGTATGGCAAGTTTCCGAGACCAGCGAAGGAGAAGACAATCGATGACGTGCGTATGGAAGTCGGGGTACTGCAATTAAATAGTTTGTGGTGGGAGTAGAGTATAAGCTTACTTTAATTGAATGTTGTAAACTTGCTTTAATTGAATGTTGAACAAAGAACAAAAATGATGTCTTATTCATCTCATATCAACAGAACAAAGAACAAAAATGATGTCTTATTGATTCATCTCAACATATCAACATCAACAGAAAGTTCCTCATGATTTACAGTAGTGAGATGACTATTTCTAAGGTTCTCCTGACACAATATCGCTCACTTTCCGTTCCAGGTAGCCCCTCTGATCTCTCCTCCCTCAAGAGGAAAATTGTCGCCACGAGGCGGAGAAAGTAGGCAAACGAGTCCAACGCCGAAACCTAAAGCCGCCAACTACGAGAATCAGAAGCCGGGACCTGAAATCTACAAGGAAAATTAAGGCTCATTCTCACATTTTCATTGCATTCCGCACTCGCAACATCCCTGACTATTTTGAAGAAGAAAACGCGCCAGAGATGTTCTGAAGATTGCGCGCGCAACTCGTCTGGAACCTCTAAGAAAAGCTAGCGACTTCCACGAGTGCGACAACACTCACAAACTTCGAGCTAGCACAAATGAGGCTAAAAGATGGTGAGTATGTTCTTCTGTAAGTCATGACTTGGAAGTTTCTGCACTGTAATGAGAAGAATCGTTTCAAATCTATCTATGTCCTCCATAATTTAGTGTAAGTAACAAGTAATTCCATTCAGCATTGTAGACTTTCACATAAGAACTACGTTTACCATTACTTGTAACGACTTTCATTCTGATCTCTTACATAACTCCGTTTACCATCACTCAGATACTTACTACGTGCCACCTGGATCGAAATTCCAAGCACCGCATCCGATGAGTAATACTCGCTCCGGATTTAGGGACGACCCTGCCGTGGATATGAAGAGGGTCATGGCCTTGCGAAAACAAGGTGGCGCAGTTGTGCCGACGAGCAGAAGCTTGACTAATGTACAGTTGTGAATATGCCATGCTTGACTTGAATAGAATACCATAGCTTGATAGATCGGATTCTACCAATTATTGATTCTTTTTCGACGACTTCTTCATAGCAAAAAACTAGAACTACTCCGATTTGGAATTACAATTCTACAAGCTTGGTTAAACAATTCTACAAGAACTATAACCTCTTCTTTGACTTCACGATTCTTCAAAAAACTAGAACTCCAACCTCAATCTCTTCATATTCCTAACAACTCATCCATAAAGCTTCCGCTTGCGTCGAATCCAATGGCGACTGAATTCGGGAGTGTGAAGCAGCTACACAAATGTCGAAGTACTTCTCCTTTTTTCATCAAGTCTATCAAAACTACCCAAGTGCTGAGCAAACTACCCAAACTACAAAGACATGCAGTTCCTAGTATAACGCGCAAGTCCACTCAAACCCATGTGGTCTCTCTTCCCTCCCTCTGCAACATCTCATTTCGCTCTTCCCTCCCTCCAAACCACAGATAAACACATGCGATCGTTAGCCGCACCTTGCGAGATATTTGAGGGGAAGATGATGCAGGCTTCACAGGCTATCGGATGGGCACAGGATGACCCGAGCGTGAAACCTCATATGCCCAAATGCCTGAAATACAAAGGCCCAGACCACGGCATAATGGATAGCAAAGTGACACAGTACTGATGACTATGGATCATGTTCATGTTTATACCGATAGCAAAGTGACACAGTACTGATGATTATGGATTTTCATGTTTGTACCGATAGCACAGGCGTGACACAGTACTGAAACTGATGATAAATAGATGGAAGATTTTGATGTTGTTCGTTGATGTAAAGGGTTGGGTATGGATTAGCACTGTAATTTCTCTTCATTCGGTTTTACCTGGTGGATTCGTGTTTTGAGGTGATGTTTTGAATGTCACCAGGTACATGCACAACATGAGGGCCACGAATATGGAAGCGATTTTGCGATACGAAGGTTAGGCTTCGTAATGGCGGAGCATATTACAGTTGCATCGGAGCCATGCAATACTGGTCTAGAAATCGTGGAAGCATTTTCTTCTGTTGTAGTGTTAGAAGATTACGAGTCTGTGTGCTCGCAAAAAATTAACGTACTATAACTGTCTCTAACAAAAAATTTGAACTCGTTGTCTACTAAAAATGTCTTACCAGTTTGCTTGTTTGTTAAAATGAATCTACCATTCTCTCTCATGGAAAAACACATGAAAACCTCGAACCAACATCACGGATGTTGTGTCTACTATTATAAGTCTTATCTACTAATCAAATCGCATAGTAACTATGCGAATTGAATTTTTGATGATGGGGATTGATTTCGCGTCGATTGTATCTATTTGGCGATTTGATTTTCAAGAATGGAGAATCTTCGTTTTTGAGCGAAGGCTCGTCTTGAGGTGTATTTATTTTGCAGGATTATTGTCGGACAAAGGAAGATAGAAGGAAGGTGAAGGAGCAGTAACTGTATGCTGCCTGTGTTGCGGTATTGATTAGATGTGTTCCCACGACCCTCTTGAGGACCCCAATACGAAATTTCTCCGTAGATAGATGTGGTTGATTCTTGGTTCTGTTTTTTGTCTTCTGAATAATTTGAGACGTAGCTCTACTGGAATTGCAATAATGTTGATCCTAAAAAGGCAAGAAATTCCAAAAGAGACGAAGATGAATCTGAACCTAGAAGAAGGCCATCGGTCCGCGAAAAAGGTTTTACGTACGAAGACTCAGTGAGAAGTTAGGACTAATAAAAGACATAGGACTGCAATTACACAACGTCAACTCTGTACACTATTTTGGTCATGTATCGATCAAGATGCTAAGAAACAATGTCTCTCCTTGTCGTTCCTTCCTAAGGCAATGGAAGCCTGCTCCTAAAGAGAGGTGATGCATGGTGCTTGTGCTGGGTGACTGACACGACAACCGAAGATGGTGGCAGCATCGTCAGCCGAGTTGGTGCAGAAGCTGGCACATGCGCTCCCGGAAGTGCGGGACCGAGCACTGCGAAATCTCGCTACTAAGGTCATAACAGTTGCTGAGCTTGATGAGAGATATTTATAAATGAGAGTTAATTTGATGTAGTTAGGTATGAGCTAGTACGTTTATGTTCATGTGAGTTTGAAAAGTTAGGGGTCTGTCAAGACATCATGAAGTCCTCCAATTGAATTGCAACTTCTACAGCTAGAAGTTGGGCTCCTTTCTGCGGATTATGTATGTCGGGAGATACCGGGAAGCGTCCAATGCATCCTGCATTGGATTAACGAAAGACAGGGCAAGGCCGAACCGCCGCTGTTGTTATGAGGAGAACATTCAAATTTTTCTTCAAGAGTAGGTAGTTGATACTACTGTGCTAGTTTTTTAAGTAGGTGGAATAGAAACAAACTGTCACAGTCACAACCAGATGCTTAAAGTCGACCCATACCTGGATGGAACAAAAAGCTCAGAGGAGGTGAGGCTGAAGCCTCATTGATGTGGAAGCTTATAATTAAATAGGATCGTGCCTTCTTCTATTGTGGAATCTTCAACTACAACTATATTTTTATATTTAAATTAGTTTCTAAGACCTCACACCGCGTTAGAGCTATTGCAGCGGTTAGCTGGCAGTTCTCCAGCTAATCTGGATATAGTCTTACAAGCAGGCGCCTTACAGTTCCTCGAAGATTTTGTCGGTGGCTTAGGGGCTGAAGGAGATGTGTGTACTGCTACAGTACACTTGTCAACGCGAATCCAGCAAACCATTGACACGCTCTTGCGAGTACCTGGGACAGGAGTTGCTGCCAGCAGTTCGGTGAACGATAGTAGACTTCCATTGAAGTGGAGGGCAGGTGGGAGAGATTTGACGACATCCTTACGGCGAGTTAGAAAATTAGAATTACATCAGTCTCCGATTGTTCCGAGAGCATGCTTGTTGACTTTTTTCAAGTAAGTAGAATGAGCATACGGTACTACTAGAACTAGGGAAGATGTTATTTACTGAAAAATGTGTATGCTGTAAGCATAGAAACTTTGATGCGACATGCTCTAATCCCAGTTACCACGGAAAAGGTCCTTGTTGATCATGAGGACCATAAAAATGTTGGAAGCCCTACTGGCGATGGATGGGAGCAAAGTTATCCCTCATCGTACCGGTTTGGGGATCGCAATATCAAAGCAGACAAGAACGCACAGGCGAAAGCCTCATTATTGGCGAAAGGAACTATGAGAATAGGAGTTTAAGGTAGTTTGAGATGTGGTTACCGTGGTAAGAACCCGTCCTCTGCTCTATGTTTCCTCCTGTAGTTGTTGTTTCCACCCCTGTAGTTGTAGTTGTTGTTGTTTTTCTTTCCGCCTATTCCTAGGCGTGTCTACTTTTCGCGTCACGCATAAATAATCTCCGCCTCCTAACTATCAATCTCTATCTTTCATACTCCACGCGCGCAAGGAGAAGGAATTTCCGCACGTCATCCTGAATGAGGAGGATGAGAAGGCTTTATTTGACGTGTCGGTCAAGTTGAAGTATGCCGATTTGCAGGCGGTGGGGGAAGCCTGTAAAGACCTACGATGTAAAATCTCGGACTTCCCTCCTCAAGTTTTCCTTCAGAGGCCGCACATTGTAGAAGCGCTTGGGTCAGTTTTGAGCGGGAATGCGGATTGTAGAGCGTACTGATTTTGTTATATGATTGGAGACTTCTAAAGTGGACTTTCATTGTCGCGATCTCTCTCTCTCGTTGCTTTTTGCGCGCAGCATTCCGATGTGTTGACTTCTTGCTTGATTTGTTGCCTTTTTTCTTCCCGCTTTAGGTTACTCCCAGCGATCTTCGACTGTTATCTGCAGTTGCATCGACAGCTGTTGATCGAGTGTTATGGCGACTTTCTGCTCGGCTACGAAGATTTGTGGCTCCCGGATGGCACGTTTCCGCAGATTTATGATCAACATTTAGTGTCCATCTTTGTTCTCAGCATCTTGGACTTGGTGCCCTTTATTTGTTCCCAGCATCGATTAGAAGAGTACAAGGCTAGAAAAGGGGTTGAGATGCGAAAGCCGAGATGAAAAAAAGCTGACCACTCTAACAGATGTGGCTCCATCGCTTTGCTGAGGGTGCCCGATTTGCGATTCCTTTCGGACATTTTCACCGCGTTTTCCTGCCCGTTTTGGACTCCTGTGTCAAATACGCGGAGGCAGTGCCTCTCGCTTTTCGACTATTGTCGTACTTAAGGCTTCCACAAATCGTCCATCTCCCAGGAGAACATCTTGGCGGTATCAGCGTATTCCAACAGGGAATAAGAACATCTCGGAGGTGCTGTTATTGAAGGGAAAGCGGTGCTAGCCAAGATGCTCCTCCTGGGATTTGATTTTTGATAGCTAGCTCTAACGTACCTGTTGCCAATGTACAGCGCATTTTTATCTTCTAGTACAACAACGAAGTCAATATCCCCTAGTGCAAGTGGGGCAGCGGCAAGTGATCAGCAGCAGCAACAGTCACTGATCGAGCGCGAACTCTTAACGTATTCTAACCGACTGACGGACGCAGTGAAGTCGCATTTTAGAGGGTTTAATAGGGATGTTTCAGACGTTTCACAAGTAAAAGCCTGGTTCGGACAGCCTCCAAGTGCTGCGGATGCCTCTCTTTAAGGCTAGTTTTTCACTATCCCGTCTGGAGTATGCTGAGTGGCGTCCCCCTTGATATAATAACGAGATACAACCAAGGCGGGGGAGTCTCCTCCTTTGACTTCTTAATGGGGAAAGAAACTAAGTAACTAGAACGATGCAGCGGGGCATCTTATTCAACGAGGGATAGTGAAAAACTAGTGTTAATCTCTCGACTGGAGTAATGCGAGTTTGAGAACCTTCGATTGGGAACCAACGCAGCTAATCCTCTTCGACGTTGTCGCCATGTATCTGACATGTTTTCAAAAAATCTTTCTCGGCACTTCTAGAAAAGCATCTGGAAGTTCAACATCTGGTAGTAACGGAGCTGCTGCGGGAGGAGTACCAGTTCATGGTCCAGCTGTTGGTACTAGTGCAAGCATTGGCGCGCCAAACGTTCTAGTTTCCCTAGGACACCAAGTAGTGCCAATGCTAGTGTCGGACGCGACAGGTGGAGCAGTAGGGACAGTGAAGACAGCCGCACAAGAAGGCAGTCGCGCAGTGGCGAATTCTGTGGATTACTTATGGGTGGAGGTTCCTTGTGGCTAGGCATCCTTATCTTTACCAATTCCTGTCTGGTGAACATCATCCGAAAAGATCGTCTCCCGAGTTTACAAAATAACTGTTTCGAGTTCTTCTATACTAGGTCTGAGTGCTCATGTCCTCTCCTTGTTGCTTGTTTTCTTGCTTCAGCTCATCAAGCGCTGCACTATTCCTATTGATTCTCATATTTCACTGTAGCTGCTAATACTACCAACTAATGGTTGTTCCTCTTTATATATTAGATTCTCTAACTCCCAGCCGCATCGAGCTTGTTGGCAGATTAGGTGAGTACTTGAAGATTTGGCTCTTTGATCACCGGTTGCATTTCGAACGACCGGAAAAGTTCGACTTGTTGCATGCTCTAGTGAGCAGGATCTCTCCTGAGGATGGGGACGAGTATCGTTCGCTAGAAGGGCTTTGTGCGGCGGTCCTGAAGTTCTCCATATCTCCCGGAGAAGAGCTTGACGCGGAGAACGGAAAGAACGGAATGAGGGGTGGGAAGTTTTTATGGAAGAGAATGGAATAGGATTTAGAATTGTCCTCTCGATTCTGACTGAGTATCTAGCCTTGGATGCTAAAATGACATCCGAATGTAGTTAGCGGAACAGAAAATCTTCGAAGATAAACTCACAAACAATGAATGTTTCCTATTCGTTCATACCAAGCGAACGACGATGGTGAGACGACGGGTCGTTTGGGATCACTATTACCCAGTAGGGACGTTTCGAGAGGAAGTAGGCTAGCGATTGCGCGAACCGATGACGTCGTGAGTAGCTTCAGGGACCATGCCACGTCGTATGTCACTACCGTGGAACTCGAAAACGGACCGGCACTTGCGGCAGCAGAGTCTTATGCGTTCTACAAGTCTTATTAGTAAAGGTCGTTGAAGATGGAGGACGAGGTTCCCGATTCACTACTCGCCTCTAATCCTTCCGCCGCCTCGCTCGTAGTGCCAAAAAGGAGCAGAGAAACTCTACTAGTGGCAAGCATCTCTCAGCTGAGGCATTAGCAGAAGTCGAGACCGATAGTTTGGACAGCTACGCGACGAAACTGAACTTTCTCAGTCGAAGGGTGTATTTATCCCTTTTGATTAAGGCTACCTCTACAGAAGTATCCTCATGACGATCGATCCTAGGCGCTTTTTCTACTTGAGAAAGAAACCAGCAAGGATGTTCCCAGGGATGCGTAGCGGTAGCTCCAATTTGACCCGAGATGGACATAGACCGCTGATCGATGTGCCTTCGGAGCTGGTTCCCGTGGCATTGGAGATAGTGCAAATGCATCAAATCGATTTGACGGATGCCTGTACTCACTTAGTTCTCGCGTCAATTACATCCTCATTGCAGATTTGTTGATGCTACTTCTACTTCTAGAGTTGTATGTCGTTAGTTTTAGTACCATTATAAGTAGTCTCCTAGATATTGATGTTTTGAAGACAGTTGCTTCTGAACAAAACACCCAGCATCCGCCTTGTGGCGTTCCGCGGTCGACTTGTGTACGCAATTGGCCGTTTGTCCTGTGCCTGAGGTGCACGAGGGCTTTTTAGACATGCTTGAGCAAAATGATGCTCTTATCCAGCCTCTGTTTTCCGAAGAACGGTTTTTGATCGACGCTTTGCTACACATGCGCAGAGGCACTGGCTTCGATCGCTTTCTGGCCCTAATACGTGAGAACGCAGGTGGTAGATCATCTGGTGCTTTAGGTGGAACTACTACGAGGACATCCTCTACAGGTGTGAATGTGACTGGCGCAATGCAAGCAGCAGGAGGAGGACGAGGTAGTGGTGGTAGAGCAGGACTAGGTAGTGGTGGTAGAGCAGACGCGTTAACAACGCCGGGTCTAGTAGGAGGGGTCGTGAAAAGTGCTGCCTCCAAACAAGGCAATGCAGCTTATAGCTTAGTCGACTTTGCTGATTTGTTCACCCTCCATGCCCCCGCGTCGACTTCGGAATGGGCAAGTGCACGACGATTGTTCTTGCGAGACGATGGCTTGCGCAAAAAACAAGCACTTTTTGTCTGGCAATGCCAAGTTCTTCGTTCAGCTGAGTTCGATGCTGATAGTCTGGCGTTTCTCACTGATCCGATTTCCCAAACAGCAAACGCGTTGGCAGAAAGCAGAGACAACTTCTACGGGATATCATCTTCTGATGGAAAAGACGTAGTAGGCTCGTCTTCTATTAAGGCTCATGTAATAATTCATCTTCTCAAACAGTATCTTTCTGAGTTTCCTTCTGGGATTCTGAGAGCAGTATGACCGTGTAAGAAATGAATTATTCAGAGCGCTAATTCTAGCGCGGCTTCCACATCAACAGTTGTCGGGATGAACAACACGTCAGCTAGTGGCAATGGTCCTTCGATCCGACAATTGTACTGTTTTGAACAGTACTTTTTGAACAGATTGCACGTGAACGAAGCGGACTTCACGCATGTAGTGACTGTACTGTTATGGTCAGCGGCGCTTATCCATCTTTCTCAGAATCTCTTCGGCACCCTTTTGCTCCCATAGGAGAATGTGCTACCCTTTTCTTAATCCCATATATGTACCACAAGAATGCTTACAAGGGAAATAAAGGTACTACCGAGATGAGAGGACCAAGACAGATGGATAATATTAGCGAACGCTAATACTGGAAAACTCTAGTCTGGATGGACAAGTTCGAAAAGCTGCTGTGGCTCAATTCGTCACCTTCTTGGTCTCGGATAAGCGTGTGGTGAACATGCTACGAGAACGAGGCGCTTCAGGCGCAATACGCTGCTTAGTAGCGGCGTTGAAAGGGACTCAAACTTTGTACTACGATTAAAATTTGTGCTATTTCAAATTCTGCTGTTCTTCTCTCTGAAGAAGTGTTTTTGGCTTTGAAGTAGGTATTACTCCTAGTTTTTTCACCTGCATGGCCGAAGCGAAGCTGTGTTTTCATTCGGAATTGCTTTCCTCGAATTCGAGCAGCTAGTACTCTTTCTGATCGAGTTCGTCACAACTTTCAACTTTTTACTCGCCCTTCAGGGATTTCTACAACCAACTGTGCGAGGCCTGTACAGTTTTGTTGTTGACCTTCGCGAGTCGAGACGCTAGTGGATTTTTCATCGCGGAGGCCCTCCGGGAGCATCAGAGCACACTATTTTCCACGACGTTGCCTCGCGTTTTTCACAAAGAACCTTTGACGCGCCTCCGCAGTTTGCAGTTGTTGGCTGCACTGCTCTTCGACAGGGAGTTTTTGTACCCACAAGGATATCAAAATTAAGGCTGCCACAAATTCACATCTTGAAATTTGTATCTTTGACAGTACGTTTCTTTTCAAGGGGAAAACAAGAGGTCAAAGATGCACCTCAGGATGAATATCTGGAAGGTCTAACAAAATCAGACTCCCGGTCAAAAGACATCAACTACTTCGACATCAATTAAGGCTAGGCTCTTGGTGTTCGTGTTTCTGTTACGGTCGGTTTTGCCTCTCTTAGGTGGTAAGGGCATAACTATAAGGCGGTAAACTATCACCAAGTCCCTACCTCTAAATCCAGTACCAAGCAACCCTCTACTTCAACCGGTGGATGTTTCATGCTGTCCCCCACATGGTTCCAAAATACTTTTCAAGTACCTTTGCAAGTCGAGACTGCAGGATCGGTGGTCAGTCCAGGCGTACGGTTTTGGCGAGCAAGACCCAGTGCACGATGCTTGGCGCTGTGCCAGATCTATCAGATTTAAGAAGGGCTTTCGTCTTACCTACTTAGTGTTTTTAGCGTAGATCGAAACTACGAGCTTCTGGGGCTGTTTTAGATGGAATGATCAAACTTCTAGAGTTTTAGATCAACAGGAGGAGGTTAGAAGGTTTATTTCAAGAGACTTCGACGACTTAGTGCTGTGTCTCTAGAATGACTGCTTATTGTACAACTAATGTTTGCAAGAAGGACTAGTGGAGCGCGTGCTAGAATGACTGCTTATTGTACTAATGTTTGCAAGAAGAACTAGTGGAGCGCGTGCCATCTCCAGTGTGGCAGAAACTGCGGTTAGATCGGGGTCAAAGTAGCAGAGCTACAACAGTTAAGTAGAGGCTCGTTGTAATTCACATCGTCGACAGCAGATCTTCTTCTCTTCCTGTGTCTTGTTCCTTCGGAGCTGAAAAGATGAGCCGAGGATGTGAATTATGGGATTTTTGCTAAGGCAGAAGGACTCGATCCGGAGTCAAGTTTGTATGCGG
Source organism: Amoebophrya sp. A25 (assembly GCA_905178165.1). Classification (NCBI taxonomy): domain Eukaryota; class Dinophyceae; order Syndiniales; family Amoebophryaceae; genus Amoebophrya; species Amoebophrya sp. A25. The sequence goes on along the minus strand of CAJINU010000027.1, from coordinate 1,063,204 downwards.
ACGTTGAGGCAGTTTTAGTGCCTGACTGTGCTCTGTCGGTCCTTGAGGACCCAGTATATGTGTCGCGATTACGCAACCGATTGTGTCAGGTCCCTAGTGCGAGTAGTATTTTGGAACAAGCGCCGTCCTCTTCAGGAGGTTTACGTCTTTACGTGCGAGCAATGGACCACGCGAGGTACCTCTTCGAGGCTGCGATCTGCGGGAAGATCTTTGTGTCTTCTGGTTTCGTGGAGGTGCAGAAATTCTTCGAGGTCGTTTTGTCGCACGTAGTCCCTGCCATTCATGCGGCTTTGCAATCATCTGGAGTCACCATTATAGACACGCAAGGACAGACTGTAATCGGTGCGTTTTTGCGGTTACTCATCGTGTTGGCACGAAGCAGCACCGTCATCCAGAACAGTTGTGAGGCTGTCGTGGTAAACAAATCGAAAAGCACTAGTGGTGCAAACGGACACAGTGTTACGTTCAGCTTTTATCCATGATCTCTCTCTTCAGCATTTCTTCGGGAGTACTACCCTTTTTTTTCATCCCATAGTCTAGAACAAGGATACAAGAACGAAGGAAGAGGCACCGAGATGAGGGGACCATCTCGAGAGAAACAGAAATCCAGGAAGCATAACCGTTCTAACCACTCGGCAGTAAACGCAAACGATGCAGTGCCACCACTTCCGATGCTGCAGCAGGCGCTTCGATCGGCCGGCGCACAGTGCGGAGCCCAATTAACTGCCGTGTTGCACACCCTAATCACTCGACAAAGGGGAGAGCTGAGACGGTACGCTTTCCAGGCAGCATGCTTGTTTAAGGCTCAAAGGAGCTCATTTCCAACTCGTCCAAGTGTTGTTTTTCTCTGTTTCCACCTCCGTCCTCAGTGCCGTTCTGACAAAATGAACCGCAGAGAAACGAATTTCTTTACGTTCTAATTTGTTGCGGATAGACCTGGCCTCAGCAGCCGCAGAATTCCTAGGAGGGTCGCTCTGTATGTCTACATCCCCTACATTCCTAGAGTCTGCGGATGTTTGCGCATCCCTCTGCCTGATAGCGCAATTGCGTGGCCACTTACTTGCGGCTACGTCTGTTTGGGGCCGGTCGTCATCATCGCCTGGAGGCAGACTCGGAAATCCGGATCCCTACGGCGTTTCATCCAGAGAAGGTACGAAATCCACGTCAGCATCGGCTATCGCCAGAGGCATTGACGCGCAGATCATGGCATCTCTTGGCGGTCTATCGCTGTCGCAGCACTCTCCCGACCCGGCAACTTCTACTAGACTTAAGGTTCTGAGATTTAGAGGAGAGCAGGTTAGACTCGTCATAGAAGAGCCTTTTGTCGGAGGTGGGCCATCTCCTCGAGGGCGGTAGTGTAGAAATTTTTCCGCTCCTTCATCAAGTGCGAGTTAGACTTTTGACTCATCAGACTCCATCACAGATGCCACTCATCAAGTCAGGACATTTGATTTTGCTTCATATTTAATTGACTACAATACTAGGTTGATGAGCATGTCTAATGCGCAAGGGATCGGGATGGGCCCCGCTGGAGCAGCCCCCCAACAAGTCCTTGGTGCAAGTGGCATGCTTCCGACCAAGGTGTCCACGTTGATATCGCAGCTTCTAGGCTTCCTCTCCCATCCCCACGTCGTTGTCCAGTCTGCCTGCTGGCGCTGTCTTGAGGCTATTTTTCTGTACAGCAGCTTTTTCGAGGAGGCACGTGGGACCTTGTTCCACGCACGAAGTCCGACGCAGCCGCACTGGAGCAAAAGCGCGTCGTCTCCTCCAGGCGACCACATCTTTCGACCTCAATCTTCTTCACCCAATAGTTTTTCTGGTGGAGGTGGAGATGGTGCTGCACAACAAGAACAGCAATCTTTGGTTCAGAAGATGCTCGTACTTGAAGACGCCTGTCGTCGTGCACTCAAAGTAATCTTGCTCGGTAGTGAGTTTCCTAGATTAAGGCTACTCAGTTTTTCACAACTATCGTCCCATGTTTGTGGACCATCTCTATGCTGAGTGCGTGGGGAGGCTTCTCTTGAGTTAAGACGGAAACCAAGGCAAATAAAGGAAGCAACTACTCACTCAACCAATCGAGTATAGTGAAAAACTAGCGCTAACTAGAGCTGCGGCGTTGCGATTCCTCTGCTCTGCTTTGACGAAATTACCGTTGCACTTAGAAAACGTCCTCTCTGGAGATCTAGAGCGACAGTTTTTCCAAGCTGTGCCAAAGCTCTTACGCACACCTCATCGCGGTCTACGCGCCTCGACGCTTCACTTTCTGTTATGAGTCGTTTTCACCATCAAACGTGAAATTACATTGCGAGTTGTCCTACATCATCCTTGGCTCTTTCCCTACTTTTAGAAATGATGGATTTCTAGTAGAAATTATCGACGAATTACATTCCGCACTAGGCCATCCGCGGCTCTGTTCCTACTAGAAATGAATCAAAAGATAGAGGGACGTAGTTCCTTCTCAGGGATTTACATTTACTTACTTACTTACTTACTTACTTATTCATCTGCGAGAACCTCTAATGATGAGGTCTATGATAGATTCGCGCTGTGTCTCGACCGCTGTGGCCCAGAAGATGCACACACTGTTGATGCAGAGCAATAATCTGTGGCCTCACGTCGTAGAATCCTGGAGAGAACAAGCGGACGCTGGCGGACTTGGACCCTGTAGTTAAGGCTCATGCATGTCTCGTTTGCCTTGAATGGGGATAGTAACTCATCTCCACAGCAATGATTCTCAGGCTAACCATGAACTGAGGAAATGGATGTCTCGTTTGCCTTGAATGGGGATTCTCAGGCTATGAACGTACTAGAAAAGCTATGAACGTACTAGAAAATGAATCATTGCGAGCTCTAATGTTGTAGTAGCGGAGGATCTTCGATGCCCAGCATAGCAACTACGAGGAGTCCTAAACGCGGAATGGCCTTGAACGCAACGGATGTGGAGCTTCTGCACCAAGCTGGGGATCACTCTGGAAATAGTGTTAAGGCACACTAGATGCGTTGTAGTTGTTGTAGTAGTAGGACAGGAATCAATGAATTGTGCTCCACTAGTACACTGGTTGTATTTGTTGAGTAACCGACAGCTAATACAGAGGTTTCTTTTTTTTCTTTTTAGCAACAAACACCCGCCCATTACGTAGCAGAATTTTTGCAAACATCAGCGCTAGTTGTACCTTCTTCGTGATCATCCCACCTTTCACTTTCACTTTTATCTTGATGATCTATCACTAAGAGGACGAGCGGACGCCTTTTTCCGGATGCGCTGTCGGACCGTGTGGCCTACGATAGCGCAAAGATTTGTGCTGAAGCAGTTCTGTTGCTATCCACCATATTTATGGCTAGTTTATCAACTTGCACGAAGATCAGGTTTATTAGATGGGTCGTTTAGAAGCACTAGAAATACATACTTCATTCAAAAACTCGGTTTTCTTTATCGACTCATGTGTCCTTTTTGGTTTTTTCCCAGCTAGGTCTGCTTCGCCACAACCTATCCCACGTTGTGAACTGTGCGAACAAGTGGTGCTGGGGTTCCCCTTGATTTCAATATTCTACCCACTCAAGAGCCAGAGACCGGGAAAAGCTACCTCCTCTAACAGATGCGCTTTCTGGGATCCGCAGATGTTGAGATTTCTGTGTCTTAGCACCGATTTTCTCAGGAGTTACGAACGAGTGTTGGAGAATCTGGTTACGAGGCTCAGGGATCGTGCGGATTCCGGTGCATTGGAGAGTCATCTTCTAGCGCTACAGAGGTTTGCAATAGTTGTAGGCGACAGATTGGGACCAGACGGTGGAGCTCAACGTCAAGGCCTAATTTTATGGGCTCAATACAATTTGTTTTCCTATACAAGTTAGAGTTTACTAAGTTTTTACCTCAAGTAGAACAAAACTGTTATTTCCACAAGTCCTGTACAAGCCATTTCTCACTTGATTGCTCCTTCATCTTAGGATTATTGGGAGAATGTCTCACTTGAGTACTGCCTCTTAGGATCATACATTGGGAGAAATGCAGACAAGAAGTGAGTTGTTTCGGGCTCTAATAATGAGTAAGGCGACGACGCACAACGTTAGTCAATTCCAGTACTCGACTGTGACAGCAGACATACATGGACCAGGAGGTGGAAGTCCTCGCGCGGGAGCAGCTTCTTTGGGGAATGGAAATGGCATTATTAAGGCGACCGCTCAAGCACCCTCAGCATCATCCTACTTGGGCCTCTTTCTACTTCAAAAACGGACCGAGGATGCACTGCACTCAGGGATGCTAAATAAGCGGTACTAGGGGCTCTACCATTAACATCCTTCTTGACACTTTTTCTTTAATGCAATTTGCTCTAACTTTAGCGCACTTGGCGGACCACAGCAGGAACAGGACGTAGCAATCTTCGAGTTTTTTAGTTCGCGTTGTGTCGCTAGTTTGTGTGCACAAGCGTTGAGCGAGGAAAAGCCGTTAAAGCTACGCCGTCGAGCAGCGGAGACCGTAGCTGCGATCGCTGCTTTGGCTCCACACTCTCCTCTGTCGTGTCCGCACTCTGCGGACGTGCGGTGCATAACAAAACACTTGTGCAACTTGTACCTTTAAGGCATGCAAAAATCCTAAATCAGCACAACGAAAGATGTACTTACTAGGACGAAGGGGATCTAATTTTTTTTCATCTTCACGGAACGGACAGGAAGATCTGCTTCTACTCCCTTTAAATCGTGTCCAGATATCAAATCATGATGATAACGTATTCTCCACCACCCTTCAGTTGTAAGCAGCTGCCCGAAGCTGATGGCCCTCTTCTAGTCGTACCTCCCAGTTGCAAGCCCCTCTAACCGCTTTTGAACAGTAACAACGAAGAAGTCCAAGGCAACGTCTCGGACACGCTAGGGCTTTCCGCTATTCACGCAGCTTTGTTGCACGTTTCACTTGCCTCTCCCGCAGAGGCAGCAGCGTGCGTCAGAGCAGTGAGCTTCGTCCCGAAGCTGGTCAAGTTGATCGAGTCACTCCCACCAGAAATCAAATTACGGATTGTCAGGCGTTTTTGTGTTTCATCTCTTACGGTTTTTATAGTAGTTTCTTGTTACAGTTTTAGTATACGCGCATAGTCTGATGTAGTTACGGGTAGACACGTATGGTCTATTATGCCGTTGGTAAATTGTCCTCTAATCAAACTTTCTGCAATTTTAAAGGGAGACAGATCGTCTGCTGCAGACGCGAGAAGTGCGGCAGACAGATCTACTGCAGCTGGAAATGGTATTTCATTACAGTTGCTTCTGGCGTTTGTCAGTGGCAGCGTGAATGAATACAGTTTCTATTCAAAACTAGGAAAGAGTCAAGGCAGATGATATTGATTAATATTTACCGTGTCATTACATACTAGTGCTGGGCACACTAAATTTCAATGACAATGTACTAGGGCTTCTAAAAAACGAGTTTCCTTGTGAGAATTCTAGATTACGACTTACATCTGATCTTTCTCCTTTTCCTTTAACTCAAAACTAAACTACACCTAACACTATTAAGCACGACCTCTTACTTTAAAACTATGAACACAGGTACTAGTCTCCACGTAGGCTTCTCGAGATTTGAGCAAACGTCGGTTTCCAAGTTGAATTCAAGTGTCTGCAGTTTGAGCACGGCAACCGCGGGAGGTCAGCAGGATCACGAGCGGCTGCACAGACTCACACTACACCTCAGACTTCTGACTTAAGACTCATGATATTGGCTTAGTAGAGGAGGAGGCTTTTGACTTGCATCTCTATAGATCATGGTAACCTTGTTCACAGAGAATATAGAAGAAAGTTCCTAGAGGACTCCTTTCGGTTTCTTTGATGAAGGTAAAGATAGTTTAGGATTTACATGTCCGTGGCTTAGGGTTCACTTATTTATGTTACAACTGCAACGAATGAAGTAGAGTAATCCATTGCATAGTGCCCATACTTTGTTGCTGATGTTGAAAAGAAGAAGATGATTGAAGGTAAAAAATTCTTTGTCGTCCACCTCGTTGCTCTTCACGAAATGGAAAAGTGATGTGGATGAAGAAGTGGATGGAGATTTGGAAATTTTTTCAAGTTAACGTAGGAGGTTCTAATCACTTGTGATTTGCTCTGCCCACGACGATGGTTTGGATATACTAGTGGAGAGGGCTGGACCAGACGACGAGAGGGAGGGAACGAATGGGCCTCCTGGTAGCACTATGTCATGTATTAAGGCTACCTACTCTTACGTCGGTTAAGCGTGCGTGGTTGTATAAGGAGGTTAATGTACTCCACCCGTCGCCGGCAGGTACACCGGACAACACTGGGATCACCCTTTCGGCGTTCTCGGAATACAAAAAAAAAAAGGTGCCCTGTGGAGGAAACCTGACTGATTGACTGACTCTTAAGCATCCTCCTACCACGAACATGATCCTTGCTGTTTTTTCTACTTATGAAAAAGAAGCACCTCGCAAGGATAGTATTACTCTCAGAGAGGAAGATGCGAACGCGGTAGCAGCACCAGCTCTAAGTATACTAGTGCAACGCATACGCAAAGCTTGATGTCGAAAGGGGGCGGCTTGCAGCCTATAGATGAGGCGAGAACCCCAAAAGCGACCGTACATCACGTGGATGGATTTGCTTTTGGCAGTAGCACTGGCATAAATCTACTCGACTCATCGACCTCAAGCGTACACAGATCGCAGAATCCTTATAACTTATGTTACACGACATAGAGTAAGCAACCAACCATAGTATCGTATCGCTCAAAAGAGAGTTCAGGAACTGTTTCGCCTTGCCGGTAATAGTAGACAAAGACTATCTACAAAGCACTGAGGATGAGGAGTTTCATATCAGATACACATTTTTAATGCAGAGATACAGAGTTTATTCTACAATAGACTCGATAGTGGACTCTAATACACACGTCCACGGCCAATGGAGCCAATGTGGTGTCGAAAAGAGCAGCGGCCTCAACTTTGAACGCCCATCACAATCTGAACACATCGTACCTGTTGATTTTAAGGCTTCGTGAGAATTAGAGTATAGGTTACAACTTCTACGTTGGTTTGTGTCTACTAATAAAATCTTCAGTGTTTATTTTTTGAGAATGCTCATTCTCTTCCTCATGTTGAGCATCCTCTTCCTAACGTTGATTATCCTCATGTTGATGATCCTGGTCGATGTTATTTCCATGTTCTCATTGCTTTTCTCACACGTGGTAATGCTCGTCTTTACTTCTAATGAAATCAGCAACTCTTACTACACATCCTAATATTAGTTGCTGGTGCCTTCTAATCTTTGTCTTACACGCCATTTGGTGCATTGCTGAAGCGCATGACGGATTTTGTCTAGAAGTATTGGACTTCTTGCGGAAAACTTTAGATCGTGACGGAGAGAGGCATAGGGTTGCGCACTTACTGGGTCCACACTCATCGAACTTAGTCTTTAACAAAATGCTGCTTCCTCACGCCATGCGCGGAGCAACGACACTCAAGACTCAGGGAGGAAATACTCAGGTGAGTGCTCGGGCAATAGTTTTAGTACCATTTCTTGGGTATAAATGCACGTGAAGAAGAAATGTACTACAGCATGGTATACTGAGAATTGCATAGTTTACTTAGGAGCTTTAGCTTGTCAGAGAACAAAACCTCCACGGAGGTAGTATGTGTATTAGGACTACAAGTTGTAGAGACTACTTTTGCCATGTCGTAAAATTCATTCCCATTTTTATACAACAACAACAGGTGAGCCAATTCGCGCCACAAGATCGGTCTATGTCTCGGTTTGGAGATCAGTCTTATCATAGGATGGACCCTCACAACGACGTCACCACGACTCGTGCGCTACCTTCACATCACTCGTCTATTATGTTGCGTGTACTTGCATAAGCTCACCACTTCGTGAATGTTGCCTGGATCTGGATAAGAGTAAACCCTAACCCTAAGATGATGATGTTACCACTCTACCCTTGTAATTTTTTGTGAGGCCTTCCCCGTACTACCCACCTGTATCACTGCATCACCACACTGGCGAGTAGTCAGGAGCTACGTGCAATTTACAACTAGTAGTTGTAAGTTGTATTGCTAGTCTTTTCCAACAAGGATTTTTAATTCTCACTTTAGAGGCTCTCTAAACCCCGGTTGTATGCTACGGCTAGCAAGTGCTCACCAATTTCGCCAGTGGTCTATTGTCGCTTGATGGAGGTTCTGAGTCTGAGCGCACCAGGTCTGACGACCAACAAGGCGACCTTGGTCAAATTCGTGTCTTTTCTCGTGGAGTTTATCATTATGCATGGTGGGATCGATGAGTCGAGTAAGTACTCTCCTCTCAAACATTGTGTTGGCTACGATTATTTAATTACTTGAGATCCACTTCCACTTACTTCTACTTCAGTCAGGACCTCAATCTCGGAAGAAAGGCGTGCTGTTTCCTACTTCCTTCTACGTATAGATGAGAAATGAAGAATTCTGAATCAAAAGGTAAAGTTTATAAGTATCATGAGCACTCACCGGAGGCGTTGCACAGGGCTCCGGCCTGCCTTCGAAGGTGAGACCTCTGGGGCTGACAGGACCACGACAGCGCCGGCGCTTAGTTAGTAGTAGATAAGTTCTTGCCTGACTTTTCTTTTTCCGGTTTTTGTTTTTTCTAGTTAGATATGCCATATGCTCCACCAACAATATCATAGATGATGATACTTACTGCAGAAGGTATGGGTGTAGTTCTAACCTTCAACATTGCGAAAAATCGAAAACGTTGGCAGAGTGGACCCTCAGGAAGTGCACCTCTTCTCTGCACTTCATTGCGAGCTTGCATCTCTGTATTTTTCTATTTCTGAGTAGTTCGGCGTTTTTTTATTGCTTAATATAATAATTGCTTATCATTAGTAGTCAATACTCATACATCAACGGGAACAACGCTCAATACCAATTGCTTATGTTTATGGAAGCCATGATCCGTTGGTCCTTCTCTGCAGAGGGCTTGCGTCCTCTGCAGAGTGCTTGTGTGCGTGAAAGGTTTTAGGAGGAGTAGATCTACTTTGTTTATCTTCCAATATAGTACATAAAAGGTTTTAGGAGGAGTAGGTCTTAGTTTTTAAACGTGATAGATAGCAGGTTGTCATTCCAACTGACTTTGCAGGCAAAGCCACAGCAGCTATATTATCCAGCTGCCAACAACGAGTCGGGGACAAGCCCAACGGAACAACGGGACCCCAGCTAGATTTTTGGTTTGACTTGGCAGAGGGGCGAGAAAAAATGCGCCTTCCGGTTTTGCGTGTGCTGCTGGCTATTCTATTAAGAAATAAAAATAATGTCGATCTTTTTTTTTAGGACAGTCGCTCAACATTGGAATTTTTACGACAGAAGTCAATTCAATATTGAAGATACTACGACAGGACCCGATGAATCAGTTGTAGGACCCTCCATCGTGAATACATGTACAACTAGGACCTATATGCACAATCATGAACATTGAGAGACTAGGCCCGATGAATGTTGAAGACAATCTGTCGCGCAAATTGATACTACGACGGATGCGCAGCTACTTTTTTTATTTTTAGATATACCTAAATGATGTACGAAGAAGGCGGCACCGGCAGTAGCTTTAGACCCAGATAAACCCTAAAAAAAGGGAAATTGAATTTGATGAATTTGAATCACGAGTAGCCTCCTCTAACCCTTGTTTCCACGAACGTGGCGAAGTCGTTTTTCACAGGGAGTCCACGAACACTGCCCATTTTAGAGCTGTGTCTTTCGGGCGACGGTTCAAGGAGTAGTGTCCAGAATCACTTGAGCAGTCATTCCGGTGGACACGCGACAGCGACCTTTTCGATGCTACACAATACTACATTAGGAGAGCAGCCGGAGGTGCTTGGCATGATGAATGTAGATTGATCCATATGATGAATGTAGATTGGTGTGCATGAAAGAAATAGAAACTATACATTAGACTTCTAGTTTTACCCCGTGATGGTGATACGTGAGTTAGTCAAGATAAGAAGACACTGTTAGAAGCAAACCCCGATCACCCATATGAGCAAAAAAATGATTGATTTGTACTTAGTTTCTCAACGCAGACGCACTAGTTCCCTCTACAGCACTCCACAAAACTGTGGAGAATTACGATGTCAAAGCAAGCGCTAATGACAGTGGCGGGCACTGCGTTGGGACGAGATCAGCAGGATGACGTGCACCTTCATTTTCCATCGACAGGGAGACCTCCGGAAAGGAGTGGACTTTAGGATTCTCTTATTGTGATGTTTTTTGTAAATATCACTTATGAAGATAAAAATATTTGTGATCATCATAGATCAACCAGTAAACTACTTCCTTCTATCTAAGATTAATAGAACAGAAAGAAGTAGTTTACTAGTTGAACTTGCATGGAAAGCTATTCTTATAGTGGAAAGGCACCCACTCATTGGAACTGTTTCGTCCCGCCATTAGGCTAGTAGATGTACTAAATGGGACACCATGATGATGACCCACTCAGACAATTACTATCTCCTTTTCATCTCATCGGAAAGAATTCAAATACAGCAGTAAGGAAATAGTAGCTACATTTCTCTAATCCGCGAAGTCAGGGCATCAAGTGGGACCGTTGCGCCATATCGCATTGCACATCCTCTGGATCATGTTGTATCAAAATTATGAAAGGTTTTTCTTTGAGAGGTTTTTGTTTGATGAATGAATGAGTGAATGAATTGAGAGGTTCTTTGGTGGAGAGTCAACTCCTATAATGAATGTGTTTTAGATGAATGCTACCTTCAACTTCATCCTATGCGCCTTTATCCTATGAGTCCTTGTGTAAGTAGAATGTTTCTCCTCCACCTGTTTGAGCAAGACCGGAGGCTTTTGAGAGGAAAAAAAGCCTATCATGTATGAGCTCCTCTAAGTAGTTCAACGAGTGGTAGCATTGGTGAAAAGTTCTAGTGGGTTGGTGAAGAAATTAGAGGACATGCAGATGGACCCTCTTTGTCCGGATAGGACTATCGCTCAAGAAATTTTCGCATTGCTTACGGTTGGTTGACGTTGACGTCTGCTGAGAGCTGACGTCGTGAGAAACGACTATTCTGATTCTACGCGGATCTGCATTTGGAGAGTGACGCAGTTCAATCATCTTGTATCTTGCTTTTCGTTGGTTTTGCTGACACAGTGAAAATTTGCTGCTTATAAGCTGCAGCTGGACGGAAGAACAGCGATAAAAATGGCAGCAGAGTGATCTGATAGACGGTGGTAGACACCACAGTTCTGATGCGACTGCTGCTTATAGTAGAACACAAAAACTGTACTCCGTGCTAACTAGTGGACGAGCTTACCTGTGTCAGCGGAATTATTTTTAGACTACCTGTATAATATCTTCATTGGGATTATGTGTATGGCCTAGAGTAGGAGCACATCTTCTACCTAAGATATGACATGGCAATGGCATTCATTTACGTTCTATCTCAATGTGGTTCCAAAACCAAATGGTCCTCTTCGTCTTCATCGAAGAAGTACTAGTAGAAATTATCACTTGCTATCATCACCTCCAGACAACCAGTATCAGTTTTGTCACCCGTAGAGAAGTACTAGTTTCGTAATAAGATACTCTTTCTGATTTTCGGTCACGATTTTGCGGAAGAAGTTAAGTAAGGACCAAAGAGTCCGCCTTGCTTCGAATGATTCCTTTTGATAGTGGTTTTTGTTTTTTTAGAAGGTGGCGTGACCACAGACATGATGAAACTATACGTCTACAACAAATTTAGCAACCAAGAATCACATTTTTACCACAGCTACAAGCGCACTCTTACTTTCCTCAATATTTTTTTATTTTCTTCACGATACAATCAACATCATGATCATTCTACAGTGACTCACTATCTGTATTCTACGAAAGAATGAAACTCGTCTTTTCTTTCACCGTCTTGCCAGGAAATCCCGAAAATTTGAGGACCGAGAAACAGCACTCAGGAGACAGTGTTCTGTGCCAGACAGTCTTTGTGGCTCCGTGTCTGTTTTTGTGCACTAAGTAACGGAGAATTGATGTGCCTCCTGTTGTTCTACGAGATGAAAAACTTTCATCTGTTGTAAGAGAAAAGCCGATCTGTTGTGAGGGAAAAGCGTTTCTGTTGTGATTATGCTTATCTTCATTCACCATCTCACTAATACCAGAATAATCATCGTCAACATCATTTTCCTCATCCTCCTCCTTCTCATAAATGAAAGAGAGCGACGAGCCTAGTCCTGTTTCTGTCTTGCTGTGAGCCTGTGCATGCTTCTGCCTTGTTGAGGTATAGCGAAAATGCTTAGTTTTTTGCGTTGGAGAGTTCATTTGCTTAGAGCAGGAGCTGCGACCCTTTGATGCTTCTTTCTGTTCACCCATTCGGTCACAGGGAGTGACGGTAATTCTTCATCCTGTGTCACGTGAATTGAGAGAGTGGCTACGATCTAGTATACTGAGTGTGACTATGGACTAGTCTATCGTCGAGTTTAAGATGATTGAGCCTGAATCTGTGACGAGAGGGGACTCTGTCATGAAGTTCATGCTCTTTGTTCGTTAGCTTAAGTTTAAGTACTTGCTTGTTGTTTTTCTGCAGCTTTGAAGTGAGAGCGCCTCTAGACAGGACAGAGGAGACTCTGGGATCTTTTTTGACGTTATGGCTTTCACTAACTATGAACATTTTTTTTTCAATTTTAACTATCTAACTAAGGCCACGGTCACGAGAGAGAGAGAGCTAGTTCTAGGAGGTGCATCTCGCGACTTTTCCTACTTCAAGAGATCGTGCGAGGCTAGTCTAGTTCTCGCGACTTTCGATTATTTTCAGTCTGCGAGTCTAGATCTAGCAGGCATTTGGATCTCCATTATGAGACTGTTTGAGAGAGTACTAGGTATAAGTAGATGAAAGGTGAAATAATGTCAGCCTTATCGAATCAATCACATCTGACGTCTTCTTTCGAAATAACGAACTATCTATCCGACTACGTACTGTTGAATCAGGTTCATCCTTTTCTCTCTGTCCCTGCCTTACCCGTGAGTCCTCCTATACAAGCTCCAAGAGTCCACGCACATACTTTTTTCGAGTCACTACATATTATTAGTAAGTAGATAACCGCCCCAAGTGGTGCAAACAAGAACTTGAAATACGTAAGTTCGTGAAATATAGTTTATGCTGTTATTGATTCTTCTATGCTAGATGAAAGTCTAGGTTAAAAATAACTTATTTTTCCTCCTGAAGATTCCTTAATTGAGGAAATTTTGTTTTGTTAATAGACAAGAACATTCCACCTCCTTGTGTCATAATAGAACAAAATGGACGGCGTAATGCGTTATTTGATGCAAAACCCTGGCGCGCTGCGGTTTCGGCGCAGGGGTTTGGATTCCGCCGATGAGGATTCTGATGCGGAGGACGTGGCTACCAATGACGCAATGGTCGACCATTTGCTCAAGGAGAAGACGTTAAAAACCTCCGCCATCGCAGATGCATTCCGGAGTATCGACAGGAAAGTGTTTGTGCCGGAAGTAGAACAAGGAAGTGCGTACTCGATTGTGCCCTTGCGCGATGGCTTGATCCATATTTCTGCACCGGATATGTACGCCAAAGTTTTAGAGCAATTGTGGCCCCTGGAACCGGGAATGAATTTCCTAAACATAGGCTCCGGAACCGGTTACTTCAACTGCATTGTTGCGAAAATGATCGACCCCAGAAACGAAGCCTTGATGGCCAATCACGGCATCGACATTTGGACCAGCACCATCAACTACGCAGAGGAAAGGGTATAATCCTACTGGAGCTCCTAGCGTAGATATCATTAGTGAGGTGACAATAAATCAAAATTGGCGACAAGAACGTCCTAAGAACATTATTTCTTTGGCGTGGATTAAGTAGTTACAACTACAAATAGTTCTAAAAGATCGCTATTTGCTGTTATTTCCGAAATACTAGCTGCTCTAGATGAGGCCTACTATCTTTTCTAACTATGAAAAGGAAAGAAAGCGCATTGCATGTGAAGACGCAAGCACGAGGCGAGTTTTAGTAATTAGTTACTAGAGAGAATGATAAGCTTCTTGAAGTAAAGCAGAATCGTGAATACCAATGAATGGTTGGTGGCAGCTACAACTGCTACTTGCCTACTCGGGGTACACGGCTCAGTATGATCATCTTCAGTTCTTTGAATATTTCCACATGTTTCCTATTCAGGTCTCAAAGGTTGGAATGTCAAGCCAGATACGGTTCTTCAAGAGCAACATTTACCACTTGGATACCGGTTCTTCTGCGAAATTTATGATAAAGCATACGAGTCAGAGTCCTAGAGAGGACATGAAGACATTGCATTGCTTCCCCATCCCTTCTAGTATTTAAGCTATTGACTTAGATACTGGAAGTAGTTGATCTTACATTCCCCGTTATTTCTCATTCCGCCTTTTCTTATTATGTTTCTACCTCTTCTTAAGTATATATTAACCTGGCTCCTTATAAGCAGTACTTGACTGTATAATTATAGGCTTTTTTTCGGTCTCGGTTTTTGTGTTTTCTAGTTTGGTCTGCTCCGCCCATATATATAACCTCCTGGGTCCTTTAGATATTGAGTCAGCTTTCTTACGTATGAAAATGCAACCTATTGTTCCACTTGTTCTAATAACAATCACCGCATTTACCTTGGTTCCTGTGCGCCAGCGAGTTTGAAGGCCAAAATCTACGACCTCCTTGAAATTGGTGGCGTTTTAGTAGGGCCGTGGTCCTTGAAAAGAGGCCACCAAGTTTTGCGCAAGGTCGTGCGGAAGAGTCAGAGGGTACTACTGGCTATGTTCTTTGAGGACAATGATATTAACGTCTTCCTTGTACTAGAACTACCGGACGATTCAATCGACATTCTCGTCTTTGTACTAGAACTACCGGATTCAATCGACGACAAGGATAATTTCGTACTAGGAGATGAATTACAACCCAGATGCTTTTACTTACTACAACGTTATACTTGTCTTGTGAATAGTAATAGTTTTAGAATTTTTACACTGTAAGATCTAGTTCATTTTCATCGTCTACTGGTTCTAGAAGTTTTCCGTTTTTTTTTCCCAGTCGACCACTCGTAATGGATCTACTGACTATTCAACTAGTTTAGAAGTGGCAAGGGAAATCTTAGGTAGATTGCCGAATAGATTCGCATCATTAGCAGCTTAGAATACCTAGCAGCTACTAGTTCATATAGAACTCTAGCCAAAAATTCTCGCATTCCCACTCCCAGGAATTCGACACTACGGACATCGAGCCCGTCCAGTTTACCACACTAGTTGAGCCACAAGCTCAAACTGCTGTCACTGGTATGCAGGTGTCAGTTGGGGGCTTACAGCGTGGCTCGCCTAGACCCGGTTTATCTGGTGGAGGAGATCTTGGTGCTCCTACGAGATCTGAAGGAAGAGATCGAGCGACAGAGCCAGCAGAGAGCGCAACTGCTCCTGGTGGGCAGCAGAGTAGAAGAATTCTTGTCGCCTCCCAGTCTCGACAAGAAGATGATGGAGAAAATAGTGCTAGTGGACCACGAGCAATCAGCAGCACTGGTGCAGCTAGGGGTTCTACTTCTTCTAATATACAGGAGCAAAACTACGAAAGCGCAAGTAGAGCTGCTAGAGGTCGTTTCGAAGATGCTCCTGCTTTTGGGATCAATATTGAGCCTATCGTCGAAAGGATTGAGGACCATGAGACGGACGACGACGACATTGACGTGATTGTAGCGTCGATTTCAGAACAACAGCGCCAGGCAAGGAATATGACTTTCTCAGTCGACAATACTGGAGGATCGTCCGGCACAGGAGAACGTGAGGACGAAGATAGAGAAGTCGTAGAAGCCGTGGAAGAGGCACCACGAGAACAGGATGCCACAGAGGAGCAACATCTTGTGAAAAATGACGAGGCGCCTAGTGTCTTAGACATTCGGTCAGCCTCAAAAGCATCTTCTGCCGCTTCTTCTGCACCAGGAGGTGTAGTATCTTCCAGTTCCTGTTCCAGTTCCTGTTCCAGTGCGGGAGATTCCTACCTTCACATAGAAGAAGTAGAACCTCCTACTATAATGGCAGTTACTCGTTCTAGAACAAAGAAAGATGATGGGGAAGATGATCTCATGGAGCAAGGACAGCCTGGACAACAAGAGAATGCCGTTGTAGAAGATGATGCGATGAATCTGAACAACGGTATGCTTTTAGACGAGGGTGCAGTAGATATTTTTTTAGATGATGAAAGGCAAAAAGCTGTGCCTGCAGGAGTCGGTTTTTCGGCTAATGCTGCGGTTGCCTGTGAGGGTGAAGCAGTAGGGGGACCCACCTGCATCGAGGCGGTGGAGGATGCGGACTTCGTCAATGGCAACGATAAAAAGAGCATTCTAGAAAAAGATACCGTTGCCGATGCGACGTGGGAAACGAAAACTAGACCTGAGATAGAGGAACAACAGCCGACTTCGATCCCCGTAACGCCTGCTGCATTGGCTTCCTTGGACCGTGTGGGAACGCTTCCTGTTGGAGTAGGAATACCTAAGGACGAGGAAGATGACGAAGTTGCATCCGCGGTTTCATCCTTGGCGCACTCCTTCATGTCAATACCGGAGGAGGCTTCAGCCTCTACACCGCACATTTTTGGAGATCGTAGGCCTTCATCGACCAGTATATTGGGAGACGAGGAGCACGTTGACGGAGCCGAGATAGCGACTGAGAATATCCTACAACAACTTAACGGAGGTCGTGATGAAGTACAACAAGCGACGAATACCAATGTCTTAAATGGTCCTTGTTCTCGTGTTGTTTGGAGTTGTGTGGTCAATATAGCCACGGATGAGCAGATGACGGAATCAGCAGTGCTAGAACAGTCCTCTCAAGTCGGTTGCGAAGGAAGCGAAAGGACACCAAGTCAAGAAGGTTTTTCTTTGGCAAGTACTTCACTCCCTTCTACGCAACATACTTTCAGCACGCAAACGCAGGACAGTGTCGATATGGCTCTTGTGATGCCGCGACCAGCCTCCCCAAGGGTGTCCTGGTCCAACAGTACGACGCCTCATATTGATGGAGGTTTACAACGACAACCATTGGCCAGAACCGACGCAGCTGCTGCTCCCGCTTCAGCGTCAACATTGGTGAGCAGGAGTGATGCCACTTCCGCGGCAGGTAGTTCCACATCGACTGCGTTTTCAGGCGGAAATGGTACTAGAGGAACAACACTTCCTCCAGAAGCTGCAAGTGATGTGGGGCAATTGACAGCTGCCACTTCAACGTCATTGGTGAGGAGTGATAGTGCCACAGAAGGAGTGATTGGGCAATTGGCAGATTCACCTCCACCGGGTGTCGATGAAACTATGCTGCAGGAAGTAATTGACGACTACCAAATAGGCCGTATGGTGCGACACGAATACCAATTGCATCTGCTAAGTCAGCTGGGACAGGCAGTTTTGAGTAGTACGCAAGGAAATGGCACTTCTAGAGGACATGAACTTGGAAATACTGTAACTGACGGCATTAGAAGAGCAGGGCAAGAACAGCAAGAAGAGCAACAACAACGTCGAGGTCCAGCACAAAATAATGAGCCTCGACTTCGACCCCAAGCAGATCCAGAGCTTTCTGATATGCCTGCTTTCGCATTGGGGTCACAAGAGTCCGAGACTACAGCAGGACGCCAAGCACCATCTGCATTGCCAGCTCCTCGTGGTGTGCGACGAACGCGTGAGCGCGATGCCCATGATGGGACTAGTCCTAGCGAGAGAAGACGTCGGATCGACCCAGAACAGCAGCTTCCAGTCCCGTCCATTCCACCGCTCCCAGTGACACCTGCAGTGGAGGATCCAGTCTCCTCTGTCCCCTCTTGGCTGCACATGGTCAGCGCAGCTGACATGATCCGTGGGACAGACCCAGTGGCGCAAGACACCTCAGATATGGCAGGAAGTATAGATGATTACGCCTACCAACCGCTCCCAAGCGGCACAGCAAGCAGTTCGGCAGCAGCGTCGGAAGTCGAGGAAACGGCTGGTAATGTCGTCGGCGTGAACTACAGGAATAGAGCTGCAGATGGAATTGAGGCTGCAAATGATATGGTTGTCGCATCCGACGAACAAGCGGAGCGTGTCGTAATTAGTGTTGCAGCACGAGAACAAGTAGGTAACCAGCAAGTGCAAGGTGGAACTTCTATTTTTGATGTCGAACAACAAGAGCCTGAAGATGTATCAGAAGACAGAATGATCAATACAGCAGCTTCTACGGACAACACGCGAGGTGGACGAGCTCACTCTGCTGCCATGCAGCAGCGATTGACCAGGGTGCAAGAAGGAACCGCCAGGATCTCACAACTCATGCAGCGACGCCGATTGACACAGCGTGTGTATCGCAATCATCGTATGGCTACCTTTTTCCGAAGACAGTATCTGAATCAACGAGTCGCGCACTTGCGCAGTCGTGGCGGAGATAGCGGAAGCGGGTATGTGCCTGGCCCAGCCTTGAGACGGGAGAGAGAGGGATCGTCATCCGGGATTGCCCAGGAACAGGAGCTTCAGGAAGTAGATGGGGATGCGGAGGAAAGCAACATGCGTCGTGAAGGCCAAGAAGTAGAACAACAGCAGTTATCCACTCTTCCTGTACCTTCTGGACCAGTACTTGTTTCAACAACTTCTGCCACGAGCAACTCCATGCACAACTTTTCTATTCCACCTCCTCCTATGCCACGTAATTCATCTGATCGCACTCATTCAGTGACTGAAACTGGTCATCGTGGTCCCACTACTGCATCGGGTACTACGGGTGCGGGTACAACTTTTGGAGAACAAGAACGACAGCAAGCAAATTCTGCAGCCACTTCTGATGAGGAAGAAGCTCAGAGGCGGTTTTTGGCACGACGTCGTTGGCGCTCCTTCATGCGCCCACGACCTAGGGTGAACAACACACCTTTCCGTGGCTTGCGTGACGGTGAGGAAGAAGAAGAGGAGGAGAACGCTTCGCCAATCACAGGAGATAGAAGAACTGCAGGCACGACAGGCACCACTGGTGGAGCAGGCGGCTCTGGTGGTGGTTCTTCATCCTCCACCTCGGCTAATGCACCATCCACATCAGGACGCAACAAGAAAGACGGCAAGGATAAGAAAGTGCAGATGCCGAGAACGTACCAGTTGCCGGACGCGGTGTGGCGAAAGGAATCCCACAAGTGGTATCCCGAGAACTACAAGGAGATGGTGCGGACTCTCTTGCTGTCGAGTCAACGTCCGGGGTGTGCGATTCCTACAGATTTGTGGGTGTCTCACGTGCTGCCTTTCTGCAGACGACACTGGTTCGACGTGACAGACGATGAGGAAAGTCGGAGCTCTAGCTTTACTAAAGCGAAGAGTGATGGTGAAAATAGAGGCACTGAAAGTGGAGGTAGTTGTGGGAATGAAAGGATACAGAATGTGATTGAAGCTATAGCTGGAGAGGATGTGACTATGGAAGATGCTAGTAGAACAACTTCAGGCGCATTAGACTCTGAAACACGAACAAGCAGACCTCCACCTCGCAATGTCGTGGAAGAGCACATCGATTCTGGCGGCGCGTTGACACCACCTCCGCTCTTACGTGCATCGTCGCCTGCTGTCATGATCGAAAGCAGTGGTGGACGAGCACCTCGTGTGTTGATTTCGCCAAGTACAGAACAGACTCCAGTGGCAGCTTTTGCTAGGAACCGTGGGGACATACGTACTCCGGGAAGCAGTCCTACAGCCACAAGTTCCACACCAGCAGGCGGAAGTTTCTTGCGAGATTTCTTAGGGAGCAATGCGGCAGGTGCTGGGATAAACAACGATCATACAACCACTTCAGGTGGAGCTACAACACTATTCACGGGTACAACCTCGACCGGTAGGAGTACCACGGAAGGTGCTACTACAACGACAACTAGTACAGAGATGGACCATGTTAGTCTGAGTAGACTACAACAGCCACAACGACCACTTCAAGGTCCCACTTCTACGGGAGCCTCTGCCTCCCCTTTTAATGTGTCTCCAGGTGAAAATTTGATGGGTACTTCGCTTCGGAGTCCTGGAGGACGCAACAGAACTTCGGTTGGAAGAACGTCAAATTAAGGCTGTACCTAATACATCTTTGGACGCATCCTTGAAACGTATGGAAGAGTATCTATCCTAAGGGAATACTCCCCCATACTTTTCACGGATGCGCTTGAAAGATGAACTACGCACAGCTCTAATCAAACTCAAGCGCCACAGCCAGACAAGAACCGGTGGTTACCATAACGGGTGGGTTTGGGATTACTGGCGCCGTTTCGCGACTCTCCCCACCCGTCTCCGTCTCAAGGTTTGCGCCGCCGTTGTCTCTTTCTGGCTCCAGAACTTCTAGTTTCGCAGAAGATGAAGAGCAAATTGGGGTTGCACAACCTGAACCTGGAAGTAGAGCCACTGGAACAAGCGAAGAAGTACCTTCAAGAAGTGTTGTGCCTGACGCAGGAGATGAACCTGGAGCAGGGCTTTTGTCTGACAGCACCTCAGCGCGAGCACCGTTGAGTCGTAGTCCTCAACGAACGCGGGAAGAAGTAGAGGGCGCTATGGCCACGGCGCTGAGGGATGCTGCACGCAGAGCGGTGAATAGCAATGCTGATGTGGCAAGTTCTCCTCAGCAAGGCTCTACAACTTCCAACTCCAATTTTATCTCGGAACCTGGTGGCGTGACTTCGGGTAGTGCGAGGGCTTCAGCAAGGATTTCACCACCAATACGGGATCCACGTAGAAGAAATCTCATGTCTCAAACTCAGAGTCGTGGTCCATCATCTCATACAGGCACGACCACTTCTAGAACAAGAACCAATGCCAGTAGAACACGAAACCAGAACCAGATAAATCAGAGTCAGAATCCTTCTGGTTTTTACGAGACCATGGCGGGCTCTGGCGTACGACATGAACTAGGTGCTGGCGATGACCCCGACGATGTGGAGGGGGAGGATTCGGGTACGGAATTACCAGTTGACATACTTCAATGGATTGCTGCAGCCGCTGCCCAAGCAGGAGGAATACGTGCGGCAGAGGAGAATAACGCTGGTGGTATTGGGAATGCTAATGCTGGTCTAGGAGGTGCTAACAGAGGTGGAGCAACTACTGGAGCTGGAGCAGGTACCAATAGAGGTGGAACGACAACAGGATCTGGAGGTAGAGGAGGAGGTGCTACAACTGGAGAGAATACGACAACTGGAGGTAACGCTAATGATACCGCTTCTACGTTTTCTTCCACAAATGTTGATACATCATCAAGTTCTGCTGGAGCAGGACCTCCAGACGTTTCTAGAAGCGGCTCAGTAGGACCCAATGCAGGTGCGGGAAGTATTGCTGCGGCCGCAGGCGATTCACCACCTGGATCCATGCCACCACATCATGGGGATGTGAGGCCTCTGCAAACTTCGTCAGACACCACTACGACTAACACGAGGACCAGTGCAGCTGTGAATGTTGAAACGAATTCGGCTGTGGAGACTACGAATTCGATGATGGAGGATACTAGTGGCAATCAGGCAGTGTTGACGTCTAATACAGGGACTTCTTCGACAATTTCTGGCACAGCAGCTCCTTCTACTTCTGCGACAGCTCCTTCCACAGGTACGAGTGCAGGAGTTGGTGCAAATTCAACCGGGGCAAGTCAAGCCGCTGCAAATGCGAGTACCTCAAATAGTAGAACACCAGGTAGTACAACACCAACCAACACGAGTGCAGCGATGTCCTCTCTTTTTGCAAGTCAGCCTTTTTTTAACAGTAGACCAGGAAGCATCAATATCATGAACCCTATGAGTCCTGTGATGCCAATGCTTTGGACCGGTGCGGCCACACAGCAACATCAAATACTAAGAACTATGGAAGTTGCACAACAACAACAACAACAAAGCAGTTCTGCTTCTGCTGTAGTTGAAAATCAAGTTGCACAACAAGAACAAGGAGGTAACAATGGCTCTGCCGCCCCTGATAGTGATATGCGCGTTAACAATACTAGTTCTTCCTCCCCTGCTATTGGTGATGTGCTCGTTAATAGTGCTCCAGCACTAGAAGGAGAGGTACAATCACAATACCAACAACAACAGCAGCCTCCAACATCTTCTGTAGAGCAAGATGCGGCAGGAGGACAAGCAGAGCAACAAGCAGAAGATCAACAAGAGGAAACGACGTCAACTGTGGAAAACTCGTCAACAAATTCTCTTTCCGTTGCCCGTCCAGTCTTCCGGAGTAGTCTTTCTGGCGGTGGCTTACTAAGAATGAATATGAACAATGCACCACAATCACAAAGGCGATCAGCGACAACGACATCTCCGCTGTTATATAACAATTTTATAGGTTTTGGAGGTGGACCCAGTGTTGGACTTTTGTCTAGCAATATCTTAAACGGACAAGCAGGGCTGGGATCTACGGGAGGAGCTAATGCAGGATCTACGATTGGCATCTCCAATTCAACTCTCCGTACCACGTGGCCTTTGGCACCGGGCTACGTGCAGAGGCCAGGATTCGCAAGCTCTCCCCCTCCTAATCAAGATGGTGAATGAAGGAAGATATAACCAACGTGAATTAAGAAGGTTAAGGTTTGATACTTTTGTAGCTTTATGGATCTTCATCAGTTGTCAAAAATCTAGTCCCTACGCGTATTATTTTTGTAGCCCAGAAATGTAAAGACACGAAGAAAAATCATAAACGCGCTCGCTTCTTCTGTAACCGTATTTCTTGAGTTTTTTTGTGAAAACTTCTTCTAAAAATTAGTGTATGATAGTGGCTTTTTGGAAAAGTGTACAGATGACTTGGTAATAACACTGTATAGGAACTCTCTTGTCTCGCCAGTGGTAGAAGATGACCACAAGAGACGTATGGTGATGAATAACACAGCACCCACATGACTTGGTAATGAACACGAGACCATATTACCTCACTCTACTAACACGACCCACATGACGCTATTTTAAACCATGCATACTCCACATACTGATGACTTAACAATGTAGGCTCGTCATGGCAATCATTTATTAAGTTTGCTCCTCATACTAAACAAAACTACAAGCATGATGCATGTTCCTCATACCAAACGTAGCAAAACTAACAACCATGTGTATTCTTGTTACCAACAAACAACCATGTGCAAAAAACATCTTGAAAAGTCAAAAGTCAAAAAGTCAAAGTCATAGTTGTGCTCGTGCATGAACCTAAAACATCCAAAGTCTTAAGAACAACCATTTTTATAAACATGCCATCCAACACAGTCGTGCTGGATGAAGAACAAGAAAGATAGAAATGCGATGCATAATGATGAGAAGTAACGCATAGTGCAATGACGCAAACGATTTAAAAAAAAGTAAGTATGTGAACGTCGACCACATGTTGTGATAGCTGACAGGCCGTCAAACAAGTACGGAAATATGATAAAAATATTTTGTTTGCGTCGTGTGTTCAAAAGACAAGATCCGACGAGGACGATCACACGAGGACAACAAAAGAGATCAAAAGTGTGTTCGTGTTTCATTGAGCGTGGAGAGAACTGATTTTTTTTTGTTGAAGGAGAATGACAGACACACGAGGCGGGTCAGGAACAGGATCACTTTTGATTTCACGACACTTTTTCGATTATTTTTGATCACTCTTTTATTCTCCTATGCCGGATGCAGGAAGTGGCGTAACTCGGACGAAATCGGGAGTTTTTTTCTGCCCCTCCCTTAATTATGATCAACCTTTTTTCATTTCTAGTCCTGTTGTCAAGTTGAGGTAGTTCTGGTGTTTTGCTTTTGGTTAATATACGGCATGAAGAAGTTTTGAGTTTACAATATAGGCGTAATAGCGAAAAAGGTAATAGCGACAAGTGTCCACGAACAGCTTTCAATTCATTTCGTTTTATAAATTCCTCTGAATCTTGTGTTGAGTTCTAGGACAAGAAAATGGCGACTTCGACGACCGCTATCGGCGCATTGCGCGTTGGGCTCGGACGGGCGTGTGGGAGCAGTTCTCAGCAGGGGAGAAGCTTTTTGGCCTCTTCTAGGTTGCCCGCTATTGACGGTGGACCACGTGCACCACATCTTAGCCCGACAAGAACACAGTCTTTAGTTCCATCGTCGACGTCGAGGTCCTTTGTCACGACAACAGGAGGAACGTTTTGTGATCGAGATGTATCTTCACGACATTTCTCCTCAGCTGCAGCAACATCAACAACCTCGACTACAGCCTTACCCGACGGTTCCGATATTAGAATTCTACCCAACGGCGTGAAACAGCTGAAAAAATTGCTCGAGAAAGACCCAGACAGGTCACTGAGGCTCACGGTAAATAGCGGTGGGTGCTCTGGCTACCAGTACGAGTTCAAGATGGAAAAAACGAGGCAGCCGGATGACATGTACTACAATTCATGTTTTAAAATAGGCAGGACGAGCGTAAAAGACCTGTTACACACACACTCTACGAGCATAAACGTCGTAAAAGACCACTGCCCTCGACAGCACTCTAGAACACGAAGTTTTGATGTTCCCTTTTCGAGTCCTCTCACTGCAAAGGCATCAGCCTTCCACTCAGCTGCGGCGTCTGCAGCAGATATAAAGGCTCCTCCTAGTATTTCTTTGGGGACCTCCTATGGGGGTGGAGGTGCCCCTTCTGGTGTGGGTTCTAGTTCATCTTCTTTGCCTGGTCCTTCCTCTACGACTGCGAGTGGCCTCTCTTCTAGTTCAACATCCTCTCGTTCCGACGGGTCAACAACGGGGGGTTCGTCATCGTCCAGCATGGGAGGTTCGTCAACGGGAGGTGAAGGTCGACAGCCAGGTACAGGCTCCGGGCCTGACTCTGCGACACCCGAACCTCCTCCTGAGACCTTTTTCGATGTCTATTTGAAGAGCCTCCTCGTCTTCACCTTCGTCTACGATATGATCCTCAAAGACTAGAGTTCTCCCCTTCACCTTCGTCTACGAGGACAGCATTCTTAAAGAGTACTCGGGGAAGCTTGTTCAAGTAGATCAACGCGCTATGACAACTATCAACATTCTTAGTCGTGGTCGCTCGTTGCCTCTACATCTTCACAACATCTTGGAAACAACTACATCTCAAAGATACCAACAGCAGCATCATCGCCTTTAGACGATGAACGTCAATTACAGCTCAACTAGATCCACACCTCCCATCGACATGAGACAAACATCAACATCAACCAAAAACATCCACATCACTGTCACAATTACACCTCAACAACTATCAACATGAAGCACACCTCAACAACTATCAACATGAAGCTACCCATAAGACATCCGCATCCTCAACTACACCCATAAAACATCCACATCAGTGTAATCGAGCAAGACGGCGTAACGCTTTTGGTGGATGGGCTTTCGCTGGAGTTTCTGGGTGACTGCGATATAGATTACACAGCGGAGATGATACGCGCTAGTTTTCAGTTATGGCTATAGATGATTCATCTTTGTTGAAGATGAAAACTGCATGTGTGTGCATCCTTGAAGTCAATCCTTGTGAAGTTGAAAAGTATCTGTATCTATGGGGGAGTGTCTTGTTCTGTGTCTTGCTGAAGGTAGAGGAGGACCTTTTGAGACATAATGATGATCTTGTTCTGTGTCCTTGTTTGCAAAGTATGTGTATATTAAGGTAACTACTTATAACTCCTTTCTGCGATCTACATTTCCTTTTCAAGGGTACAAACATAAAAAATAAAAAGTAGATCTACATTCCTCTTCAAGGGTACAAACATAAAAAATAAAAAGTAGATGAATCAGACTTGGGAGCTCTAATCCAGGTAGTCAAGAACTCTGCAGCTGACAACGGATGCGGATGCGGAGCCTCTTTCAGTGTATCGGCTGGCTTTTGAAGGGTGACGTGATCGAAGTTCGGAAGGGAGGGATGATGACGCCACTGATCCGTATTTTGGTTAGTTCTTCTATTAGCAAGGTTAGTAAAATTGAAAAACCTACAATCTATTTCATACACCATTATTTTTCCTGCTCTTCAAGAAGATCGTTCATGTTCATCGTGGAGATAGTATGATGAATTCCTACTCCTGAAGCTGAACGAGGTAGTACAGAATGAGATTATCATCATTGTTCGTCTCAGTATTTTTTCCCAGAACGAGGAAATAATCAATCTTGAAACAGAGAACTTGATGTCTTGATGTTCATGTCATCCCCATGGCAACACAAGGACCCCATTCTCACATGACACATGTTGGCCTGATGTTGACTGACACATACTGTAATTATAGTATTTCTGAAAGTGTGTCGTGCGAGTGCGTGTTCACTACTCACAGATACATATTTATTAGAGGTAGACGTGCGTTAATGTTGCGCAGAACAATGATCGGTGAACGAGAAACCTTCTACTAATTTCGTGAGCAGATTCTTTTCTTTTCGGTGGTGAGCAAAGAAAGAGCCGACGAGTGCATCTGCTGTATCATGAAGAGTAGACTCATCTACAATATTGTTCATATCTGCGCTGAGGAGGACTGTGTTCGTGTTAGAGTTCTTGAAGGTTATTATTTAATATCGAAAGAATATTGTGTGAGTGTGGTATTTCGCGACATCATCATCCATGGTGTCAACGGACCGTCCTATGCGACATCATCCAGATCTTTGTTGAACAAGGGAAGAAATTTTCCTCACCTCATTTTACTTCAAAATTTTAGGAGACCTCCAAGAAGAATTTGGCTTTCAAGCTAGAGTTCTCCTAGATAGAGCGCCTTTTTCGGTCGAAGTAGATCGATATCGAAGGATATATTTTGATTTTCCTAGACGTGAAAATATTACTATTGCTAGTCCTAATGTATATACCGCTTCCTTTTTTCTAACTTCCCTAGGTAGGTTTGCTCCACCACAAACTATTGAAGTGATAGAAGTACTGTTCTTAATCACTGACTAGTAAGACAGTGTCAACTTCTGCTCAACCTGCTGCATATTACTTGGTAAAAAGACTTACAACGATTTTTTGAAACCTATACGATATCCATTTTTAGACCACCTTCCTCAGTGAAATAAACAAGAATGGACCTGTTGCAAGAGATGAAGCGTGCGGCTGGTCCGCGGCTGACCGTCGGCTTGCCCATCTCCTATATCGAGAAGTTCCTGATCGAAGACCACACCCTGTCTGTGGCTATCCAGAAAGCCTACAATATGTGGAAGGGCCTAGAGCCTGCTGCGACCTACAAGAAGTCGGAAGGTCAATTGATTCAAGAGATTCAAGTGGGATGGTGCCACTTGTACCCAGAGGACACGCGTAACCCGTACATTCCGCTAGCAGCAAAAGGGCCCTGGATCGTCACCATGCACGGTGCGGTGTTGCACGATAACGGAGGGTAGTGATTTTGCTACTCATGGACTACTTGTGGAGAATTTAATAGATACATAAGTAGCATATGTGCCTAGTGAAGAAACCCAGTGAAGATCGTGCCTTTTCAGAATCAAAATGAATCTAGATATCATACGATGCTAACTACTTAACAAGAAAGGTGTCGTAGTCTAGTACAAGAATCAATCTCCCGCTTTTTTGATGTAGCTTAACCTTCAGCAACATGATATCTCGAATTCAAAAACTTTCAGATATGGCATGCTTGGTTTCGGCCACTCTCCTGAGCCGGTGATGAAAGCAATGTCTGAGGACAATGTGATGGCGAATATTATGACACCATCGATGCCACAGAAGCATTTCATTGACGCACTAAAAGCAGAGATCGGACACAATCGGCCGGATGGTACTATAGCTGTTTATTGTTTTTTGAAAACCGAGATCGGATACAATCGGCGGGATGGGATGATCGTTTCCAACAACAAGTTGTCCATCCTACTTCAAGAACCAGGGGCCAGTAGTTGGATTCATTGATAGATAATTAGAAACGTATCAGATAAGATGTTTCTTTCATCATGGTATGTAGTAATAACTGGTAGTAGAGCTACCAGTTATTAAGAGAGAGCTAGGATGTTACCATTAGAGCTACCAGTGGTAAGTTGAACAGCTCTACCTCCTCAAACAGGTTGCCCATACAGTGGATTTCTGTTGATGAACAGTGGGAGTGAGGGTAACAGCGTAGCAGATCGGTTGATGGATATTCATACTGGGCACGTGATGGCCCAACCCGAAAACAAGAGCAAAAAAGTGAAATGCCTCGCATTGAAGGGATGTTTCCTTATGGACGGTTTTTCTGATAATTCGCACTAGTAGTTACAGTAGAATTTGGTCTGGGGAGGTCTGGGAGGTGCCTGTACTCATCGTCCGTTGTTTGCTGCACGTATTCTCGCGCATAGTCGGAGCAACCGGCCTCGGTTTTGTTCAATGCTGCTAAACTATCTTGAATGCTGCTTAACTATCTACCAAGGTACTAGAATATTTTTTATGTCATTGTTAGTAACTGTGATATTTAAAAAATCCCCAGGACATTATTAAAAAACCCGACAGCAGTCCCAACTACAAGCACAAAGCTCTTCTAATCTCCACGGCCGCACCTACCGTCCAGCCCTCTGGACTGACGCTTGTCACGATCGATACAATAAGGCCAATGTTTGGAGCATCAAGCAGTCGTACGAGGAACAGTACTGCTGGATCTGCGAGGTCAACGACGTCTCTGACTTGGAGCGCTTGTTCGCGAAGGCGAAAGAGGAACACGTTTTTCTAGAAGCGATGTTCATCGAGTCTGTGATGGGCGAGGGGAATCCAGGAGTTGCGATCACTCCAGAATTCTACAAGCGCGCTCGGGAGCTGACCTTGGAGCACGATTCGATGCTCTTGGTGGACAACATCCAAGCAGGGATCCGAGCCACTGGGAATTTGTCCATTGTAGACTATCCCGGTTTCGAAAAATTGCCTGGTCCGGACTTCGAAGTCTACTCAAAGGCCATCAACGCAGGACAATACCCAGTGTCGTGTCTAGCCATGTCGCCGAGGGCACAGAGCTTCTACAAGCATGGGGTTTACGGTATTTTGCTATTTCTGATTTTTACGGCTATTTCTGATTACGTACGTCAGGTAGTGACTATGACTTCAGAGAATCCACCTAGCACTAGTACTTGTTCAATTTCCATTTTGCGTCAAGCATACCACGTTTTGATTCTTCTCATTTCTACTTGTTTCAGATAAAAAGGTTCGCAGTTTAACAAGGACGATTAACAAAACTTGCTTTTCACGCTCACCTATTCCACATCCACTTCCAGGTAACACCATGACTGGCAACCCTCGTGCTTGTGCAGTTTCTACTGCCGTCCTCAAGCTACTCACGAAGGAAATGCGCAAGAACATCGTGCAAATGGGCAAGTACGCTGTTGCCAAGTACAAGGAGTTGCAGAAGGAGTTCCCGGATTTGATCACCAACGTTACTGGTACTGGCCTGCTCTACGCGGTCCAGTTGAACGACTCGATTTTTCAAGTCGTTGCCGCGGATGGTGCTGAATATTGGTTACGGCAACAGGGACTAGGCGTGATCCACGGTGGTCACAATGCGTTGCGGTTCACCCCGCGTTTCGAAATCACTAAAGCCGAGATCGATATGCAGATCGATATGGTGTCAGCCTTCCTCAAGCGCATGAACAGCGAGAAAGTGCGCATGCTGGCTCCGCGTTTGCAGACCTTGACGCGGGAGACCACGCTGGAGGGAACGATGCTGTCGAGCGACGAGGAAAGTTTGGCCAGTTGGACACCGTCTGACATGAACAAGAACAACGCAGTAGTAGCATCTACTGGACAGATGACGGCAGCGGATGTAGAAAAAGCAATGGGGATGGGACAGCAGCAGCAAGTTATGTTCCTGGTCTCACAGGAGAAGAAAACTTTATTTGGTTTTTAGACATTTTCAGATTCACAATCGTAGCTCATCTGCTACATCTACAATTAAGTACAAAGAGAAGAGCTTAAGAAGTACATCAACTGTTCTTCTTGATTGACATTGATCATGATCACGTCCAAGAAAAATATGTTCAACTCTGTAAAAATCTTCACAACTACATCTTCTTCTCTAATCTTCCTCTTTCCAGGGACGATCTAGCCAACGCAAAGCAGACCGCTTTTCAGGTCCAACTCAAGGGTCACTTGTTTGATGAGAACATCATCAACCAAGTCTTAGACCACATCGAGAAGTCGCAAGGACAGGCACGGATGCTGTCGCTACGTCTGGGTGAATCCAATCGTGAGGCGTCCGAGGCACGACTGCAAGTGTTTGCGCCGATGCCACGCAAGACCAACTTGCTTACGGAACTACGCGCCGTGCCCAACTGCGAAGTAGTTACCAACGTGCCGGTGGCGCCATGAAGAGGTGAACTATAGGCACTTTATATTTATAAGGATCCTCCTCGCACTCAAAAATTAGGAGGAGGAACTATAGGAACTATAGGAACTAGACATGTAAAGAGGATCCTCCTCGCACTCAATCTCAAATAATATGGAAGTAGTACAGTTAGTACCACAAGAAGTACTTTCAATGGTGGTTTTCACAGAGATGGAATAACGAGTTATCAAGAAATCACGACTTATCAATGACTTAGCCACAGGAGAAACAAATACACTCATCGAATCATAGAGAATAAATGAACCTCAACTTCTCCACAGAAAGAATAAGTATCGCTATTGTTTTGTGATTTCCCGTCGAAACTCTGTTAAGTCGTAAGCACTCTACTTTTTATCGTGCTTCACCTTTGGATGCATAGTCTGTACATCCAAAGGACGATGGCGATCATTTATCTACTAGTTTGAGTTTTTTTGATTTTCCATCTTAAATACAAAACAGACCACCACTGGAGCAAGCGACCCTTGTTGTAAGTAGTCTGATCTCCATCTCAGCACGTTGTTCTTCTGACTTTTTGAATATGATAAAAAAGAAAATTACCGCATGACTTTCCCTCATATCCTAGGTTTATCCCAACACACAAACTGAATAGCAGATCATCTATTTCCAGACCTAGAAGGTCTACGATCTGAAGTTCTCACCATCTTCAATTTTGTAACTTCCAAGTGTGATGCATGTCTTCACAACTTTCTTGGGAGGTTAAAAGGGTATCTATGCAAGCGTCTTGTTTGGACAGTCTTTATTGAGCTGACGCCACCCCCAAGAAAGGTCCTTCCATTGGGCTTAAACTCGATATAATTTTAGTGTACAGAAAGCCTTGGAACAACCCGAGAGGGGCATAGTTATAACTTATGTTTAGCTGAAGCACCATATTATCCATGCATACGTATTGATTGACCATATGAAGATAGACCACGAGGTACGCTGTACTAGGCTTCTGGCAAAAATCTATAGTACGTTCATGATGGAGATGTTTGTCTGGTCTTGTAGTTCCTCGAGATGCAACTTAGTTGATAGAAAAAAGATATGTGTACTTATAGGCGTTTTTCCCTGAGGAGTATCGTCGACATATACTCACTTGCACATAACAGCATACAGTTTTATTTATTATCATCTATCCTCTGGTAATGTTATCCACGATTCTTGCAGCAGAACATCCACATCATGAAACATGGAACCGAGAACGTCACCCAAGAAAGTGCTACAGTGGTCTCAAAGTTTTGCAGTGAAAAATGTATGATTGCTATTCGTTCCTCTACCAGCACCACTACCATTAGGGTGACGGGGGGCGAATATGGAGTAGTTGTACAGTTTTCATAGATCAAAAGAACGAACTCTTCCACCTAATAGAAGGTTTTTTTGGTGCGTGCTTTGTCAGCAGCAACATCGTGTTTCTACCTGGTGTCAAAAGGGAGATATGCAACAGTTTGAAGAGACTTGCACACTGGTTTCATCTGATATTGAATGTCACTGTGATGAGGGAGAGAGAGAGAAGGAGCACGCTACCAGAACAACTCCCGAAGTGCTTAACTTCCGAGTTTCAGGAGCGGCTAAAATAAAGAACTTGTGCGCGTGAACAAGAGAGGCCATTTCTGCTAGTTTTTCTAGTAGACCCACACCGAACCTAGCTGAGAGGACGCGAGTTATTGGATCTTGCCGAATCGGTCTGGTTCCTCTAACCTGCCACCGTGCAGCAGACTTTTCCTTGGGCACTATCAAAGACAAGTTCAAGCAGGGATGCAACATATGGACTGCTTAGATGACTAGTAACTAAATATTCAATTCTAGTACAGTACAACGTAGTTACTTGTTGATAATTATTTTTCACTTTATGTTGAGTGAGAGTTTCTAGTAAGTCACCTGTTACTAGTCTTGGATTAATACAGTCTTGACGTCAATGAAGATGGAGGTGCCTGCTTTGGAACATCAAGCAGGGGAACATGCTTCTTGTGCGGCTTGCCTTCAGGACCGAGACTCTCTTGTCATAAATGAGTCTTGGAATCTGACGAATACACCTGCAAGTGCAGATAAGGTACCTCTATTGCAGGCCAACGACGTACCTTTGGTGACCGAGGACAATGCAGCACTACCACCTTCACCAGAAGAAATAAGCGCTCAGCTTCCGCAAAAAGCGAACGTTGGAGTACAAGGCAACAACGCTCGTCGTGTACAAGCGAGCGATGCTCCTGTAGAAGAACATGGCGCTCAACAGGAGCTTCTGCCAGGCGGCGCTAACGACAACGCCGCTGCTGTTGAGGATGTTGATCATATCATCAGAAGTGCTGAGGAGGTCGATCACGAAGATCTGCTACGTCCTCAAGCTGAGGAGCGACAACGGGTCGTGGATCTAGACGATGAGATGTTTAGAGGAGACCAGTTACAAGGCAGAAGTCCATCGAGCTACAACTTTGATACAACTGTGCGCGCAGGGGGAGCTACACCATCTCCGCAGAATGGCAAAAACAGCAGTAATGCCAATAGTATCGCAGCAGACTTGACTCGTCGTGGCGCCAAACTGGTAGACTCTGAAAAGTGGCAAGCGTTATGCCGCGAGCGTGAGGCATTGGCACAGGCTATACAATTGAAGGAGATGCTGCTGGCGTCGGAGCAGGGGTCTCGGGATGAGAATGGGACATCTGCCAATGAAGTCCTGCAAATAGAAGAAGACACCACACTAGTAGATCATGGGGAACAAGCCCGTGTAGTGGTCGATACTGCTGTAAAAGTTCATGATTGTTATCATGGAGAACAAGAATCGCACTCACTTCTAAAAATACGAGAAACAGAAACCGGAAACAACGACTCTGCAACTCCAGCGAACCCAAGTCTAAGTGGAGGCCAGAACTCTGGAGCAAACGACCACACGATTCCACAGCTCCTAGACGACACTCAAAGAAAAGACCTGTGGACATCATGCTTTTTTAGAAGCGCATCATGCGCTAGCTCATTGGGGTCTTCTTCTGCTACCTCTGGACCACAGCGATCATCTTCGTCTTCTACATCACCTTCTGCTTCCACCTTATCCGCTTGGCACGGTATCCACATCGCACACCACGCGGACCAGTTGACGCCTCAAGAAATCCTCCTGGTAGATGCAGTCCTTGGACACGTTTCATCTTCGGAGAAAGTGCGGTTGGAACAGAAGCTGAATAATGTCGAGACCTTAGACTGGGAGAATCTGTATTGTGCTGCAGCGATGGCGGTGAAGGTTTTTTCAACTGTGGATGATCGGGCAGCTGCAGCTCGTCCTACTACAACTGGTAAGCTAGAAGCCAGGGTAGGAGATGTTCCCGTCCTTGCGGAAGTAGTCCAGCAATTGTGTTTTAACGGAGATGGTGCCGCTTTGCTGCGCGATTTCGATGTTGACACATTTTCAAGGAGATCGGGGTCGACTTCGCAAATGAGGCTGAGCAAGAGGAGGATGGAGAATCCAGTGAAGGCGTTCTTAGAAGATATTTTCTGTGGAAGCGCTAGTACGATTTGCCGGACTACAAAACATGTCGCTTTGTTCTTATCACATTCTCGAAGCGGGGCAAGCAAAAGAGAACGGAGTAAACTGCAGAATACAAGAACTTCTTCCGACCAGATGAACCAGATTGCCGAGATTTTCGATTCTGTTGCCCAAATCGCGTGTAGTCGATTCTTCAATCCTGATTGGGTGCGGACGCGGTTTTTCTGCGGGAACGGGGTACCACTGGAGATCTCCAGGGTCATGATGGATTGGCTGTTATCTTGCATGATGATGTCGTTCTCTGCTTTACGAGCAGAACCTCCTACACCATCCTCTTCATCAAGAAGGAGCGAAAAACAGGCATCTTTTCTGATCGATGCTTGCGCTGCTGCAATGGTTGTGATTGGAATTGAAAGACGCGAAATCGACGATTTGCAAAGAGATGTGGAGAACGCTGGAGACTTGATTTCGAGAATGCAAAGGGCATGGAGTACTTACTTAGAATTTTTCTTCGTTTTCACTTTGTGTATTTGAAAGTATCTGGTGTATTCATGCAAATTATAGAAAACCTATCGAAGTAAAAGGCGCAAAGCGGCCTTGACGACTATCTTCACCGCCACCACGACCGCCATCACCATCACCACCAGGATCTTCAACGGTTGCCGATCTGATCGCCGCATTAGATGACATCAGTGCTCGGGACTTCTTCGCCTCCATTACAGAGGAGGACGCCGTTGACGGGGACACTGACGTCGATGCAGATGATCATGAGAGTGAAGGGGATACGCAAAGACTCGCTTCTTTCCTGAGCACCAGGAATCTGCACGATAGTTCGCGACCTCTCCTCCGTCGCTCTGGCTCCGGCGTACTGCGACCACTATTGCCGTTCGAAGCTCTGAGACAAGGAGAGCAGGTGGATGTAAGCGAGCTCATAGGGAATTCACATCCAGGAGGAGCTGCAGGACTTGAATTTAGTAGTTCTAGTTCCTCTCAAAAAACTAGAAGTAGAGCTACTACAAAGCACCTTAGAAACGTGGAGGATTTGTTCTTTTCTGGTGACAAGGGAGAGGCACTCCTTGACGGTGGAGCTGTTGGTAGCAGGGATAAAAAGTCTCATCGTAGGTCTGGCTCTCGCAGAAAGTCTTTAGAACCAGGAAGCATCGAACTCGTAGCCTCTAGTGCGGCTTCCTCTCGTATTGTCAATTCGTCACTAGCTGCAGAACCAGGTCTTCAAGTAGTATCTGCACGTGTTGGGTACGTCAATTATCGTCAAGTGGTGGCCCTTAAAAACAATGATTTTAGCTCATCTCCGAGGACAAGAAGACATTTTCAAGGTTCTTCTACTGTCCCCCATGAGTTGCGTTCTACAATTTGTGAAAATGTACGTAATCTCCGCTTGGGGGATGAAATGCTAGAACGAAACATAGCTGCCAACTGTATCCAAGAAAATGGAAAGAGGTCGTTGATGAAATGAATCTTCAAAACGCGAAACTGGGCTTCTGAAGAACAAGGTGACCTTTGGTGTCTTGTTCTGTCAGGTTTCTTTCAGGATCAAAGCTTGGTGGAGCTGGAGATACTAGAAGGTCAAGTTTGTTTGTTGATCCTGCCAGTGACCAGAACCACATGTGAAGATCATACCATCATGAGTAGAAGGATATATCGCTTTTCGTACATGACAGTGAAAGATCCGCATCGCTGGTCTGGAACAATCTGCTTCTTTTCTACTTCTGAAAAGGTCCTCCGTCTTTGGTCTCTATAGCGGATCCTACCACAAGAAAACCTTGAAAAGGAGATCCAAGAGCGTTCGTAGAGATCACCTCAGGATCGCCACGTCACCATTGACGATCATTCTCACCTCAGGATCGCCAGGTCACCATTGACGATCATTTGCTTTAAGTTTGGCAGTCTTGGATCCAACAGTGCTATACCAACTATCGTCAAACAGGGTTGAGCATTGAGAAGGATTTCCCACAAAATCAATAAACTGAAACAAAAATGGCTGTGATGAAGAAGAGCGTGATGAAGCGGGCTGCGGCTCCAACCAAGAAGACGGATGGCAAGAAGCCCAAGGCTTCAGCTGCTTCTACCTCTGGTCTTGAAGAGGCGGTCAAGGAAGAAAAGCCTGTCGCCGTTGAGGAGGAGAAGGAAGAAAAGTCTGAGATGGACAACGAGGATGCTGAAGATGATGCTGAGGATGTTGACCAGGAACAAGATGCTTCTTCTGACGAGGACGACGAGGAGGAGCAAGATGAAGGAGATGCAGATGATCAAGATGCAGATGATCCTGAAGATGCTAAGTTAATCAAGCAAGCTCTGGAAAAGAAGCATCCTAAGACGAAGATGGATTTGAAAAACCGCATCTCTAGTGGCAAGAAGGAGGACTACAAGAATCGTGCCACTCTCTACATTGGCCACTTGCCCAATGGCTTCTTTGAACCGCAGCTGAAGGACTTCTTCCAGCAGTTCGGCAACGTGACGCGCTATCAGCTGATCCGAGCGAAGAAGAGTGGTCGTTCCCGCGGTTACGCCTTTGTGGAATTCGAACTCAAAGAAGTTGCCGAGATCGTGCAGAAAACGATGCACAATTACCTGCTGTTCGGTAGAAAACTCGACATCCAGATGTGCCCGTCGTTGCCTGTTATGAGAACAAAAATTCTAGAAAAAATACTAGTTGGTTGTTGTAGCTTTAGGTCTACTTCTAGAGATGAAGGAACAAGATCCCAGTAGAAAATGAAAATTCCTGATTTTTTGGTCCGAGTAGTACTCATCCATGTTTATTAGATTCTTTTTAAGAGCGGACTTGACAAGAAAACCAAATTAGCCGTATACGAATGAACATCTTCTTGTTTAAATAACGTATTTTTAGATTCTAGAAGATAACCGCCCAAATCTCTCTCTTCGTCTAATCTCTGTGGCCAGAAGGACGGGCATAAGGTCTGGCGCAAAGCTGCTGGTTTTTTCCAACCGGTCGCGAAGCAGCAATTGGCCAAGCAGCGTGAACAGATGAACCCAGAAAAGAGGGAGATCACAGTCACAACTACTTCTTCCTCTAAGCAGGAAGAAGAGAAGAAGGTCACTGTCTTCACAACCAGACAACAGGAGCGTGCACGTAAGAAATTGGAGAAGTTGGCCATGCTGAAGGACTACGGAATCAGCACTCCAGTCGCCTCAACAGTGCAGAAGACTTTGATGGAGAACACCGAGAAACTGGCGAAAGCGAAGATGGCTGCAACGGAAATGGCTAAGAAATTGAATGCTGAGGCAGCAAAGGGTGACACTAAAAAGAAGACAGATAGTACCAAGGCTGACACGAAGAAAGAAACTGCATCAACTAAAGAGAACAAGAAGGCTGTATCAGCTTCTAAAACGACAGCTGCCGCGACGAAGAAGGTTGTGAAATCAGCAGTGAAGACGAAGAAAAGTAGTGCTATGAAGAAGAAGGCCGCGAGCAAATGAGCAAGGAACAGATCATGATGCATGACAATCTTTGTCTTTCGCGAACGCATTAATAACCTACATTCTACTGTCTTGAAAGGGCGAATATCCCTCTTGTGGGCAAAGTAAAAAACAAATGCTTACATGTACATCACATGTTCATGTTCCTACGTATAGGAAAGGGGAAAGAACATGACCAAAATGGAGCGGTGACTCTCGTACCTTATTGTGGAATTATCTCTCCACGACCTTGCATTTTAGTGTACCTATGTATAAAAAACGCATGAAAAAGTCGATAGACGACGATTCTCGTGGAAATATTGTGTCTACTCCTGTGTTCGACAGGGGAGCTCTGAAGTGCTAACCGCAAATATCGAAGGAAAAAAGCTTTTACAAAAAGTTGGACATGTGAATCCTGTGAAAGAGACACTGAAATCCGAGAGAAAAGGCTTCCAGGGCCAGTTCAACAACCAACAAGACGCCTACACTGTGTTACAACAGAGTTAGTCTAGTACCACCTAGTAGTGTGAAGATGTAGATGACTGTTACGAGAGACGCTTGCCAAGATGTCAGTCGGCTCATGCTGCTGCGGAAATAATCTGTACTCATGTAAATTGCTCTAGAAAACAAGTCCACCCCCGAGGCGATACAGATATTGGGTATGCGCAAATAGGTTTCCAGTCCCCCTCCATATGGGCATTTAATTGTAAGTAGTTTTGTTGATTTCAGACATGGAGTTCCGATCCGACACTAGTCCGAATGACCTGGTCTTTCCTTTGAAATTGCAGCAGAGTAAAGGTAATTTTGCGAGATGACGCAAGTGTAAACGTGGAACTACTGCGACTTCGGCGTGTCTGCGTAACTCCCTGCCTTTCCCAATACCGAAAGTATAAGTAAAATGAACTAGCATGGCACGACCTGAAGAATCCGGAGCCGAGAGAGCATTTGTTGGAGCCACATAAAGTTCCTCTTCGTGAGACCGCGAGTTCTTTTTGGAGCCACATAAAGCTAGGAGCAAGGAGCAGCAGCATGCGCACACCATGCGGAACAAAGGCACGACTGGAACAAAGGCACAAGAGGGTTTAAATCCCATATGGAAGCTTCAGGAGTTTGTGGGTCACCACAGTGCAGTGACATGTTGCCGCTTAGGGTCAAAATCCGGTCAACTGCTGGCGACTGGGGCAGAGGACAAACGCGTCAATGTATGGCAAGTTGGGAATCCACAACCACTTGTCACGCTAACAGGTACTCTTATTTGTTTTGTTAGGGTTGTACTCTTTGTGCTCTGCTAGTTTTTGAGCACTGTAATGGAGGTAATAAGTATCGTCTTTCACATCGAATGAGGTAATATCGTCAAGAGCATGTAGTTGTTTTCCGTTAATCTATTCGGAACAAGATTGTAGTTTTAAAGCACTGATGGAGGAAATATCGTCTTTCACATCGAAGATGCCCTTGTTCAAGAGCATGTTTTTCGTTAAGCTATTCGGAACAAGGCAAAGTCCTCTAGCAAGCATTGCCCAAACATCCCCTGACAGGCCATGCTTCAGCACCGCAATGTTTGGTGTTCGACCAAGCAGAGGAGAGTTTGGTCGTCGGTTGTGCAGGAGGAGCCCTCCAGGTCTGGAACTTGGATCAAAAAAAGACCCATGCAACCTTCACTGGTCACCGGACTAGCTGTGAGTGTACTACCACTTTGCTCAGTAGGAGTTGTACGTAAACTTTCGTATCATGTAAACGAATATTTTCCATTGGCTATACCCTATATCAATTTCACAAACACAATCCATGCCAGGTGTAGAATTCCATCCGTATGGTGATTTTTTTGCTTCCGGCAGCCTCGATACCAACATGAAGATATGGGATATGAGAAGAAAAAGCTGCATTCAGACCTATAAGTATGAAATGGATGAAATGCTAGCACCAGTATTGCATTTATTGCAGTTTCAAACGGAGCAAGAGCAACGAACTATCTGCGTAAGTACGTTCTTAGTTGTTCTCGTCACCGCACAAACACTGCAATGCTGCTAATATCTTCCTCTCATATCCAAGGACACACTGCGGGCATCACATGCGTGCGCTTCAGTCCACATGGTCGTTGGGTCGCGACTGCAGGACAGGATGCTACAGTAAAATTGTGGGACTTGACGGCAGGAAAGTTGATGCGCGAATTCACTTTGCATAAGGGTGCAATTACGAGTATGGACTTTCATCCGGATGATTTCTTGCTCGCGACTGCGTCAACAGATAGGACAGCGAAGTTGTGGAACTTAGAAACGTTCAAAGCGGTGGGAGGAACGGACATTGGATCGAGTGCTGTGCAGGTTTCAATTTCTACAATGTCTCGTCAGGTAAAAAATTGAAGAGTATTTTTCATCCATTCTGATTTGGTGTTGTATCGTGAGCAAGGACCATGACCAGACCGACGGAGAATGACCATCCCGACCATCCTCGTAATTACCTTTCATTTCTCTGCATACTTGGTAAGAACATTTGCATTTCAGATAGTGAAGTTTTACCCGGAGAAAAAGTCGCTGCTTGCTGCCGCCGCAGATCAGCTTCGTGCGTACCAGATATCGAACTTGCAGACATCACCGGAAGTTTTCGATACAGAGTGGGGGTCTCAGTTGCGCGATCTCCAAATGACTAGTCAGAACAAAGTGCTGGCTATCTCGAGTGACCAGTCGCTCGTAAGCGTGTGGGTGGGAAGCTTGAAGAGCAAGGTATCACCAGCCCGAACAGCTGCCGAAGGCACAGCTGCAGCTACAAGTTCTGAAGCAAAAACGGCTTCTAAAACAGGGGGTAGTGGGGCCGCTTCTTCTGGTGCCAAGGGAGTACTTTCCAAAGCTGTTTCAGAGTCGGGTTCTAGCCAAGCTTCAAGGGAACAATTGCCACGGCTGAAGGCAGCTACTGACACGGGCTTGCGTCGTGGTGCTGACGGAGAACTATTGATTCCACTGACCAAAAATCCAAATCAGCCTGCTGGTGGTGGACCGACCCAGGTTTCTGCCTCTTCAGGAGGTGCTACATCTTCTTCCTCTGCTGCATTTTCGTCTTCTTCTTCCGGAGGAGGAGGAGAGCACTCTGGCGGTGGAGGTGGGCTTGTGATGCATGCTGGTGGAGGAAGTTCTGCGTCATCCGCTTTTTTGACAAGAAAAACAAGCGATATTAGACCTAGTGCTGGCAATAAACGCGCTAGCTCACTGACGCAACCTCACCACGGCGGACAAGAACTAGTACAAGGTAGTTCTTCACAACAGAACATGATGAATCCTCGCTCAACTAGTTCTCCTACAAATAATCATTGTGGCTCCTTAACCTCCTCTACTCTAGATGAACAAGTTGGAGGCGCTACGTCTTCTTCTTCTCCTTATACTAACGACGTTAATTTTGAGCCCCACCAGCAACAGAGTAAGAGACGTTCTGTGTCAGATGATTTGGCAGATTTAGTGCCTCCAGACGTCGGCCGCAAGCGTGGAGGCGACAGCGACTTGGTGCCGATACCCGGAACCGGGGATGCGGAGTCCTATTATCGGAGTCTAGGCATTGACGTCACTTCCCCTGCAAAATTAGAAGCCATGAATGCAGCGAATAGAAGTAATAGCGGTTCTCAAGTCATGTTAAACAGCGCACCGCCAAACAGAAGACCAGGTTCCGGACGAAGAGAGGACAATGAGAATGAGGGTGGTTCAAGCTCTTCAACATCACCCAACAAATTTCATCCAACGAACCCTTCTAGTAGCACAACAGGAGGTCAACAACCGAGGAGTATAAGCAGTGGTCGCCATTCTGCACCTCTGTTACACATCAACAATAGTTCTATAACAGGTTCTGCTGGTGGAGGTGGTGGCGCACTATCTTCCAGTGAGAACCAGTCCAATGCCAACTACGGACGTCATTCCCCAGGCTACAACGAACGA
Organism: Amoebophrya sp. A25; assembly: GCA_905178165.1. Classification (NCBI taxonomy): domain Eukaryota; class Dinophyceae; order Syndiniales; family Amoebophryaceae; genus Amoebophrya; species Amoebophrya sp. A25. Next base: position 1,022,188 of record CAJINU010000027.1, on the reverse strand, counting down.
GACTTTTTCGGAGAGTCGCCACCTAAGATAAACAATCTTACACCACTTCAGGAAAGAGGGAAGAGGACCTCTGCGCCTGGGCGACCGCCAGACTCTTCTAGCGGTAAAACTTCCGTGTCGCCTCCTAAACTATTTTCATCAGATGCAAAAGCAAATGAGAAGATATCCATATCAGACAAGATAGCAACAAGAGAACCTGCTCCTCTACTATCCGCGCCGCCTGTAATCAACGTCGTCGAACCTCCAGCAGCTCCGGACACCCTGGCTACCAAAGGCAATGCACCTCCTCCTGCACCCTCTACGTCTGGATCCGCGTCTACGTCGTCCAACAAGACGATCGCAATGCCTTTCGCTGATTACCTGGCTAAGGTGAAGATACCTAAGAGGCTGCTGCAAGATGGAGGGGATGATCTCTTTTCGACGTCTACGTCTGCGCGCGATGAAGATTCGTCTACGAGTTGCCCCTTGACAACCACCAGTGGAGGTCCTGAAGGAGATGAACAGAGTATTGTCGAAACGACGACGAGTTCAGATGTCGCTGTAGCACGTACTGCTCGCCACGTCATTGCTGGACCTGGAGCTGCAGGACGAAATTCCAGTACAGGAGGATCCTGTAGTGATGAGCCACGAGCTTCATCTTCATCCAGTTCTAGTAGAGGGATATCTAGTTCTGGGGTAACATCAGCAGCGCCTCTAGGAGTACCACTTGAACCCAGTAGCCTAATTATCAGTGATGGAGTCAGGCCAAACGGACGTGTATCCGATGCAAATGCTTTGGAACGAGGTGACAGTCCCCAACCCGAGCCAGGTGCTGTGCGGAAGACTAGAATGTTGTTTGAACCATCCTCACAAGGTAGTTCCCAACAAGGACATTCAGCACAGGCAACTACTAGCAACATGACCAACATGATGATGTCACCGCCTAAGCGAAACCAAAATGCTTCAAATATGCACACAGACGCGGCTTCTAATAGAGAGAGTTATACTCCAGAATGGCAGTTTGTTGGTGATCCAGAGCCAAGAGATGGCGGACCTGGATTGGAGGATCTCTTAAGGAAACAGGAGAACAAGGATAACGCTCAGAAGCCCAAACGGAAAGCTCGCGGTGCGGTCGCAGGTATCATCGACCAGCATCGGACATCAAATCACATATTTTCGACTACTGGCGGTGGTGCGGGAAGTGCTGGTAACAAACCACAGACAGTGGTAGGACAACGACCACAGACAGCAGAAAAGGAACTACCAGGTACTTGTTAATACTTTGAATTCGATTTTGAGAATTGGTGTACCTGCTCAGCCTCAGATGAAATTCAGTGTGAATTTCTTTTCAGACGGTAAACGAGCGTTGACTTCATTGAAGATCACGACCACAAAAAACACAATCAGGTGTCAGTACCACCGTGATGCACGACAGCCGCGTATCAGGAGCTGCTACAACGGAAGACGTTTCCCCACCTGTTGGTGTTACGAGGAACAAAAACGGGGCAAACGCGACACCAGCCTCTAGCACTTTATTCCCTCCAAGTGGAGGCTCTTCTGGATCACGACCGGGTTCTTCTGGTGGTCGCCCGGGTTCGTCTGGAGGTCGAAGACGGAATCAACCGGACGATCCTGTAGTTGTTGTACGACCCAGTAATGCTGGAGCAGTACTACCTGTACCGGGAACAACATCAAACAGTAGAAGTAGCTCTTCTTCAGCCTTGCCAGCAGCGTCACTTTTTACCAATAACGGAGGTGGTACAGCAACTGGAGCTTCTTCTTCATCTTCAACAACTACACACCAAATAAATACTCGTGGAGCAGGTAGAAGTAGTAGTCGTGATCATTCCACAGCTGCAGCTTCTTCATCTTCCGGCTTTTCATCCACCTGTGATGCTCTTGGCCAGCAACACCATGACATTGTTCTGTGCTACAAGAGGAGGTTGGAGCAAAGTAGTCGGGTACTGTCCCTCTGGCATAACGGCCGACTGCCAGAAGTGATCGACCTCCTAGCGTCAAGTCGCGGATGTGATGGGGCTACTTTTTGCGATTTTATTCGAGCACTGTTGAGAAATAGACACGCGAAATGCCTCAATCTGGCGGCTTGTGCGCGACTTTTACCGTGCGCAAGAGAGACGCTTTTAGACTCGAAATACGAAGACTTCGCGAAAGTCGGAACCGCTTTTGTGCAAGCAATGTTAGCGCACTTTGGAGCGGTACTCCCTTAGACTATCCATCTATCAATACGTCAAGACCTCAACCTCTCCTCTAGATCTCTCGCATTGAATTTTCTTCAATTGGCTCCTTGGCATTCAACCTCAAACTCTTCTACGATGTATGATATGTGTCTTCACCTTAACTTTCTCTCCAGGTAATCGTTGACACACAGCGCAAATCAACGCAGATGGGTCGAGAGAGACTGGATATAGCCGGAGAAGATAGACTCGAGAAAGTACGAGAATGCCTTAGGGAATTCTCCAATATCCGTGGTTGCAAAGGGGTATCCTCTGCGTTGCGCTCAACACTGGACGATTTCCTCCTGAGAGCAGGAGGAAACTGAAATGCCTACAATTTGAATTTTTTACAGCATTCGTTATCGTTATTAACATCTTCGTTCTGATCTAAATCAGCAAGAACTTTTCCTAAAACCGAATCAGTCGAATTATTACTCTATTTTGGCAATATGCGCTCTCTTCCGATTATTTGTATTTGTTTTCACTGCCTCCATGATTGAGGACACCCAGTATGATTTCACTTTAATGTTGAAGCAAATTTTCAACCCCTTCTTGTTAGTCTGAGCATGCTGAAATGGTCGACGTTGGAGAGACAGGACCATGGGAGCCGTTATTTTAAAACGAAATGGAAGAAAGCTAGCTACAAATGCGCAACAAAATAAAGAATAGACCGCAATACGGAATGTCATGGTCAGTTTTTCGCTTCCCTATGCGACGTGTAAGTACTAGATGTGATGTGCTGCCTGAGCTGTGAGTGATTTAGTCGTAGATGAGAGATAGAAGTCACAGCGAGGGACGACTGAGAGCAGCATGTCTTGAGGTCACGACATGTGTACATTCACACATGACACAAGGTACGAGATGAAACTGAGCAAACTACAACTACATGCAAACAGTGTCCTAAAAACTAGTTGTTTCCCAACCCCTCCCAAGGCTTGCCACCCACATCCTCTAAAAACATGCTGTGAAACCACTGTGGTTCTGCAGTTGGAAATGCAAAAAAGGACACATATAATTAAACAACATAGTGCATACCACCCGTCTAAGGACTGGGTATATCATCATCATCGTCATCAATGCCAAACTGCTTTGCCTAGCATAAGTACCAGAATGTAGGGAATGTTAATGCCAAACTGCTTTGCCTAGCATAAGTACCAGAATGTAGGGAATGTTAATGCCAAACTGCTTTGCCTAGCATAAGTACCAGAATGTAGGGAATGTTATCGTTTGTTCCAGGCGGTTAATTATTTAGCCTGGCGCGGCGGCATAGAATCAAAAATGTTGATAATTGCCCTCGGTAGTTTGCTCGCAGCTATCTTAGCGATAGTACCAGGTGGAATCGATGCGACAACGAGTGTCACCTTACCTCATGAGGTGTCGGGAACGCTGCCGGTTTGTTCCGTAGGCAGCGAAATCATCAATCCGCAGACGCGAGCATGCTTCTCGTGTCCTGCAGGCCAGCAGGCGAATGCTGCACAAACGGGATGCGTTTGCTCGAGGAGTTCAGGTATCAGAAGATCTGGTAGGCATAAGAAGATCTGATACAACGACCATCCTGCTTCCGAATGAACAAAACTTGAGCCCTAAAATGACTCTTTCAATTCATTGCATCCGCTAGCATCTAAGTCTAACCTCAGGTGGCGGCATCCCACAAATATCATGTGCTGCGGGAGTACCATGTTACGAGTACGGACCAGCAACGGTAACAGCTCTACTACGAACTACCGGTCTAGAGTGTAAAGTTTGCCCATGCTTTTCACGCAGCGGGGCCCTTGGCAACTTGACCTACGTTGCTCAAGTTTCAGGAACGACATGTTCGGGTATTAGTAGTGTGATTAGGACATCAATGTTGTAGTTCTAGTTTCATGTACTAGTTCCTCGTTGATGAATGAGTTTCAATTAGTGATCGTTTCAATTAGTGATCTGATGTTGTCCTCCTTGTTTGCGCAAAGTGATCTATTGTCCTCCCTCTTCAATTACAGCGCGCGGCCTAGAACAGACAGTACCAAGTGAAGATGGAACCGTCTGCCTACCGTGTCCGAGCGGGACTGCGCCTACCACGGCAGGGGCATCCACATGCAATTGTCCGGCGACTAGTGCGCAACTTGAGAAAAACGAGGATGGAACTTGGCTTGCAGAGAAAAAGTGCGTGGTACGAGGACGAGGACTTCGTCTTGATGTGTAACGAGTCCGAATTTTTGAAGTATCCAAGCGAGGACGAGGACTTCTAACCGTTGTTGACACTGCTGGTGCGTTTCGTCGAAAAAACAAAGTCAAAAAAAATATTATCAAAAATCTTAAAACTTCATACAGGTTGTTTCAATTTCCTGATCACCCCGAAACACCTCAGGCCTGCGACGCAAGCCTCAATTTCGCTAGTGCCACTGTTCGAAACCAGTGTGCTGCGAGTGCGGTGTGTCCAGCAGGGCTGACACAACTAGGCGATATTTGCTACCATCCGACAAATGAATGGAATTCGATGACAAATACTGGAGGAAGTACTCACACTCCTCAACTACCTTTTTCTTTCTTAGAAGAAATCAATCTACTCATACGTGCTCACTACTATCTCCTACATCTTCCTCTTCTTCAGGATCACTACAGTCTGCTTAGAACTCGATCTGATTCCATCATATCCACAACTCAAACTACAACAGCCGCCCTCTCCTCTTTCTCGGTGCAGAGCGCGAAAAGTGTGAAGTTTTCTGCAATAGTTTCGTCACTCACTTCTCTGGATGATTCAAGCTGGATTGCCAATGCTATAGGGAGTCACGTCGGAATCGAGAAGTCGGAGCAGCTGAAGGACGTGCTGTCTTCCGGTCTCTCAGGCGAAATCACAATGGACAGTGCGACCGTGTTGTCGTTGTATCATTATGGTGTCAAACGAGGGGTTTACCAGAAGTTGCAAAAGATAACAACATAGTTGAAGAAGGGCTTCATCTTCATCAAGCCTTCATACTAGAGCACCGATCTACCTACAACAAGAGTAGTCCCTCTCCCTGTCGTGATTTGTAAACGCTTTTTTTACAATCACATGATCGTGTTTTTTTTACCGCATGAGGATAACACCCTCTTCATATCACGATCGCGTGCCACTCAGTTCCTCGTTTTCCCCTCTAACCTTCATCCTGTGCCATCCGTTGCGTTCGCGGCACATCCTACGATGGATGCGAGTGCCTGAGTAATTTGTGTGTCCTGCAGCTTTACGACAGCGCAAGTACAGTTTGCAGTTTGCTCGAAAACTTTTTCTATGCAGACACGACCAAATATCCAATACTCGAAGCCGCCAAGCCAGGTGCCTCTGCAGGTCTACCATGGATAAGCTACCGTGGCGCGGAGCCTCCTACAGCTGGTGGAAAAAAACTGCTATCTGGGAGGTGAGAATTCTTGATCAGTTTTTTTGTTGGAGATGCCGTGCTGTTCTAGTACTAGTTCTTTAACAAAGGCGACTGGCGACATGATCTGCAAGAAGTTCCTTTCTGTCAGTTGAGCATGGCCGTTGCTCAAAATAACACCAAAAATCGTGAACAACAACAGCGCTGTTTCTCTCATGCTCGCAAAGTACTCCCTTAATGGACATTACCTTGGACAAGAGCCCGTCACGAACCAATTACAACTGTGCGAGCGTTTCGGAGGTCTTGCGCCAGGATTTGAGAGCGACTCTCGAGAACATCTTTGGACAAAAATGTCCAACACCATCGTCCAGAGCTGTCATGTGCCGCTCAGCACGTTTCTCAACGCTGGATCGTGTCAACATCCAGTGCTTTACGACCTGTTTATAGTGGATGGGAGTGGAACCCAAGTGCCAGTACCAGTGCGGATTTTGAATACGCAAAGAGGTTCGCAAAGGCCGAATTTGGTGGCAGCAGACGAAGAATTCTACGTTAGTGGGAAAGGAGGATATATGGTACAAGAAAAACTATGTAGCAGGTTTTACAACTCAAGGTGCGCAGATCCAGCAATACTATAATTTCCGTACTGTCATAATTATCTATCCATCGTATTCGCCAGAAATTCACTCAATTTAAGTCAACAACAAAACTACAACAGGTCCGCCGCTTCTTTCTTTGTGACGCCGCCATCGGGAAAACGGTGGCCGACGCAGATCCAGCATACCTTAGGTGGGCATCGCAGCTATACCTCGAGTTAAGGGCGTCAGACGGAAAGTTACAAGTTCCGGTTTTGAATGTGATGTATCTGGAAGCCAAAGTAGTCGCACGAGGATCCGCACAACCGTCGTTGCCATGCATATTCAAAGCGGAGTACTTACTCAAAATTGGAGTTGGACAACTCACTGATTCTGATTTTCTTCTTGACGACGCTTTTTATAGATAAAGGTGCCTTATCAAATCCCCAAATACACCACGACAGGTATTCCGAAGACACTTCCAGTTTCTGGTCAACCGTTCTCGTTTTTCTAATCCTGTTCCTCGTCCTCCTCCTCGGTCTCATTTACCGGAGCTATTCCGCTATAGACCTCCGTTACCCATGGGAACCTGGTCTCACTGCTGATCCTGGGATATTTGTACCGAGAAGCGGTTTGGTCTTCCTAGCAGCGCTGAAAACATCATTTGCAGTGCTTTTTTGGTTCCATTTCGTCATGGTCTTTTACTGGGTCATATCGAGCGACTCAATATTACCTGGTTCTCTCGATGGCGACCAGTACAGCCACCACGATATCTTTTTGGTGCTGCTTTTGTTATGAAAAACGGTGTTGCAGCTAATGTGTGGTTTCCGTATCTAGAAGTAACTAATCGTTGTAAAGGATTGATGAGCCAACAAACTTTGGACAGACTTGTTGTTTTTCTTCTTACAAATCAGAATCTCTATCGCCGACAAACCAAAACCTTCTAACTCCCGTTCTCTCCTCTGTGGTGATGCTTCTTTTTCTGTACAAGCAGTCAAGTTGTTTCATCTTCTTGCTAGACAGAGAACCGAAACCACTTGAGAGCAAAGCAGGTGGATCCGGAGGTGCCTCAGGATCGGGAAGTCATTATGGCCTAGGAGGTCTACTCTGAATCTAGATACACTGCTAGAACTCTCTCTTGTGATACTCCACACTCTGAGTCTACTTCTAAGCCCCAGACACCCGCCAGCAGGACAATGGCAACTCACCTACAGCGGGAGGCACAAGGGAAAAGGCACCAGATAAGGGCATTTCCATTTGGAGGTCGTTGTTTGTTGGAAACGAACTGTCAGAAAGGATCAATGCGACGCGAACGAGCGGCTACGCAACGTGGATTCTGATGATCCTGTTTCTAGAGGGGTTTAACTGGTATGGCAAGAATGGCATTGTAATCGTATAACCAATTTTTAGAGCACCACTTCTAGCGAATGTGATAGATTGGGCCTATTTTTGCTATTTCTCCATCTCCCCTACCCCACGCCCTAACTCCTGAAAGAGAGCCCTCTCACACGCCCTAACTCCTGAAGGAGAGCCCTCCCACACGCCCTAACTCCTGAAAGAGAGCTGTCGTTGGAGCGGGAATGAGCAGTCGCCCTTCAACCCCTTCCTGATGTACGGCGTGCCCGCAGGCGTCTGGATTTTAGTGCTGACGATTCAACTTGTGGGGAGACAGATAGTCGCAGTCCGTGAGGGCTTGGACCTGATAAACTTCGTGGACATATGTTCTCTGGCAAACGTGTCCGTCTTCATCATGGACGAACCGCATCATGGATACTACATACATGGTATTCTATTCATCTTCGTACCAACTTGTTCACTTCGCTTGAAGATAGATACCCATTCGGCAGTACTTCACGTTGATTACGTTATTGAGTACTTGTTGTATGCTGTTTACCTGTTATTTTTGAAGTAAGAAATTCTAATTGCCCATGTAAAAACATGAGGAACTACTTTCACATCCACCCACCTCAATCATGCATGTCCTCACAGGTCGTTGTCCCGGCGGCAAGGGCGACACTAGCGCGACCGAGATGTTCTTCACCTTAGACGAGGAGGAAAAGGGCCTGCTGCCAAAGCGTGGCCTCACACCGGAACATCCAACAAGGGGTGAACTTCAGACCTACGAAGTTTTCACTGGAAATGCGTTCAAATTAAGGCTATCGCTGTAGAGCCTGTCCTGCTCAACACCTGAGATACTCTTCATACTAGAGGTTAGAGATTCATCTAGTATGAAGAAGTGGCCTGAGATACTTGCATAGTGTTCCTTCGATCTTCTTTTTCTACCTGAAAAAGAAGCCCCGTTCAAGGATACTATTACTCTCAAAGAGGAAGACGCAATCGCGAATGTTGCGGTAGCTCTAATCAAAGAGCAGTTGTTTCAAATCTATCGCTCTATCATGGCAGAGCGGGGTGTTCCTGGAATCTTTCATTCCTTCCAACATAATGGGCCAGGACACCATGGCTTTCAACAACATCAATTTGGACCGCATGGCGGAGGCATGATGCACATGATGCATATGGACCAGCATGGGGGAGGGATGATGCACGGTATGCATTTACCGGGTGGAGGTGGACATGGGATGATGCATGGAAATTTTGTTAAGCGGGCACATTAGTACAGACTTCGAATAATGCTTAATACAGTCCTCTCTACATAGTCAAACTCTCTCGCTCTCCGAGACAGAATATAAGTCGTGTGATTTTTATACTAACCTCTAATTCCAGCGGTGGCAATCCCGGTGGTGGAGGCCTAATGAATCGCGACTCAACAGCGTCAAGTGCAATGACACCACGAGGCATGGGTCGAAGTTCTATGGCCGACCAGCCATTCGGAGGATCACAGCAACTGGGTATGAGCGGCGGCCCATTAGGCGGTAGTGGTGGTCCACTAGGCGCATCGGGGGGCCCACTAGGTTCCTCCGGCGGCCCAGGCGGTGGCATTCTTGGTCAGAGTTTACCTTCTGCCGGTTTTCAGAGTACTCTGGGAGGAGGTGGCGGGGGTGGCTTCAACAACACGGGAACTAGCATAGGAGGCCTAGGAGGAGGAGGAGGCTTCAACAACACTGGGCCTTCGATGCAAGGCTCAATGCAACAACAGCCAAGCGGACTGAATAGTGGTGGATTTGGAGGAGGGCCTCAGAGTGGTGGTTTCTTTAGTGGGGCAGCAGGCATGGATGGGATGCATCGGAGCGAACCTGTAACTTCTCCTAGAGGAGATGCACAGGAATCCTGTGCATCTCCTCTAGGAACCCACTTCTCCGGTACCAGTTCTTCTTCAAGTACCTCGAGTAGGTGTGCTAGAGCTACGCAGGGGATGAAAATTGAGACAATGAGACGTACTTCTAGAACAAGCATGGAAGTAGATCTTGTTCGTGACGACCACGACGCACCAGCAGGAGCAGCACACGAAGATGTGAACGTAATCTTCTCACCCCCTCTGAGCACATCGTCCTCATCTTCTAGTTTATCGCCCGAGAAAAACGCAAACGGCTCCTGCGTGGGCATTGACAGTCTTACCTCTAGTGGGCCAAATGAAGAATTTGGTGGTAGTTCCGGGAGTCGATGTACCTCAAGGATACCGACAAGTTGTAGATCTGGTGGTGACTACTTCCGAAATCATCAAGAAGACTTCGCTGGCTCGAGATCAAGAGCGAGCTCTGCCTCTCCCACTACTCGCATCATAGCACAGCGACATCAAGACGATGAACTACAACTACGTCATTCGGAAGATTCCCGATGTTCCTCGTCGAAACGAAGGCGTAGAGGGAGTACTACGAGCCCTATTAACATTTCTATCCAGACGAGTATCTGTACGTCCGGCCAAAACTCTTCGTCAAGAAGAGCACGATCCTCACGACGACCATCATCTAGGTCAAGAAGTACTAGTAGCAGAGGAGTTGTGAAATGGAAAGATGGACCTGATTTGTTCTTTGCCGAAGGAAGCCACGCCATGTATCCAACGGCGTCTGGTGGGAGTGCCAGGAATTCGTTTGGAGGCGGAGGAACCTTTAGAAACTCGGGATTTGGTTATGAACATGGATGTGACTTATGCTTATCATACTTAAATACAAGTCTCAGGAGTTTTGATAATGGCTATAGGTAGCGACGTCGGTACTTACACATTTATTTCTTCGATGCGTTATATATAAGTACCTCCATGATCTGACCGTGAAGTACATGCACATTTTCTTCGATAGGCAGATATCGCTAGCAGGGTTTTTTCTAATCTCTTGGCGGCGGTGATAGCGGCAATTTCGGTGGAGGCCTAAACAACTCAGGAATAGGAGGTGGTGGTGGCGGCTTCGGCGGCGGAGGACTAGGCGGCGGCTTAGGCGGTGCTAGCCTAGGCTCTTCCGGAGGTCTACCGACGACCTCAAGTTCTCTAGCTCCATTCGGAGGCGGTCCTCAGATGGGAGGAGGCCCAGGAGGTTTCAACATGGGAGGTGGCAGCATGGGAGGTCAGCACGCTATCGGAATGAACGCAGATAGTTCAGTGAAGAAACTAGCGCAACTCCGAATTCAAATGCAGGAATTCCTACTTCAAACGATTGAAGGCGTTGTGAGGGAACAAAACATGTGCATTAAGGAGGAGCTGGGATACTGCGGAGCAACGCCGGATATTTCTTTATGTTGACTTGAAGAAAATCTTCGTTGTCTAGGTGTAGGTCTACATGATCTGCTTCGAGAGGAATCTATCATTTCAGGCACAATCCGAACCTCCAGCAAATCTTTTATTTTACCTCTAGTTACACAATACACCTTGTTCCACCTCTCTCTGTCTTGTCTATTTCTGTCTCCCTCTCCCTCTCCCCTATCTTTCCCCTTTCATTCTCCATTCCGAATTTCCCGGTTACGCTTTATGAAGACCATTCCCAAGTCGGGTGGACCAGTGCGCTAGCTTACGGTTCCGAGTTCTTTGGCGTGCCTACGGGCTTCGAATTCCAGGTGCTGAGCTTAGAATTCTTGATCTTTGCAGTTTGCTTCCGATTCTCCGAAAACCTATGGTTGGGCATATTCTTGGCGTTCTTAGTAGGACAACTGGTGCTGCATTTTCGAGCGACGTTAGGGGAGAATCGGTTGGCGGAAACAGCAATGATCGATACCAGGTTCTTATTGTAGGGAGATTGTGCCGATCCGCAGGTGGTATGAAGTGCTGGCGGATAGAATATAAGGGCTAAAATGTAGGAACGAATGCGATTCCGATTTGTTACATGTTTGAGAACCCGATAAATAACCTCATTGAGCTAAGAAAATTTGTACATTAAATTTGGAATTGAACAGGATCTTCAGGTAGAAAGAAACGGTAGCTTTTTTTGAGAATCGATAGCCTGACTCTTACGCTCGTAAATTTGTATTTGTTCTTGTCTTTTTTGTTAAAATGCAAAAGGTTTCTAGTCGTTGTCGCTCTGGTGAGTGCACGTAAGTTGGAAGCAATCAATATCAATCACAGCAACCAAGGGAAAAGCAAATGCGCAGATTCAATACTAAAAATACGGATCACATCGTCTGAAAATTGTGGATTTTTGTTTACTTCTTGTTCGATTAACGTTAACCTTCTTGTTCAAAGAAATTGGTTCTAGCGTGCAACTGATGCATCGCTCTGTCTAGTAAGCAGGCTCTATGTTAGCTCTTCTATGGTCGTGACGTTGTTGTCCGCGTCCGTCTCTTCGTAGTCGGACCAATGCCTAACCGGTAACTAGAAGAAAAGGTGAATAATTTGCAAATGAAGAATACAAAAGCTTCAAAATTTTGGGAATGAAGCGTTCGCGACATGAGGAACAACAAACTAAAACAATTTAAAATGGTGTTGACATTATGCTTGCGGAAGTGGTTTTTTTTAGAGCATCAATTTGCTTCTCGTTGCAAAAGTAGACCAGGGATGTGACCGCTTCTAAGCAGGAGACGAGTCCTTGTATGAGGAAGAGCCGGCTATGATGCATGTAGTGAGGAAGAGCCGCAAGTAGTGTGTATAGCCGGTCAGAGAGTGGGCACAAGATGTCATCTCCTCGTGCCACATCATCGCTCCCGCACGGAAAGTTATCAGGAATTGGCCAATCATACACTTTCATCCAGTTGTAGTTTCCTACCAGATCTATGTATCTAGATTTGCGTGTTTGCAAGACTCTTCAGTAGCCGCTAATGTCTGCCACATCGGACGGTAGGCACCAACCTAACCTAACCTATGTATCACGATAAAGTTAGCCATCTCTGTTCGAGTGATACTCTGTTCGCCTTAATAGCGAGAACGGAAAACCATAAGAATAAGCAACTGCAGAGACTTGAGAAAGTAGGAGCGTACCCCAATATCATATGGCACGACTCCAGCAATTTATTATGGAGCTCCAACAATAACGTCACTGAAAGCATTGGCCGGTCATTTTTCCTGTGCAGAGCTGGCCTTTGTTGAGTCAAGTGACAAAATAATCACACCAACCGCGGGATATTTATTATGCTTATTCAGCTATCCCTGGCCTCCTTGTGCCTCTGTGTTTTTTCAGTTTTTGTTTCTCTCCATTATACACCCCTCCCCCTCTGTTTTTTCTGATAGTACATGATGGACGACTGCTGCTCAGGTACTTTATGTTTAGACGTTCTTGTCCTCATCCAGCACTGTTCTCTCTGCTTCAAGGCTTATTATGGCTTATCTAGTCGCGCTCTTACGCTTACGTACCTTCAGAGATTACGAGACCCTTTCAATCAGACTCCTTCAATCTAGCTAGTAAGGACGAGGAAAATAAGAGGAATTTGATTAGTCGAATAGATTCATTTGAAGATCTATCTTTCTAATAAAATCTTTCGTTCCTTATAAATAGATTTGATCTTAGTGGCCTGATCGTGAAAATTTTGAGAAAATTGAGGGATCTCAAAAATCCAATGATCTATAAGGAGATAGGATCCACCATTCTTCATCCCAGCACTTTGAAATTCCACTTTGAAATTCTACGTGTCGTTCATATTATCGTATTTGAATTATCAAAGTCGTTACTTCTACAATCTTCTAAATTCTCGACTGGGGGCCATCCATCCCCCATCACCAAAGGTCGTTAGACTCTACTGACAAGAATGACAACATACAAAATGGCTTCTGCCCCCCAAGGACCTAGAAGTTCTTCGCCTGCTCTTCATGATGTCGAGAAAGGAGACCACGAGCACGACGGGGAGTCCTTGAAGATGGCTCCGAGTGGGCACCTCTTTGTGGCAAATACTTCGATTACCGACGTTTTCTGTGACGCATTTTTGTGTCCCGGTTACTGGCGTGATCTCATTCCCCGACAGCAAGCGCAGCTCGATTTACTACGGTTACAGCAGACGAGTCAGGAACTGCATAAAAATCACAAAAAGGAACTCGACGAAGAAGAAAACGAGGAGAACCAGATGGATGTTGAAGAAGATTTTAACTTTTTTACGACTACCTTGAGACGAGTACGTGTGCCGTGTGTGGGTGGTCCGATTTCGAGTCAATGGCGACAGAAGATGGCCGAGCTACCAGAGGATATGGCTAAACGCTTGGTTTGGAGAGTTGAAACACCGCCAGAGGACAAACCGTCCTCTTACAAAAACGATATTAGACCTGGACCTCGTCCTCTTGAGGAAGTAGATTGTTGGGTAGATATCCTTGGAGATCGAGCTCCTCGAGTAGACGTTCATCAACAAGGGTCGTCTCCATCAACAAGGGTCCAAGGCGAAACGCAAGCGAATCGCAATCCACCTGGTCCAACAACATCCACTATTTATAGGGTGTCTGTTGGCAAGCCGCGTCGTTTTATTTTGGGGGATTATGGTTACGGCATGTCCACGACCTCGACTGCGGGTGCTGGATCTACCGATCCTCACTCGCTTCGGCTAACGCCTTTATTAAGGGTTACCACATTGCATTCTTCACTACCATCCTTGACTTTTTTTCCAGTAGGAAAAGGGTCAGGGATGATCTGAAGAATGCAATGTCGCAACCTCTAACTTTAGATTTGATGACCCTGGATCCAGTGAGGTTTAACCGAGTGTGTACAGTGGCGCGGTGGCATGAGAGAGACGAGTCCTCTACTACTGAAGCGCAGGAGCAGGATGACAGCACTTCATGTTCGAGGAGCAAGACGTTTTTGGAATCTCGAAAAAGGGAAGTTGCTCTTGGTGCTGCACACGACGCAAAACCTTTGCCAGAATCTCTTAGTCCTGAGATGAACAAAAAGTCGTACACCTTTACATCTGGCGATTCCAAACGGTCGCATACGGTACTGGAATTACCTTCTACTTCTAGTTCTTTTCTCCCTGAAGGGAATAACAAACAGCACAAACAAGTTCTTGGCCACGCTACTGCTAGAAGTTCTCCAGCAGAAGTAGATTTAGATCACTTATTGCAAGATTACTTCCATGTCGAGGATGTTCGGGTATTGCGTCCAGCAGCACTGCCGAGACCTATTTTCGCATGGACCTGCGCAGAGAAAGAACAGGGCAGTTTAGAAACACGGATCGAAGCCATGATGGAGAGCGTTCAACAATTCGTGGCCTTCGCAAAAGAACTTTTTGGACGGGATTATATCGAAGGGATTGATGTCTTGCCTAAAGATACTACAGGAGTGCTGTCTACTTCTATGTTGCCAACTACAATGACAAGCTCATATTCTGGTGAAGATTCTCGAACCACCGCCGAAAAATCTATTAAACCTGCCGAAGTCGATTGGTGGAATGCTGAGGAGCGTCGAAAAGCGCTTTTGTTGAGGGAGATAAAGTCAACAGAAGGTCCTTCATTACATAAAAACAAGGAGAACAACGTGAAAACTTCCCCACTACCTCTTCGTAAGCGTTGGCGCGAGCGGTTGTTACTGGCGGTACCTGTTGTCGGTACTAACGAATTGAGCAGCGAGACTGGCCGCGTAGTAAAGAGTTTAATGTCGTGTCTTTATCGGGAACTAAAGAAGCATCCGGAAGTCGATATTTTGCTTTGCTGTGCTGACGAAGCAACCTTCAGCATCGCACAAGCACTCAGAAGGCCAGCGTTGGGGGACGAGATGCTGTTGGGATTGGGACCACAACCGCGGCAAAATTCTTTTGAAGGCGAGCAGATGGAAAATCGAACTGCTCCTGGCACTGCAGATGTTGTAATATCTTCAGGAGCACCAGACGGGCAGTTTGTCGGGTCACACGGTATATTATGTACGAAGTCTGCGTGTGCAGCTTCGTTTCGTAGTATCTTACGACCAGATCTCATTCGTGCGGCTAGTGATTTAGCGGAGATGGCCTCAGGGAGAGCCGCTCATGGTAGCAATAAAACCGAAAGACTGGCGCTTTTTTTGGGCGCAGGAGCCTCGATAGGTGCTGGTTGTCCTACCTGGTTTCAACTGCTAGAAGCGGTGGAAGTGCAAGTGACTGGGAAAAAAGGTGTTGTGGGTGACCAATGTGGGTGGGACCCACTGAAAATGGCGAATCTACTGGATGAAATGTGTCGTGGAGAGGTGAAGACAAAAGGTGCAGGGGAAGATGTTGTGCTGGGCGACTTTACAACGGTCAGAGCGATGATCGAACGCGTTCTTCGCAGGCACTTCAATCAATGCAAAGAGGAGCGGCAGATGCTAATTTGTGCTGTTTTTGCAATGGTTCTTATAGCAGTTCCCGTACTTCTGCACCGATTCCTATTGTTGGCACCCATTCTCATGACATTGTGCACGCTTGTTGCTGGGGGTTTTGTTTTCCTCTTGGCACCAGCTCGACGTGAGATCGTATCCGAGGAAGCTCGACAATGGTGTGTAGCAGCTGTGAAACACGTCCAGCACTGTTCTGAGTCTGTGAATGAAGAAGAAAGTCGTGCGCATCAAATCTCTACCGCGAGCGCTACGTTGAAGGAACGGATCGCAGCCCTTCTGGATCGTCCTCACTACAGCATGCTGACCGCTCTCGCAGCTGGCTTACCAGTACGCACAATCGTGACGACGAACTTTGATACTTTGGCCGAAAAAGCGTGCGAGGGAATCTCTGTCAAGGATGACATCGCCTTACGGAAACTATTGAAAAGTCAGGGAAGGACAACGACTAAGAAGAAAGTAGTTGGAGTTGGAACTGGAAGACAGGCAGCGACTCAGGAGGTACAACATCAGGAACTTTCTACCTCTACGCCCTTTTTTCGCGGTAAGCCGTTCCGACGGAAAGCCTTCACCCACATTTTTGCGACAAATGATAGTGTGGCGGGGGGAAGTGAAACACGCCGAAGACAAAATGATAGTATTACCGGGGGAGACCAAGCTCAGCATCAACATGAACATCAACATCAACAAGGTAAGGTCCCCCACCTCGACGCATCAACATCAACAAAGGACCCACTACAACTGCAACCTCTACCTCTAGGACCTACAACTGCAACTACCTCTAGGACCGAATCATCATGCAGAGTGATTTTGCCTCCTTCTTTATCCGTCTTGCCTTACCAGCCAGTGAAAGGAGCACGCAGAGTGGTGATGAAGCTTCATGGGTGCATCTCCAGGCCTGAGGAGTTGGTTATCACCACTTCGGATTACGCAGTCTATGAGAGCGGACGCATGAAAGCCTTAGGTGGTTTTCTTCAGGGCAGTCTCATGACGTCGCACTTCTTGTTCTTGGGGTTTAGCATGACAGATCCGAACTATCTAAGGATGCTTGCGGAAGTTCGAGAAGCACTGGCTGGAAGCGGGAGTACTAGTACTGAAGGAGCGAAGCCGAGTGAAAATGATGATCTTGTTGCCCACGCATTCGCTACAACTAATAGTATACGCAGCCACCAGGAGGCGACCTACAAGAATCGTTTATCAGCTTGTGGAATGGCGACGACCCTGAGCATCGATAGTTGGGGTGTACGAGGAACACAAGGTCCACTGAGCGTCAACTCTTTGGGTATGCATCCGGAAGATGGTGATGTTTTCGGCGTCGAAGGATCCGACAAGAAATCCGAAAAAGAGAAAACAGAAACTAATACCACTAAGAGGTTTTCCTACCCTATGATTCTCGAAGCGGCACGCTGCCAAGAGGTGTTTTTAGATCTGGTTTCTCTCCTAGGTTCAGCGCAACACAGTGCCCGCTTTGTGTTGGATGACCGGTTTGATTCGGTCTTGTCGAATGCGGAGCGTGAGTTTAAAGAAGGAATGCTACGTGCGTTTGGCGGGCGTGCTTTGGATGATATAGACCACGGTACAGACCACAACAAGGATACCACGCCACAAATCTTCTCAGCTGAGGCACAGTCAACTCATGGATACCAAGAGGTTGTACGTATGATGCGTCAATTGGGGTTCGATAAAGAAGTAGGGGGTCGTATAGCAGGGCATTATGGAACAAACAGAGAGGACCACTTCACTTGATGAAAACGTATTGGTATTCTCTTAGGTACTCATGTTTTATTAACTACAATGGAAAAATTCCAACCGTATCAACATCATCCTGTGCTGGTGATCATGAAACTATTGTGATGAAGAATTTTCAAAATTTCTAAACTTCTTGTATCCCTCCACTTATTTTACAGGGTAGTTGCTCAAAAATCGTGTGTTTGACGCTTTGCCCGTTTGAAAAAGAGGATCCTGAGGAAGAATCATCTGTTTCGAATTAGAATCAAAGAATTTGTCTGTCTTTGATGGAAAAACATAAACAAGAAGGCGTGTTGTCGTCAGAGATGCATGTTGCATCTAGTCACTCCTAAGGTCGTAGTCATGGTCGTGGTCATACAGACCGAGTACGTAGTAGAATGGTGAGCGGGTCTATTATATTATGATAGGTCAGAAAAGTAACAAGAGAACTCAGTCTAGGTCCTTATGAAAGAACCATCGGTCGTGGAAGGTTGTAGGCACACTTCCAATTATACGATCTTGATTCATGATGTCGAGATACTGGCGAGAATGATTCTGCGCAGAAATGTCTAAGGACCGACGTAATGATGATGATCTTGATTTCTAAAGCCGGTAAGACGATTAGTCTCTGGGATCATCATATGATCACGACCCCCAAGAAAGTGGATGGCGTGAGCCTCCTCCTTGAGTCCGTCGCCACTCAATCTGTCAAAGGCTCCTAACTCTACTTGATGCTCAAAGTCGTCAATCACTCTGTCCCCTTCTCCTCTATTGAATGAAATATGATGTGTCGTCCTTCTCTTCCTCTCTCGCAAAATTCCAAAATGGATGGTGATGTCGCTGTATTTCTTCTCATCATGAGAATTTCACTCAAAAATGTGTTGTTGAAAGACAAAATCAAAATAGAATGTTGAGATTCGTCATCCTTCTCCACCTAAGCCAATTACTATATTCACATCCCAAACCACGACCACCCCCACCAACGACCGAAACATAACCTAACATAGTTACTCTTGAACTCGGCACAACAAACATTTTCTAAATGTAAAACAGGGTTAGTCTTTTGAGAAATACTTATCTCTTAAGACAAAAAGCTAAAAAACTTTCTTCGCATAACACTCGTTTGCTTATCATATTCAAACAAAAAGAAAGACAATTTTTGACATCTAGTTGAGGGGAAGATAACAACAACAACAACAACAACAACAACGTAATAACGAAGCACTACATCGTGAGAAGTACGACTCAACAAGAAGAACTAGGTAAAGAAGTAGTACCTCAGGAGAGAAAGGACTGAAAAATCTCCATTTGATCTAGTTTCTAGTTTTGGCATTACAATCGTTTTGGGAGTAAGTCTGCAAAATTTCGACGGATAGATCGAAAACTTGAAGAAGAAATCTATCAGTTTTCTTAGATATTGTTCTCGTTTTCATAGCTGTTTTCTGTTTCTTCAATTAGTATTGTTGCTGCAGTAAATCACGGACTAAGTTACTCGTAGTAGAAAATCGACCAATAGTACTAACTAAGATAGGATTCATCTTGCTAGCAGTAGTACAGTAGTAAGTAGTATACCTAGAAGTACTGGATGAATAATAACGCCCATCGTCGTGGATAATCTTGATACTAATACTTCATAACTGCATCTTCACGAACTTGTTGTAAGCTCTTTTCAAAGTATATTAAAAACCAAAAAAAGATGTCGAGAACTTCTACGTTTTCTCAAAAAGGAAATAAGCACTTTCGTGCTTCGAAACAGGACGAGCACGATGAGGACATTGAGGCTCTCCTACAGCAAGCCTCAGCTGGCAACACCGTGGAGCAGAAACAAAGCTGTCTTGCTGTTATGTTGTTGACTCCATCTCTCTATCGACCATAAGTCAATCCTGAGACCACCTCCTCTCTTCATCCATTCAATCATGAGATCATGATGTCAGGTCTTCTTCTTTCCATCGAGTTTGCTAGGGATCAACATTTTTGTTTTTCTTCCTTTCTAGTTGCTAGGGTTTATGACATCACTTTTTGGTTAGGAATCACTCTTCTTTTCTAGTAAGAGTTCGCCATGATGTCAGGAGGTCGATCAGTCTTCATTTCTAGTAAGAGTTCTTCATGATCATGTCAGAAGGTCCTACTTCTAATATCAGGCGTGGCGCACTTGTCCTTGGCGTTGCAGGTGCTTTGGTGGGAGTCATCGTTTTCATCGTGTTGATCTCCTTGTGGGCAACTGGCGTCTTCACTCGAACCACAACACCAGAGAACCAAACGCCGCCAGTGAAGGTAACTACATATAAGCAACTACTAGTACATGTTTTTACAACATAGTTACAATCTGCATGATGTACTAGACATATTACAATCTACATTCAACAATAGAGGAGTTTACATTATAAAGGCAACTACATACTTCATCTAAAAATAGAGGAGTTTATAACCTAGTTTCTGGAAATAGAATGCTCCATCAAGCCTGTATCTTCTAGGCGCTTTTCTCACGCTTACCAGCCATTTTGAGTCGTTTTCGGCCATGTGGTTCATATCCGAAGTACCACAACCACTTGCTTTAGATATATCATTTCTGCGTCTATAAGAACTTTACTCACGACACTTACTGTTACTCCTAAATGATCTAAATCTCGTTCTGAATGAAAGTACAAGTCGTGCTACCACTTCTTCATCAGGTGCCAGAGAATGAAACCCCTACGGGAGAGGCGGAACCTGTGTGGTGGAAAAGTGCGGCTTTTTTGGAACAACAGGAAAATCTTTGGAAGACCCAAAAGGGTAATCTGCTGTATGACGGTAAGGAAAACGACAAGATTGCACACAGCACCACAGAAGATGATTTGCGTTTGGCAAGAGAGTTGGACCGTCAATGGCGTCAGGAAGACGAAGAGACTGGTCTGCTAAAAGACCCAGAAGAGTGGTACTGGGGGACTTGGACTCTCGGTGGAAATGCCAATCATGGTGGCAACAATCGTGGCAACAATAGAGGAGGTGGCGGCTCTGGCGGTGGCGGCTCCGGCGGCGGAGGAGGTGGCGGCTCCGGCGGCGGAGGAGGTGGCGGCTCCGGCGGAGGAGGTGGCGGCTCCGGCGGAGGAAAAGGTGGCTCCAACGAGAGAGGAAAAGGTGGCTCCAACGAGAGCGGAAAAGGCAGCTCCAACGAGAAAGGAAAAGGTGGCTCCAACGACAGCGGAAAAGGTGGCTCCAACGACAGCGGAAAAGGTGGCTCCAACGAGAAAGGAAAAGGTGGCTCCAACGACAGCGGAAAAGGCAGCTCCAACGAGAAAGGAAAAGGCAGCTCCAACGAGAAAGGAAAAAGTGGCTCCAACGACAGCGGAAAAGGCAGCTCCAACGAGAAAGGAAAAGGTGGCTCCAACGACAGCGGAAAAGGCAGCTCCAACGAGAAAGGAAAAGGCAGCTCCAACGAGAAAGGAAAAAGTGGCTCCAACGACAGCGGAAAAGGCAGCTCCAACGAGAAAGGAAAAGGTGGCTCCAACGAGAAAGGAAAAAGTGGCGCCGCAGGAGGAGGAGGTGACGGCTCTGGCGGAGGAGGAGGAGCTGGTGGTGGCCACGGCGGTGGTTCCCGCGGAGGAGGAAAAGGTGGCTCCCGCAGAGAAGGTGATCACTCCAACGGAGGAGAAGGTGACGGCTCTGGCGGAGGAGGAGGAAAAGGTGGCTCCAACGACAGAGGAAAAGGTGGTCCTCCTTCAGGTCCAGAACGAGCTGGTGCCCGCTCCGGTGCCGACGCTGGTGGAGGAGTGTCTGCTTTCTTGAACGGGCCCCCGGCTTCTTCTCCTAGCGAGCTGGCCACTGCTGTTCCAGAGACACCGCAAAAAGCTGCTGCTCCTCCAGCGCCGGCTGTTCCATCTGATCATGTACGTGGTGCTTCTGGTGCATCCGCTGCTGCACCTGGAGTGGAGTCTGTAGTCGGCTCTGCTACCACACCTCCGGCTCCAAAGACACCTGAACAAAAGGCTGCTGGTTCGCCAATGCGTCCGTCTGTTTCGTCTCCACCTGCGTCTCCGAAGGCACCTGGCGCTGGTTCTCCTCGTCCGGCAACGCCCTCATCCAGTCTACGTGGTGCAGTTGATGCAGCTGCGGTTGAGCCTCCAGTGGGCGTGGTCGGCTCTGGTGCCGCACCTGCAGCGCCAAAGGCAGCAGCTGCCGCTGCTGTTCTTCCTCTAAACACACCTCCGGCTCCAAAGACACCTGAGCAAACGGATGCTGCTCCGGCAACGCCTCCAGCTGGTGTACGTGATCCATCTCTGGCCCCTACAGCCGCACCTCGCTACGTGATTGGTGGACCTCCAGAACCACATCAAGCTGCTGACCAGATTCCACTTAGAAGTGCTGCAACGGGATCCTCAGGAAAACCTGCAGAACAGGAGAAAGAGCTTGAGAAATTAGAGGGAAAAGGACCAGAAGACGAAGCGAAGCCTGAAGATCAAAAAGAAGCAGAAAAGGAGCCTGAAGATGAGGGTGAAGCCGGTGGGGAAGCACCACTTGGATTCGGTGCTGGAGATTCCTTGTCAAATGCCTTGACTGTTGATCATTCAGCACGTGGTGCTATCACTGGAGCTGCTGGTGCTACCAGTGGAGCTCCTGTTCCGAAGACACCACCGTCGCCGAGCGGCGCGGCTGAAACATCGCGAGAATTGCGAGGTCAGCGTGGTGAGCAGGAGCCTTCTGGGACTCCGAGGACTGCTGGCCTCCTGGGAGGAGGCAGTTCTTCCGCGTCCGGACCACCCGTGGATGACTCAGGAAAAGAACGAGAGCTACCTGAAGCAGGAGGAAAAGGACCAGAGCTACCTGAAGAGGAAGAAGAAGAACCAAAGACACCTGAAGAAGAAGCAGAAGAACCAAAGACACCTGAAGAGGAAGAAGAAGAACCAAAGNGAAGGGGAAGAAGAAGAACCAAAGCAATCTGGAGAAGGGGAAGAAGAAGAACCAAAGCAATCTGGAGAAGGGGAAGAAGAAGAACCAAAGCAATCTGGAGAAGGGGAAGAAGAAGAACCAAAGCAATCTGGAGAAGGGGAAGAAGAAGAACCAAAGCAATCTGGAGAAGGGGAAGAAGAAGAACCAAAGCAATCTGGAGAAGGGGAAGAAGAAGAACCAAAGCAATCTGGAGAAGGGGAAGAAGAAGAACCAAAGCAATCTGGAGAAGGGGAAGAAGAAGCAGAATTACGTGAAGGAGGAGACGAAACAAAGCTAAGTGGTGGAGGACGAGATGAATCACCAGGAGGAGGTCAAGCAGCAATGGAGCGCGATCTTCTGGAAAAATCGCTTCGTCCTGAAAACCTACTAAACGTGTTTCAAGGTCTGGCGAGTATAGTATGGGATGAATTGTCAAACTTGAACGATCAGGAAGGAGAAGGACAACTGCGCGGTCATGAGGCTCAGGAACAAGGGCAAGAACATCAAGACGCTCCTTCAGGAGCTTCATCTGCGGCGAAAAGACAAATGACTAGGCAAGAAGGCCTCAGCCGTAAGCGGTTGAAGGAGTTTGAGGACAAGTGGTCTACCTTTCAGCAAGAGTACCTTGTTTCTTCAATGGCGTCTCGGTCTCCCAGAATCAAAGAAGGAGCACCACCAGAGCAATTGCTGGAGGAGAAGTGTCAAATGTCACTTGAGGAGGTCATCAGACCGTTGACGATGCTGTCACTTTCTTCTGGAAATGATCCACTGCTCGAAAGGGTCGTAACGAAATTTTTGGCCAAAAAGTATGGCCAAACTCGAACTCCTATTGATGTAGGCGAGCAGCTCCTGGAAAAAGTCAAGAACTTCCTTGTGAGAGTTGACGCTGCTGAAGTTTGCAAGAAAATTTTTGGAAAGCAGGAGAGGGATTACAAGGAGGAAGAGGACGATGACGAGAAAGAAGGCGGCGAAAAGAATGGCGAAGAAGATGGCAAGAAGGATACCGAAAATGATGGAGAGGACAGAAAGAACGATGATCATGAGGAGGAAGAGCCCAAAAATAATGTTGATGGAGACAAAGAAGAGCAGGGTGAGGACCGCCCAGGCGAGAAGGAAGCTGAAGCACCAGGCGATGGCGGACAAGCAACCGCTGGCAGTGTTCCAAAACCGTCAGGCCAAGGTGAAGATAATACTGAGGTCGGGAACCCGGCGCCTAGAACACGTTTGGAAAAGATCACGTCCACCGTTTTTGCTCTACTCTGGTGGCGCCACCCGTCACCACCTCCAGATGTTGCGCAGCCTGGGACCCCGGAGGGATTTCCTGAGTCTTCGAGACCGAGAGGTGAATTTCTGGCTCGTTCAAGCATGGATCCTCCGAGAGAAGACGGGGATGCCACTGGTGTAACTGGATTACCTTCTGTGTCTACTTCTGGTCCCGTTGGACCTGTGAATGCTGCTGCGAGAGCTGAGCGCGGCGAAGAACGAAAAGAAGGTAAAGGGCCTGAAGAAGAAAAGGAAGAAGATAAAGCGCATGATGAAGCGCATGATGAAGAACTTGTAGTTGTTGCCAAGCCTGATCATGGTGTAGGGGTCAGCACTCCTGCAGGAGAGTCGCCTGCTGCTGCGTCTACAGTAGTTGCCTCTTTTGGGGCAGAAGCCCCTGTCGAAAAGCGCGCAAATGAAGGAAGAACGTCATTTTCTAGTGCTTCACCCCCTGTGTGTGTCCAAGCTGAAGGTGGACTTGTACTTTCCGAACCTGAGGTAGCCACTCACTCTACTGGCGGGGAAGAGCGGTTCATTGACGAGAAAAGCAAAAGCTTTACTTTGCTTCCCGCAGCCTCACCTGGTTTCTACGGATGCAGCGTGCTTGCGAAAAAAAGACGCCACGGAAGTGGCACAAAGGATCAACAGGGTACCCCCGACGTCAAGGCAGATGAAGAACCGACGTCAAGGCAGATGAAGAACCAAGATAATGCGCCACATCCTCCGTCCACTGCAGGTCGTTCGCCCATGAAGAAGAGCGATGATCGCAAAAGAGCAGATGCTGACGACGAAGACAAGGGGAACGATGATGGCAAAAGAGCAGATGCTGACGACAAAGACAAGAAGGAGATCGCTGATGGCGAAAGAGCAGATGCTGACGACGAGGACAGGGGGATCGCTGATGGCGAAGAAGAAGGTGGCGGCCCTTCTGCTCCTCCAGCTTCAGCTCCTCCAGGAGGAGTGTTGAGCGGACTCAGAAGTGGTGTAATGGCGGCAATTAGAACATTTCGAGGTGGCGGGCGGAGTACGGCCCCGGATTATAGAGACGGAGAGCAGGTCAAAAATTAGGAGAGTTGTAGTCTAGTTTTTCATTGAAATGTAGTTGAGCATTGATGTGATTCACCATATATTTACTTATACTGTATCATAGTAGTACTAGATCCTCCCGATCTCTTCTTGAGTCCCTCTTCCTTTAGAAGGAAAAATGTTAGATTTACAGATGAATAGGGAGCCCAAGGCAATGATGGGAGGCTCACTGTCACAGGCGTCTGGAACAGGATGATGAAGAACTAAATACTCAACTAAATTTCTAAAAATAGTCGAACCTCCCGACGGCGACTCAAGAAGGCGGAAGCTCTGGTTCGCAGGATGGAGAAAATGCTCTAAAAAATCACGGCGCTGAAGGAGGAAATCGTGCTCCGGGTCTTCCAAGATCGCCGGAAGAAGAAAAAGAAAAAGAGAATGTAAGAGAAGAAGAAGAAAAAGAGAATGTAAGAGCTGAAAGAGTAGACCCAGACGAAGGTACGCGAACTGATGATGTCCATGATGGTACAGGATCCAATGTAGAGGCGGCTGCGATGAGTGGTGCTGTTCCAAAAGCTGCAGAGGCTCCTGCTGGCGAAGAAGCTGTAGAGGCTGGTGCGAAAATTACAGCTGGTGCTGCTGCTGCGGCTGCTGCTCACGAAAACGATGGCACGGAGCACGACGTTGCTCCAGAAGCATCCGATTCTAAGCCCTTCTCGAAATTTGTCCCAGGTGCGGCATCCTCTTCGGCGTCTGGATCGGACGCCGCGGCTGCGGCCGCTTCTGCGTCCCCTGTGGCTGCGGCCGCTTCGGCATCTGGCCCATCAGAGGAGGACCTCTTCGATATGGCAGCCGGACGCGAATTCTGTGCCGAGGTGTGGTTAAAGAGACAGACTCTTAAAAATCTGAGAAGGCCGGATCCGAAGAAGACTGCTGTAGATCCAGGAAGCGTTACGGAACCGTTATTAATATCAACTGATGGAGCCACAGCTATAGACTCACATGTCAATTTGAATAGATAGTCTTGTTTTTATGTTTTTATATGTGAATAAAAATATTTAATAAATATTATGTTTTTTACGGAATCAGGCAGCGTAGGTTGTCACGTGGTTCGTCTCTGAATGAATGAAAAAGTTTTACATTCGAACTAAGTAAATGCATTAATTGCATCTGAGAATCTCTGGGTCTGGGCGGCTCAATGTGCAGGATTCACAACCTAAGCTAATCGATAGCATTATCAGCATGTTCGTGATGATGATCGGCCTGATGATCGTCCTCGATACCTCCTGCGTTAGTACACGAAATTTAGGATACCTCCAACCCATTAGATGATAGAAAAGCGTGAAAGCTTTTATAAGTATAACCTATATAATTTTTGTTTTTCTAAGATGGGGATGGCCAGATCGAATTCCAAAAGAGGACGAGCATTCACAGGTGAACCGCTGACTAGCAGCGAGAAGTGGTGTCAGCTAGCTTTTCAACATCTTGGGCCCCATGTTATGTGGGCAGTTGCGTCGATGGCTATGCGTTATAATGTTAAGGCTTTTTCATTCTCTTTAAAGAAGGGGCACCGACATTCATTGTAATGTTTGATATTGATTAATTTGTTGGTTCCCACTTGGTACCCAGATCATAAGGCTAAACAACAACTGCTCTTATCGTGCTGTCAGCTTCGTCTGTAGCCGGTACAGCTGCTAGATTCTAAGAAGTTGTCTTTTACAGAGCAACTTGCGTATTCGCTTGCGGTATTGAAAATAGAATTTGTGACCACGTTTAGATTGCCCAAGGTCAAGGTTAACTCGCTTATCACCTTTAGACTGCCCAGTGTAGGCAATAGATGACCTTCTCTAATGTGAGGCACTCGACTTCTTGGACGGGGTCTCCAGTGGCTATCCCAAATACAGTTTTAGGCTTGGCGGAGGAAAAAAAAGCGTTTGTTCAAGCCCTTTACAATAATGCAACAGGGCAGCCGCGAAGCGCAGCGGATGCTTGGGATGCGCTGCTGGACAATTTTTTGCCGGAGCCCAGTCGTCGGCAAACTCGTGAAACAAATTAAGGCTGAAAATGAAAATATAACTGAACAAGCTACACGACGCACCACAACGACAGAAATTTATTAGAAAAGCGTCTTACTACTTGCGTGCTGCTAAGCTTATCATCATCACCATCATCATCATCATCATCATCATCTATCTTGCTCGCCTTCATCATCATCCTCGTTATCGGCATTAGCTTCACAGCGAATCAGGTAGAAGTATCTAGGTTAGATCAATGCCAGAGGCCTCGAGGAAGAGTCAAAGTGGAAAAGTGTTTTCGAGAGAAAAGGTCACAATTCTCGCATCAGGTTCTCTCATCGAGTTCTTGTCATCTCTTTCAGTCCATTCTTTTAGAAAAACGAATACTCACATGAAAGATCGTAATCATCAAGTTCTCATAAAAGGAAAATAGCGAGTTATTTATAGTTTTCCTCATATCCATCCTAGGTTAGTCCCGCGAATCAATCAGCAAGTTCTAAATCAGAGCTCTGAGAGCTGCTCATGAGGAACTAAAGCGAGCATTTGACGAATTTTTGCACGTTTTTGCTTCGAAGGCCGCGGAGCAGTGCCAGGAACCTACTCTCGTCCCAAACTACGCTTAAGGCTATCCACATCAGCATTAGATGAAAGATCCATGATCGGATGGTATCAGCATTAGATGAAAGATCCATGATGACCATGCGATCTTTTTATCCCTGAAGGCGTGAAGGCGACCAAAAGGTGTAGTGTCAGTATCAGTAGAAAGTCCTAACGCATACGGAATGTAGTGATAAAAGAAAGACTCTTGCTTTTATCTCGTACCTAACCTAACCGGGAACTACAAAAAAATAGAAGTATAGACCAGGTCAGTACTCAGTAGAGATTAATGGAGAACTTATCGAGAATCCTGTAGTCTAAGCCAGGAAGTAGCATGTAGTTTCGAAGGATCATTGATACTAGCGCTAATCTGAAAAACCAGCGCACAAGAAATACCTCGAAGCTTACAAGGACTTTCCGTGGTGGGTTTGAGCTAGCGTTGCGGAGCAATAAAAGGGATTGGATCAATGAGAAGGGGTGGAGCGATAAGAAGAATGCATTTACAAATAAATGCACTCCAGGACTGGACCAGGAAGAAGATCATGGACATGGATGTTGGGTGTGAAACTAGTGTCGTTTATTTTCATTTTGAAAATATAGAGTAGAAGATAGGACTGTGTATTTCTCCAGAGGTGAAGTAAATAGACAGGTAATCTAGAACTAGAAGAGCAAAAGTTTTCTTCTTCTTGATGAGTCTGTGACTCTTCCAGTGTAGTAAGGTGTAACGAGAAGTAGAGTAAAGGTCTGCTCAATAGACAATAGTACAAGTCTAACAAGTTGTGGGTAAAATAAATCGAGGAGTTTTACTACTACTAAGATAGTACAACTTGTTTCACGAGGACTAGATGAGCAAGAAGCACAAGATCAAGAACTAGAAGAACATTTATTCTAAAAGTCAGCAGCTATACTACGCATCTAGGCCACTTCGGTGAAGTCTAAAAATTGGAATTTGCCACCAGCTGAACGCTTGTTGAGTATGCGTTACTTGGGAGCTAGCCTGCTAGAACTTCTATGTAATACAGGAGCTCCTTAGGTACTCATGTACGGATCATCTGGATCCTAAGAGGTTGTACCACTACCAGGGAGTCCTAAGGCCGCGGCTAAGGATGAGCTGTGTTGTTGTGCCTGATAAATAGTTGTAGATTGAGTCAAAGGCAGTTGAGGGACAATCTTCAAACATTATCAGATTTATTAGGTGTAGTTCAGGACCATAAAGGACTACTTCTACGTTGTGAAGATTACAACTCAAAGAACACAACAACAAGGCTCAACAATGATAGCCAAATAGTGGCCCTACTAGGAAAAAAAGTAAAAGCATATGCACAATGCTGAAAAAGTCGTAAAAGCACAATCATGCAACCGTAGAATTATTGAAAGCTGTGAAAAGTGTGATCGTTGAATTATTTGGAAGAGGTTCGTTGTTTAGTTCGGGATCGGGACAAGAGTAAGGGATCAAGCTTGATCATTACTACTTTTACTAGAATTAACACAATGAAAATAGTGTCCACTTGTTCTTTATCGTGTACTAGTTTTTCCTCTGCTCTTCATTCATCTGGAAGGGCCAGGATGCAACTACAACATGGATGTTAGAGGTTGATAACTACTTCATAATGCTGCAGATGTTAGAGGTTTATATAAGATGAGGCGCAACTGCAAACAAGAAGATTTACTTATTCTGAAGGAGGAGGAAAACGCCGTTATGACAAATGCACCAAAGGCAAAGACATGATGTTGAAGAAGGTAGCGCTTACTTGGTGAACACTTAGTACGACATTACAACAACTTCTAGCTTATAGATATATTTATAGGTACTAATATAGTGTTGGAAGGGTCTTTCATCTTCGTGATGTAAGGCCAAATCAAATCATTCAAATATGGAGAAGATGGTCGTCCAGCATAATGATTAGATTTGGTGGACCATGGGATTTCAGAAATACCAGTTTCATTCATGTTGATGATTCTGAGTATTAAATAAACCCTGGGCAATCAATGAAGATGCTCATTATGGTTCATTTGCTTACGCGCAGAAACTGAACGCTCCACCTCTTGATGTGTCATGCCTATTATACGTTTACGACGACAATGTCAGCGCGGCTTGAATTAGGGTGTCTCTGGGTCCACTTGATGCTGATTCTTCAAAGGAGACAGAGGCCATTGTTCAGAGCAGACAGACGCGTTGATGATCCTCAAAGAATTCTGTCAGCAGAGAAAGGGCAGAACAACTTTCTGAGGGTGTAGCTCTCACGCGATTACTGATCTAAAAGAACAGGATAGATCGAAGATCCTTAAGATGAGCCTGGATCTTGGAAGTATTCGACAATTTGTTCTAGAGAGCTCTTCTAACTATGAAAAGGTCTTTTACTTTTTGAGATAGCCGCTTTTTTTATCGCCCCGCGTTGCATGCTACTTTTAAGTCCTTCGTTGGTGCAAGAAGACGTATGACAGGTCCAGGTGAACTACGTTTTATTTCATCTTCCACACCGAAGATCAGGGACTACGACTGGACAACTCTCGTCTCGCTCTTTATTATTTAGTACTCTCTTCTGACGCGCCGGCTAAGCAAGTACTCTTTTTTGTCGATCATCTGCGTCATGATCATGTTGAGTCATTTACATCTCAGTGATAAACATTGCATCACCTCTAGTCACATTAACCCTAAACCCTAAGATGAATCGTCACCACGAGCGTGGAGATTACGGCGTACCCACAGGCTCTGCCCGCAAGAGCTGCTCGCGCTTCTCAGAAAAAGTAGCACGTTGCAGTTCCGCGGCAGCTATTATCTCGACCACTATCATAGCTCATCCACTATCATAGCTATTATCTCTCCACTACAACCCACACCGATCTAGAGCTGAGTAGGCTGCGCTCTTTCATTCAGTTTACAACTTTGATGTTTTCAATATCTGCCAACGTTGTAGCTTCAGATTAACTTCGACATGAACAAGATGACTCGTCACCACGAGCGTGGAGATTACGAATCCAGTACTCAGGAGGAGATCGCTCGCTTGCAACGGGAGATAGCACACTGGAAGGACGTGGTTCGTCGATTGGGTCGTGATGCGACTATCGACGCTAGCATAGCACCAAGCTTGGACGATGACGAAGACCTGTTGTCGTTCAGTGCGAGAAGAAGAAGGAATGATTCGAAAATCGCATCGTTAGCATTTCCAGGGTCCGAAAACACGAATGGGAAAGACAGCAGAAAGTCTTATGTTATGGGTGTGGGTCTTAAGTAACTACTAGACGTTGGTCAAGATAGTTCGTCCTTCGATTCTTCTTTCTTACTACCTTTCCCATTGATAATCAAATGTGGTTTAAAGAGGTCGCGTTTACACAACTACGTAGAAGGAAGAATCCAAATTTTTTGGGAACAATTCTCAACAGACCACTTTACTTCTATCCCCACCAAAAAGAAGAAGTGTATGTCTCTGTGTCTCTTCCAGTTTGTCTAAGAATTTGTCTAAGAATGCTCGTCCTCCGCCTTTGTTTCGGCTGAGCGAGTACGAAGGCGTCGCATCAACCTGCGCACGTCAGCAAGAACAGAAAGCAGCGATAAATGCATTACTTGCTGAGGAAGTGAGGAAGGTACTTCCAAAGGATGATAACTCCTCTTAAGGTCAACATTTAGATTTAGTGTCCATCTTTCTCGGCATCTCGGTGGGTGCCCTTGTTGTTTTCCCTTGTATTCTCATGAAATACAACAAGGCATAAGGGACCAAGATGAGGGGGCCGAGATGCAATCGAGCGGACTTTAATCCTCGTTCCAGCACATCTACGACCGCAAAGAGCACCAACAAGTACATCCATGGCAACGTATCGCATTATTGATTGATTCCCCGCAACTCGGCACGACGCGGGCTTTGCTGCAGAATGTGCCTGATTTTCCCGCTACGCAGATAATGATCCCACAATACGACCAACGACACTACCTGAGGATGATACACCACGCGGCAGAGACTGTTGATTCGGGTATTACAGATCATACAGCTAACGATGACTCTTCGACTGGCAGTGCTCCTAGTACGGTCGCATCAACACCAAGTCCGAAAAGCTCAAATTCCATGCTTTCAGCTCAAGAACAAGCAGAAAACGATTGTATCCAAGCCCAATCGAAGACTAGTAGGCCTCCACTCAAAGCGGAGGCTAGGCCTCCACCAATACCAAATGTCCGTTGTCAACGGCTAGACCATTGGCTTATTGCGAATCGGTCAGTAGGCTACGACTGCGTGTTGTTTTTTGCCGATATGGAAGGAAATATAGTGGGACACAAAGAAAAACGACTTTCACCTGCGAAGGATATTATTATGGGCAATCATTTTTAATGTCCTAGGGTTTGGAATAGACATGAGCACGACTTTGGCCTCTGTGACTCAAATTTTGTAGTTAAGATCAAGATCATGTCACTTAGTACTTCCAAAGAAAGAACATGATCATGGAAATTTCTTTTCGTCAGAACAGTACCCTTCTACTGCCTTGCTGAGTTAACATCTTGACCTCCTGCCACCTCCCCTTCCTCTTCTAACATTTTGCGCTATTTTCGCTATGGCTATCCTTCAAGGGGAACGGCATCGATTCTTGCGGTAACCTTGGATTTGCGGGATGGGAAATTTTCGTTAGAAGATGTCATCGACTTCGTCCACACAGAGGCCAGTATTAACACCTACAGTGCTGAGACAATCCAAACTTTTTCCTACGGGATGGGATGTGTTGTTTTTCGCGTTGTATCTTCACTACCCCAACTTTCAAATAAGTAAATGAAAACTTGCTTACTAATGTCAAATTTACTTGTAGTATCGATGTGGAGGTACAACTCCAACTTGGTCTTGGGGGAATTCCTCAGCCTATTTATCGCCTGATTCTTATGGGTTTGATGTTTTTGTATGACAACTTGTTCTGGTTCTGGCACTTTTAAGAAGAAGTGGGAACAGGAGCGTCTGTCAGTATGGTGTCATCGATGAAGATCGGTGTTTCCGGCAACTCGCTGACAGAAGTAGACGTGCTGGCAAAAGATCTTCATTCTTCCGCTAGTTCGAAGTGCAAAAAGCTGAGGCTAATGAGTGTGCTGATGATGAGAGGTGTGTGCAGTCTGAGTTCTTTCTGTGCTTTCTGGTGCGCTTCGTTCTCGATCACACGATCATCAGATCCAGCATATGGTGTAAAATAAGTATTCTGTATAATGATATTCCTCACTCACAACAACCAGTAGCTGCAGTCGCACATCATACCAGATGAAGTAGTATTAAAGCGCGTGTCATTCGAGATCAAATTGTTTATTCAGGTCGTAGTCGTACTAAATTCTATTCGTCTCTTCCAGCACATGGTCTAAGTATATTCAATCTGGATCGAAATTCGTCTAAATCCACAACATATACTACGTTTTGGTAAAAACAAGAGTTTTGAAGATCTCATCCAACCTGCACCTAGCCACCTACAAACCAGAAATGGGCGCTCCAGCATCAGCAACTTCTGCTTCCTCTGCTGAGGGCTTCAAGCCCTCATCACGTGGTGTCTTGATTATGACCATCATGGGGGGTCTCGTATCCATGTGGCTTTCTACGATGTACAACATCCCTGCCCTCGAAGGAGAGATGGTGCAGGCAGCTGGCGGCTCCGGCATAGATCCCGCAATGAAAACTTTAAGATGAAACTATATGAGTAGTACTCAACCAGCACCGATGTAGTGATTGCACCGTGAGGACTCAATCAGTACTACTCAATCAATGAGTGACTAAAAAAGTACTGATCTGATGTAGTATCATCACTTCTCTGATGTAGTGATCATCATTACTCAATCAGCACCGTCTGAAGATGTAGTGAAGATGAACTATGGTCGTGAGTGGATCCTCGATTCCTCCATGGCAATTTAGGGGGTATTTAATTAAACGGAATCTACTCACCAGTGGATGAATTATCCACGCACCATTGGATGATGATTGAGATTGACTACCTTTAAAAAATGCGATTGGAAAGTTGTACGCAGTCGCATTTCTGGGTATGGGATTTGGTGTCCTGCCAGGATTTCTTGTGGATGCGCTGGGTCCTAGTGTGACGACAGGCATTAGCTCGCTGTGCCTGATGATCGGAATGATGGGCGTGGGATTCGGATTGCTGTTTAGAGTAAAAGTTAGATTCTTGTTTTCGCGTTTCTTGTTCGAAATATATCGCAGCTCCGGCCTCCTGTCCCAAGAATCTACATTAAATTCTATCTTCGTAGTAAGTACGTTGATTATATCATATTACTACTACATTATTGTATTCTATCTTCGTAGTACGTTAATTATCACACATCATAACACGTCTACCTCTCTCCTCGTGCTCCTCCAACCATCTCACACATCATAACACGTCTACCTCTCTCCTCGTGCTCCTCCAACCATCTCACACATCATAACACGTCTACCTCTCTCCTCGTGCTCCTCCAATGATCTCTTCGACTCCACAGTCTCCGGTCCTGCTATATCCCGCTAGCTTCGTCTTCGGCAATGGCAGCAAGGGCATTTGCTTAGGCACACTGTGCGTCATGATGCAGGTCTTGCCGAGTCATATGTATGCTTCTGTGGCCGGCCTCTTTATGATGTTGGATGCCTTTTCCGGGATTACGTTTGGATTGGGCTACCGTGTTTGGAAATCGACGTTCGGAGGAGAAGTCATTGGATACTACATTTTGATTTATGGTGTTGCATCTACTACTAGATGAATGTACTAAAATGAAGATAATCAACATTATGGTTGATATGTATGTTGTAGTTGTAGACTTATTTTTGTGCTCCGCCGAGCTACGTTCACTCTTCTATACATCTAGAAACTTTCGCCAGAAAAAAAACTGGTAGACGTTGAACGCAAAGTAATTCGTTGTAACACATCATCTTATCATGACATGACTGGCGCTAACCAACTTGAAGATTTTCTTCCCTCAATCATGAGCACTGTGTAGACGTTGATCGCAAAATGGTTGCTACTCTGTCTTATCAGAAACTCCTTGTGGTGAGTGGATTCCCTTTAATTCAACCCCCTTAATGTTAATTGCTACATCTTCTTCGTTGTAAGTGTAACACATCTTAAAGTAGACATCATCTTCGTATACTGTGGTAATTCTAGAGCTAATACTTGTGCAAACGCCCAACTCTTCGGACGGGCTGTCGTTGTGACAAAAACTCTGTGTCTAAGTTTCGGGCGTCCTCCTAGGTTGTTTGGGTCTTGCTGGCGGTGCGAGCTTCTGGATCATCTGCACCAGAAAGCATTGCGCTTCCCGTCCTCGTACAGGATCCAGAAGCTCGCACCGCCAGCAAGACCCAAACAACCTAGGAGGATCTAGAATTACCACAGTATTGTTTTTACCAAAACGTAGTATACAACTCTGTCTAAGTTTCGGGCGTCCTCCTAGGTTGTTTGGGTCTTGCTGGCGGTGCGAGCTTCTGGATCCTGTACGAGGACGGGAAGCGCAATGCTGATGCCTCTAAGCCTCCTCTCAAGAACAGCGAGAACAAGGACGAGGAAAAGGCGCCTTTGTTAAAGTTGGTGGTAGCGGAAGATGATCTTAGCGACGAAACGTCGCCTGATGAGAAGAATAAAACCGTCGAGAAGATGAAGGCAAAAGAGGATAAAAAGAAATACTTCGATTATGGCCAATGTGATAGAAGAAGGTGTTCGTCGGATTGAGTGACTTTGTCTCTGTTCAAGTTCAAGAGGATTGATATACTTAGTAATTCTAGAACGGAGGACGAAGGAAGGAGCATCGGCAGTGGTGTCACTACTCTGAAGCACTCAGTAAGCATCAATCTCTAATGCATTGCCGAAGCAAGCAAGAAAGGCTCGTCTTCTCCCGCCAGTGCAGAAGAGGAAGATCTTTTCCCCAAGGACGCGATGTTTTTAGGCGTCACATGCCTTTGCTTCGTGATGTTTTTCGGCACTTGCTGGGGCATGGTTTACAACAAGAATTAAGGCACTGGTAGTTGGGGATCTCAATTATATGCAAGTTGTACTATGATTGTCGTTTTATCTCCTAAGTTGGTTGACTTCACATCTACGTGGTAAGTCACTTGTTGATGTGAGGTTGTGACCAAGGACATGCTTAGGCACATCTATCATGTAATCCCTCATTCTTCTAAGCAAAAGTGAAGGTGGATATGTTTGAAGCATCGAAGCGTGCGAGTCATGGTCTTATTACACGAAATACGCTGAAGGAAATTCTGTCGGACACACAGCCACGAAGTCTTGAGGAAGTACAGCAAGGTTCGGATGTATGGCACGGGAAAATGTGGGGTCTATTTGAGTACTCGAAGTTCAAGCGTTGTTTAATGAATGTTTTGCTTACATTTAATGATTGCAGCTGAGACAAAAAGAATAGAAATTTCAACACTTCAGTCGTTTTGCCAGTACTAACTCTTATACAACATCAAAAATCTTTTTCCCTTCAAAATCTCAAATCCTCAAATCACTACTTTCCCTCGTCCCCTTTCATCCTCTTCCGACCCGATCCTGTTTTCTTTGTTGCGCGGACCGACTTATCAGGTTGGTGAGAATTACCGCATGCATGCAGAGGATACAGGAAGTGAACGTACACTGCGCGATGTGGCGCTCTGGTCGTGGCGAAATGAAGAAGTTGCGCGAGGACAAGGAGGGTCTTCAGGTGGTGGTGGACAGGAATCTGGAGCTGCAGGTGGACAGGAATCTGGAGCTGCAGGTGGACAGGAATCTGGAGCTGCAGGTGGACAGGAATCCTCTCTAGGTGGAAACAGCCACATGATGAATACTTCTGCTTTGTCTTTCGGTCCCAGAAGTGAGGTGGATGGATCAAGCTCTGCGTTGCGCGCAACAGAGGTTCCTGCTCCAGTGGTCTCCAATTTTGTTGCTCTGGACGTAGGTACTATAGAAGATGAAGAACTTCAAGCTGGAGTGACACAAACCCAAACAGCTTCAGCTTCGACGCCGTCTGTAGTCCTTCGTGGAGCAGCTGCTCCTGTAGCACTTGCAACTTCGGAACACCGCCAGGGCAGCTCTAGTGCGTCTTTTCTACAACAACGTCAAGAAGAGGATGATCATACCTCCCTATTGTCTGGATCCGCACCTTTGCCGACGTTAGCTTATGGACCTATTGGCCGAGATAGAAGAGAGTTTTCCGTTTTTTGGGATGATGAAGATTTTTACTTTTGCAGCTCTTCAGACCTGATCATTGGGGACTGATGTTTTTGTGATTGACCGAATTGCTGGATCTTTGTGCAGTCAGATGAATGTCAGTCTCTGTTGCAGTTGGTGGACAACTTCTACTTAGGAAATCGACAGTGTTGTACTAGGTGTAATCTCTAAGTCCCAGAGGAAGTGGAGACACTGGATCTGCCTCCTGCTTCTCCGGAAGAAACGCAGCAGATACCTATACCAGAGCTGCAAGAGCCATTTCGGGATATGCAAGAACCACTATTTCAGATGCAACAGCCAATCGAGCAGATGCAACAAGAACCTTTGCGTCAGATGCAGCACTCAGTTGAGCAGGCGATCCCATCAGCCGCGAACCAGACAGCTCAAGCAGCGGCCGAGACTGCTGCTCGACCTGAGACTGAGGAGGAGGAAGCAGTTTCTAGTACTAGAGAAGCAGAGCAAGCAATTGAAGAGGTGGCAGAGCAAGCACCAGCCACCGTTGAACAGGAAGAACAACGTCGTCAGGTTGGTGATACACATCAAGAAGAAAAGGCAGAAGAACGGGAAGGAAATGAGGAGGGAGAGCAACAAGCAGCTGAAGCTGAGCAGGCCTCTCTAGAAGAGGAGGCTGAATACCGTACAGCAGGTTCCTCTACTAACTCGCCTCACGACGTGGATGCAGAGGATACAGCACAAGAACAAGCGGTCGTTGAAGGTTCTGGAGAACAAGACGGGGGTGAAAAAGAGCAAGAACAAGTAGAAGCATCTCCTATTCCAGCTCCCGCAGACGCGTCAGGAGCAACGACGCCTGGGGCTGTTGTACTTGCCGGAGCTGTAAACGAGGACACGTCGACTGCTCTGAGTAGTAGTCCTTCTCCACCGGTGACTTCTGCAGCTTTCGTCGGTGCAGGTATCGGAGGCCAAGTTTTGGCTGTGACAGCAAATACGAACACGACCCTAGAAGAATCCCCCAGCATCACTTCTAATCCCGTCCCTGCGCAGGCTTCCTCTCCTTCCACAAACACTGGCTCTACAACGAATGTTCCTCTAGTTGTACCTTCCAACTTCGACGAGGAACAATCGACTTTTTCACCTCCAACTTCGACGACAACTCCCCCTCCAAGAACAACCACACCCGTTACCACGACGACACCTGCGACAAGTCTAGCTCCAGGTGTGCCACTTGTCGCTCGCGCACTCTCTTACCTTGAGGGGACCGACCACCTAGTTGCTCAGGTCGCGTACGCTGACGGCTCTCCATCAGAGATCGTTCACATCCAGTTCCAACATATTCCTCAAGATGCACCCGTCGTCTACGTGGAGCCCTACGTAACGCGGATGGTGCAGCCTGCAGCTCCTCCAGCTGCACAGCCACAGAGTACAACTAGTGCTCCTAGTGCTGCTGCTGCTTCTGCAGGGCAACAAGGACAGAGTACAACAGCTCATGCGGGAGCTGCTCCCGCTACTTCTCCACAACAACAGACCACAAGTCCAGGACCAAAACCAATCGCGAAACGAATGGTACGTGAATGGAGTGCGAGTGAGCGGAGCTTCGTGGAGACGCCACTGGAGACGGACTTCGCGACTTGGGCTTTCATTGTTAAGGCCAAAAGTACTACTAGTATTAAGGGTAGGTTAAAGGTGCTTTATTTTCTTCCCGCTTTTTATGCCTTTCCTAAGGGAGAAAGGCATAACAAGCGGGGTAAGCGAGCACCAAAAACCTACCTCTAATAGTAAGTAATTAATACAATCTAGTAAGTAATACAATCTAGATGGGATAATAAGTAAAAGACCCGGTTAGCTTTCCCATTCCCTCTATCTCGTAGATTTATCCCTTCAAGCAATACTAGTACTACAATATAGATATGAAAGATGAATATCAAGATTCAACAGTGTAGAGAGCTGTACTTAGAAGAAACGCTCTTTGGTATGCTGGAAGATTATACCTCGCAACCTGTACCTGTGCCGATTGTGTAAGTGTATGTTAATCCTATGGATTCGCCTAGAAAGAACCTCTAACTTTGGATGTAATGGCGTTGGGCGTTTTGCCACGGGTCTTTCGGTGGAAGTGCTGGACAAGGTGACCCCAAAAAGTGTTTACTATCCGCTGTCAATGCTCATTTTCCTCGGCGTCTTCTACTCGCTTGGATGGCGTGCTGGTATTGCAATTGCTTTATTATAGGTTTTATATATAATAGTTTTCAACACCTCTGACTCTGTTGAAATTCTAAGGTGAATATCCCATGCAAGAACAATATATTTATAATGACTACCTGCTTGGATGGCGTGCTGGTGTTGCAATTTTGTTTCTATGCCTAGCTTTTCCCTCGTTCTTCGCTCACATTATCGGTAGCCAAATCCAAAAGGAACACCACACCCTCACCAGAATTTCCCTCCTCGTCTGCGTCTGTGACCGCTTTGTCCGTGACCGTGGGTCTTTCCTTCGGATGCATGTTTGCCATGATCCCGATTTACCTTAAAACCATTGTGCGGCCATCGAGAATGGGTATCATGTTTGGGACTGCGGTATTGTCTGTCGTCGTAGGAAACTACATCTGGATCCAAGTGTTTAATCACGGAAATGGCCACGCAATCGACGAAGCCAGTTTTTTCGCCGTTACACCAGGAGGAGAGTCACATGAGTTATGATGGAGTTCTTGTTGGGTAGAGTTGCAATCACAATTTGCCATTTACTATATTTTGTTCTAAAAACCCGCCCACTAAGCATGTTAGAAATACCTACTTAAGTAACTTGATACAACTATCTCTTCTTGTTGGTTCGTCTTCGTCTTCCGTCAAGAAATAGTTGTACAAACTTTTCCACATGATCGTTCGAATCTCTAATCGCTACTCTCGTAGCCACTTCGCCACCTTCGCAACAGCATGATATGGAAGCGGATGCCTCTGTTGTGCTCTCGCCAAATTCTGCTATGGCTGATGGTGGCGCTTTCGGCCACTATATGAAGGTTTTGCGCGCAGATATAGCTGAAAACTCTGCGAGAGCGAACGCGGGAATAAGTCAAAAGTTATGTTGGGTTGTACTTGTAGTTTGAAAGTTCTAGATCCACTAGTACTCTGGTCATCTTGTCATTACTAGGTACAAGACCAAGAAAAGCAGCATCAGTAGTACTTTCAGAAGACCACTTGAACAGAAGTATAGTACTACTACTTCTAACTTGTTAAATTGTTTTTCTTCATTCTTGTTCCCATTTTTTTTCTAACCCTAGAATACGCATCTTTGCGTCGTCATGTGGTTACCCTTTCACGCGCTGAAGCTGGTGACAATTGTGTGGGGCCGCGTTGTCAACAACACGTCTTTCGATTAAGGCTGTACCTAATACATCTTTGGACGTATCCTGGGAACTACGTATGGAGGAGTATAATCCTAAGCGAATGCTCCCCCATACTTTTCTGGGATGCACTTGAAAGATGAATTACGAACAGCTCTAATTCGATGCGCTTTCTACTCCACCCTTGGCGCTTTTCCTTTTGCGGTCGTGCTCTATGCCGCGCAGCTGAGACAACGAATGACGAAGAGGAAGTAGTGTCAGGAGGCGGAAGTCCCTATGTAGAAGCAATAAAATGAACATGAAGTTCACGTTCTTCAGGTGAAAGGTCGATTTTCGACGTTCCATGTTGCTGCAGTGGCAGTTATTATCAGAATGCCGATGACGATGAGGCCAAGACCTGGCACTGGGTCAGCGACTACACTTCGATTCGCCATCCTCAAAGCCGAGTCGAAGTGTAATCACTGACCCAGGTTGGCGAAGCTTGTTGTGTCCGTTTTCGGTAGTCTCTGGGCTTCAGTGGTCCCTGGGCTCTGTTGGTGCGCATAAAGGGGGTCATATTAGGTCGCATATAATTCGGCTTTTTTTAGGCTCAGCGTCAGTGACTATTGAAAGTTGAGCTTTGAACTGGGTCAGCCTCAGCGATCATTACACTCTGATTTGCTAGCATCGAAACATAATAATCCTCGTCCGCACACATATTTGTTACCTTTTTGGTCCTCGTCGTGATTTTGAGATCCTCAGTTCAACATACTGACCTCGCTTTCCTGTCGTCGAGAAGGTGGAACCCATCTTTTTCTTCAAAGAATATGCCAGTCGCGTGCAACATTTTGGTTCTCCTGGTGCAGGATATCAAATCTAGTGATCGCAAGCGCACAGGCATGATACGACATCCTCGAATGATAATGATTTCATCTTCTAGAAGTTTGTTGTACTAGATCCGCTGTTTTTATGAACACGGAATCCGAATCATCATGATCTTTTTGAAGACGTCTTGTTAGTTGAGGATCTCGCTCTTGAATTCGACGCATCGCCATCAAATCCTCGCAGGGAGGTGTTGGTTGAAACCAATAGATGAGAATATAATCGAGGTCGTCCTCGTCGATCTCGGTACGTCTACACAGCACTCAGTTGTCACGCCTTTATTTCATATCGTGTATGAAAGTGAAATGTATTCTTGGCACTGACTCATCGCACTGGATCGTTTTCCGATTGCATCTTCCCCGATGATGAAAATGTTGTAAAATTGATGAATCCCAATCCAAGGAACTGCGAAGGTGAGCCCGCTCTCAATCTCATTGATGATTATCAATCTGTTGACGGTCCTCCTCGAGTGGAATCCAAATTTTTTTCATGATAAAGGACCTACTGAAGGTTGGCCATAAGTTCGTGGACTCATTCGAGTTGACATGCTCTTGACCGTGAATGACGTCATGCTCACGAACAACTTCGGGGACTGATAACCCATAGAGAAACACACGAAGTCAACATCCTAATCATCTTATAAATATATTGTTAAGTACTATGAGCCCTCTTGTTCTTCTACTCGAGTGTCGTTCATCCCCGTAGCATCTCCTGGCTCCTGCTCTGTCAAGAACACTTGGTCTCAGAAGTATCCTTTGCTCCCGCATGAAGTTGCAGTTGTGTTTCGTCTCGTGAAGAATGAAATAACCTCGAAGAAGATGCAATCCTTCATTTAAATCAATGGCTCTCCTTCAAAATCCTTCATGAGCGAAATCAATTGCGATACATAGAAGCGACGAGCAGGCCATGGACACGTAGTTTTCACAGATCCGTGAATGTTTGAGCTAGATAAATAGTCAGTGTGAGGTGAACTAGAAGTAGAGAAAAAGATGGAGAGCAATACCAACAGTCTTCAGGAGGCTCAGCAACAGCCGAACCTGCAGGTGGGTGGTTCCTCCTCCTCCTCGGCACCGCATCCAGAGGAGTCGCAGCAGCAGGATATCTTCGGTGTGAAGAATGAGAATTTCGACTGTACTCAGTTGAACCCGGGAGAAAGCTACGCACCTATTCATACGCAAGATAGTGCGGCTGTCTACCCCTCAGCACCTGACATCGTCTTGCCGGGTGATACCCAATATGACGCTGGATCGCAGTATTTTGATCAGTCATTAGCCCAGTCACAGGCACCAGGAGCAGCTGTGGAGC
This sequence comes from Amoebophrya sp. A25, assembly GCA_905178165.1. NCBI lineage: Eukaryota > Dinophyceae > Syndiniales > Amoebophryaceae > Amoebophrya > Amoebophrya sp. A25. Next base: position 980,371 of record CAJINU010000027.1, on the reverse strand, counting down.
AGCAGGACGGAGCTGGAGGAGCAGTTGGACAAGCTGAAGATCAGTCATTGTCAAATCAACATGCAGGACTACAACAACCAACTACCGAAGGACTACTACAACAAGCTCCCCAAGCAGATAGTCTAGACCCCCTTGGTCATCTCGGAGGAGGTGTTTCATCTGTAGTGGAAGGCGTTCATCTAGTCGATGCACCACCAGGTAGTAGTGAAGACGATGAGGAGGCAGGGCAGGAACAATACGCTCCTCCAGCTGCGTCCGATGAAGATGATGACGCAATCTTCGGCGCTGCGGCTGACAGCGCAGCGATTTTCGGAGGCGCAGCTGCAAGCAATGCTGACTTGCTATTCGGTGCTATGGGATCCGCCTCCGGTCAACAACAACCTGGAGGACACGGGCTTGCTAGTGCTAATAATAGTGCTAATGCTGGACATGATACATACAGAGATTTGCAAGAGCAAGGGGGATTATCGGAATTGGATTTTCTCGAAGGTGGGGGAGACACATTTGCGAGTGTTGGAGGTGGAGTGAAAGCAGAAGAATTGGTAAGTTGATAATTTTTCTGACTTTGTTTGATCGCGGCTGCTCCTGTTGCTCTTCTTTTATCTCATGACATGAAACAAAAATGAAATGAATTTGATATGAATCTGCAAAAATTTTCTACAGCGGAGGTCAAATGTTGACTCACATTCATTCATCAAAGATATTTACTAGTGCTGCTGTTCAACAGTTACTAAATCACAAGATAAAGAAACAAATCTCGTGCTCCTGTGACAAAACAAATCAATCAATAGAAATTAATCCGTCAAACACAGGACGCAGATGCTGCCGCGAAAGCAGCTGATGACGATGAATTAGATCAACTCTTTGGGTCTGACAATGCCGACGCAGCTCCAGCTGAGGCAGCTCCTGCAGAGGAGGCGCCCCCAGAGGACGAATTCGACGAATTGTTTGCTGAAGATGTACTTATATTTTGTAACTAGTTGTTGCATCTTCGTTTAGTCTAGATGTTGCTGTTGGTATGCTAGGCAATGTTAGACAGCATGTAATGTAATCTTTGTTTTTTAGCACCTCTCTTTTTACCAGGAAATTCATCTTGTGAATAGAAAAATTCAATCTATTCATCTTGTCCGAGGATAGAAGTTTCGAGGAGAGCGACAAAAAGAATATTCCTTTACGTCGACAGGAGGTACAACGTGGTTGTACACATTTATTGTGACAAGAAGATTATCTACACACTCAAAACACAGCTCGACATTGATATGACGCAAGGCTTGTTGCCACCAGAGGAAGCTCATTTGCAATTGCCTCCGACCACTGGAGCTAGAATCGACGAAGATGAAGAAGACCTGTTTGGTGCCATTAGCGAGGACGATGCTGATGTCACCGCAGAAGCAATATCCCTGGCAAGAGCGGAATTCGAAAATAAAAGGGAAGTGAAGGAGGTAATCTTATAGATACAGGAGGGCTTTTGGTCATTCAATATTGCATACAACTAGTCAGCTCAATGTTGCAACATCAGCGAGTCTATGCATGGCAATAAAAGAAACCACCTCGTCCTCCAACACCAACATCCACACCACACACCGTACTAACAGAATTGCTTGTTCAAGATTCCGAATGTCATAAGCTGGGAGGCTAAGGCTTTTGATCCCAGTGCGCCTATCACGCAGCCTCTAGCTCATATGTGGGCTGAGAAAGAAGATGTATCGGGACGAACTGTGATCAAGCTGAAAAACCCAGAAAATACCTTTCGATGGCGATTTAAAAAGGATGAAGAAGGAAAGAAGATACTCGATGCAAACGAATTTCCAGTGTACTTTGAAGATTTTTATTGCGTCCTAGCTAGTGCGTGAAGGTTCAGAAGTGTCCTGTAACTCTATGATGTTGTATTCCATCTAACGCCATCTCAATACTTGGACTTCCTTGATGACTACTTCTACTTCTTCAAATCAAATCAAATTCCCCCGACCCCACACTCTCCTACTCCTAAATTCTCAACCACCAGGTACGAAAGCAACGGCAAATTCGTCGAGTTCGAAAACGGAGATAAGTTTTTGGTGATCGGCAAAGAGTATTTCCCCATTATGGAGTCTGAGCATAAAGTTGGCCGAGAGCACCTTTTCTCGGAGATATCTCCCAACGTTTTCGCTCATCACAAACCGATTTTCAAGACGGCCACCTGTATCCCCAACAGCATTTCCTCAACGACGCACGAAATGTTGATGAAAGCGCAGATTAAGAAGGTACTCTTGTTATTTGAACAACGATGATCCATAGAAGTTGTAATTTAACGAGAACAAAAGGAACTACTTATCTTAAGATCATGTTCTTCAAGAATATGTCGATTCTTCTCTGCACCACTTACATGTCGATTCTTCTTTTTAGTACTCAAAAATCCGTTCGACAGGTCCAACCCAACGCTTCGATCAAGCAAGTTACGGCGAAGCAGGTTGCGGAGAGGCAACAGCGTTACGAGCTTGATCAAGAGGCAGAGAGGAAACAGCGCAAGGCGGTGAAGGATATGCAATCTCAGAAGAGGAAGCAACAGGTGTTGACAGCCGATTTCTTGGAGGACGACAACTATGGAGTGAGTTTGAAGAAAGTGAAGAACGAAGGACGAGGAAAAAACATGGACAGTGGGTTCCTCAATCGGGCTGCCGGGTTTTTGGGGCAAGGCCCGGATGGAGGACAGTAAAAGATAAATATTTTTACGATGGGAGGCGGAGGTCGAAGAGAAAGAGAACGTCTGCTGTATCAATGTCAATTACTTATAGGAGTAGTGGTGCGTGTAGTTGATGATGAAAAACTACAGGTAGTTGTAATCGTGATTGTGAAAGAACGAAACAAAAATGTTAATGTTTTTCATCTTCACGAAACACGGGAAGAAATTAAACACGATCACCCTTAAGAAACGCAGAAGGGGAGATGAAAGTTTATCAGATAATGCTACATAGAAACTGCTATCCTACAACTCGATTGCTTTATTTGCTTTATTTGTCAACTAGAGTTAGAGAAGGGAAATTCTCTTGTTTTTCCACAAAAATGACGCGCAGAAAATTTTTAACCAATGACTATAATTTTTCGTAGATATTAATTCCATATTTTTTATCGTCTGAAGATAGTACGGATACCCCCCGAATTAGATGAAATGAATAAAGACATTGAGATATGACGTGTTTGTGAAGGGTTGTGAAACATCATATGACCACGCAGATGTCTCAAAGGTGAGAGAAATGACATATGTTGAATGATGCTCGTGGGGGCCGCAGCCGCGCGGCGAACCATTGTTCGCACGGAAGAACGCATGCATATGACTATCTCTTGACATAGTAATCACAAGAAGGTGCTTCTCAAAATTACTACCCAATCATGATACCGCGCGACACAATAAGGCTTGTCGAATAGAGCCGAGAGGGCGATATGGTCATGCTTATGTTTGATGATGATTTTGAAGGTACCTACCCATTTGTTCGCTGAGAAGCAAAAAAAGAGCCAGAGACACAGCTCGTCTTTCATGTATCTACGCGAAGTGCACCGTGTTCTTCGGATATTTGCCACGCAGTTCTTTTCAGATTTGAGGTTCGAAGAGGAAACTAGTATATGAACCATTAGAATTCACTCCAAAAAAAATTAAGATTGAATGAAAGGACGAGCAACAGCAGTTCCACAACAACCCTCACATTAGACACTGACTGGACTACCTGCTGTATGAATTAGTACTAGAACCATCACTTCGTTTTTCAGTATTCTTGACATATAGTGAATGGAAACAAACCGCAGACGCACAGAAGACCAACAAGATGAAGCTTGCTTGCGGTCCGAACTGTCAACACCTGCAGCAAATCGCTATTCAGGTCACGGGATACGAGATACTGGGGCAGCAAGAGGCGGGGGCGAGTGTTATGACTCAGGATGTTTTCTGTAAGTAATGCGTTCTATAACATAACAGGTCTTATGTCGGGGTATATGAGTTACCCGACAACAGTATCTATCAAGATTTTCAAGAACAGCACTGCACCTGCAGATCATACTTCTAGTAGATACAACAACTTCTCCCCAGGACATTATCGAGAGGCGCGCCCCGGGTAAGAGGCGGAGAAAGAGAACTATCGCGCGGGGGAGCGATGGCGCGCTGATTATTCTCATGTGCGTGCTGTTGCCTCTAAAAATTCCTCCTCTCCATCCGCCGGCTCACCAGCGTTTCCCAGCATAGCCAGTCGAGTAACGAGTGCTATTACGCAGATACAAAACCGCGTCACTCAATACGTGGTCTACGATGTTCGGATTGAAGCCGAAAGTCTATCATGGCAAAAGAGACTGCGCTTCTCCGATTTCAGTTCGCTTTTTGAGCTGCTGCAGAGCAGGTAAAGTTAATGTTCCAAAAATAGTAGAGCAGTGGGGCAGGAGGTGATGGTGATTATATCAGTTGCTGGTTGTTCCAGTAGAAATTTACAGCCAGACCAAGATGAAAGATCACGACCACAGGTACAACAACCTCCCCGTCGAGCTCTTTCCGAAAAAGACTTTAGTCCGGTCCGTAGAAGCGAGTCATCTCGAAACCCGAGTTCGCCAGTTGAACGAGTTTTTCCTCGTCATATGCCGAAATCGCTTAGACATACTGCGGACATGTGTGGAATTGTGGGAGCTCTTCGATTTCCACATAGAATGCCCAGAAATCTTCGGCACTCTGTCGGCAACTAGGAGCAGCAGCAGTAGCGGAGGCTTGATTGGGAGTTCGCTTTATGGGAGTAACGCCACTGCGGATTCGGATGCATTAAGGGAAGCCAATAATGCAGTTGTTATGATTCATTCCAGATAAGTTGAAGTAGAGGAGTCAGTATCCGGGAAGAAAATTATGAGGGGCATCAAGGTGAAGATGCTATTCTCTCACTCTCTGTTTCAGTTCTAGTACAACCTCGTATAATAAATTCTCCCAAAGAACCATCTTAATGTTTCCTGTTCTAAATCTGCACCTTCTGCTCGAGACGGTACACCAGGCGCTTTATACAGGGAATCCATACCTCTCGCTGCTGCCCAGTTACAAGATGCCCACTTTGGAGTGAGGGACTTCTATCTAGATCAAACCAGTGATTTGCTCATCCTCGCCGCGAATGACTACTCTTTGCAGTCACGCGTTACAGTGGCTGCTGAAGGCAGCTGGAAGATGGTCAAAGAGGGCGTCACCAGTCTCTGGAGCCAAGTATCGTCAGCGTCTGGCGGACTTGGGGGATTGGGGTCACCAGGAAGCGGAGGGCAGGGACCGGGTTATGGACTTGAAGATGTGTTACTATGTAATTACTGGCGGGATTCGGGAAATAAGCCCTATAAGGACCAAGAAATTTGTTTCGCGTCGGTTGATGTGTTGGTGTAAAAAGATCCTATTTTCAAAATTTATTTTCTTCCTCTAATTCTGCTCAGGACCTGTAGCTACGGCATCCAACAATCCGATGTATGGCAACGCGACTTCTGCCAACAGTATGGATGCGAATCCGTTCACGTCGTCTCTGGGAGCTGTCTTTTCGTCTTCTACACCAGCATCATCTTCAAACTGGAGAGCGAGCTTGCATAGGTCACAAGACAGTCGGCCACTGTCTTCACTGACGTGCTTTATGGGTGAAAACAGAATGCATTGGAGTTGAGGAGTCTGGTTACTTAGTTAGCGCAACTAGATGTTGTGGGGTGGTAAATGGTCTCTCAACGCGAACACGACTCTCTAATACCAACCGCGGCACTTCAGATTTTTCTTTCGAGCAAGTCTGGCGTCTACATTTTCCAGCAATGATCCAGTCATTTTCGTGTAGTGGCCCTGGCGGAGTCGTTTTCGCCGGTCTCAAGGATGGCAGAGTTGGTTTCTCGACTATGCGAAGAGAAAAGGAAAACCTACCCCTTGGCACTCTCCTCAGCACCGAAGCTGACTTAGTGCCAGGTTTGCATCATAATGGTAGTGTCTCTGCGCTGGTGGCGGTTGCGGGTAAAATACAAACAGGAGAAGGAGCAGTAGAAGGAGCTGCAGAGAAGTCGGTTTCATCGGCATCGCCTGCTTCATCACCAGCATCAGACTCTAGTACAACACCAAATGTACCTGTACTAGCTGGCTCATCCGCCTCTTCTTCATCATCTTCGAGGAGCGACAAGATCTATCTTTATTCTGGGAACAACATTGACGGAAAACTTGCCATTTATGACTTCGCTGAAAAACGTCTCTTAGCTGAGATGCTCCTTCCCCTACCTGACGCAGGCAGTGTCGCTCCGGGCTCCTGTGTCCATTATGCGACGCAGATGCGGGTGCATGGACAGCATCTTTTCGTCGGCACCAATTTCGGTATGGTGGTCGTTTTCAGCGGAGCGGGGACGCCCAGTTTACAGCTGCACTCTAGACTGATGACAGAGCACGTTCGAGAAGCAATGCAAACGGTTTTGCACGCATTGGATGGCGTATGGAAATCGCCAGTCGCTGTCCGGGATCTAGTCATAGAACCGGAAGAGGAAGAAGGAGCAGCCGTAGGGGAGTTGGGTGTAGTCGACGAGGTGGATACAAGTGGCGGGTCAAGGATAAGTAGTAAAGGGTCCTCCACAGGAAATCGTCAAGAAGGACAAGAAGATATCTTCGTAGGTGCGAGAATACCTTCTGGAGGCGCTTCAGCGTCTCTAGACATCGTCGATGCTTCCGCATCACCCCAATCAGATTATTCTCACCTTCTCCGCCGTCGTAATACCCAAGCACTTCGCGTCTTCGTCGCTCTCCGCGATGGCGTCCAAGTCTGGCGGTTTCCTGATTGTCGACAGATAGGCTACCAATCCAAATCTAGAGACGCCTTGCCACTGGAGGATACGCCAGTGCGGTGTTGTGGGTTACGGCGGCAGACGCAAGAGTTGTTCTTGGCTTTTGAGGATGGCACAATTGCCAGCTACGATTTGGATAGTGGGCATCAACTAAGCGTCTTTTTGGCCCATAAAGGAGGAGCGGTCACCTCATTGATTATGGATGAGGATACTGATTCTGATACTCGTCCATTTAAGTAGTGGTACTACTGCTCGATGTCATCATTCAATGTAGAAGTACAGCGTCATCAACATCGTGGTGATCTGTGATGTACTTCAAAATGCCCAAAGGGACGATACTAGTCACTGTTTGTGTGTGGTGCGCACATCAACAAACTTCTATCCGCTCTTAAGAAAAACTACCTGAAATGGTATAAGTCTTGTGTGCGTCTCGTCTTCTAATCTCCAGTTCGCCCAGTCCGGCGATTACATGCTGACCAGCGGCAAGGATAAAACAATGACTATTTGGCGGTGTCCTTTTGGCGAAACGGCTTTGCTGCGAGAAGCCGTGGATCTTTCAAGCTTCGGTTGGGATCAAGACCGAGATCGGATCTCTACACCTCTAGGAGTGCGGGATGAGTACATTAGTTGTAGTGCTTCTTCGCCGAACACTGACAGGCTGCAAAGCGACAGGCTGCAAGGCTCTCGAGGTCGTAGGGACGTCGCAAGTGCGCCTTTCACGTGAAGGCGGCGAGGGCAGTTGTATTCAAAAGAAGTAAAAGATTTATCTCTTCAATCTGTCGATTTCTTAGTACTAGGTTCAAGCCTCAATGGTTTGTATCTTCACAGCATCAGCTTCATCACAATTCAAATACCACTTTCAGCATTGTAGTTGACGTTTCACTTCCGACAAGAAGATATCACTGACTACGGTCACAGAACCCAGTCGTTTGAAATTTCGTCTCATATCGTGATCGTCCAGAAGATAGAATATTTTTAGATAGAAGATAAACAGATAGACTTGTAAATCAGGCACTTGTAAATCAGGGACATCGACGGACAACTACTTGAATTTCATTTAAAGAGAGACTCAAGAGTCATTAATACCATTAGCTTTTTTTAAAGTGAGTTGGAACTACATGCGCGTGTTCTTCTGGGAAGGTTTGGCCGGTTCGAGATCGGTCACAGGATCCGATGAGGAATGGTTCTGTGTACAGTTTCTGTCACGGTGAAGTAGAAGTTGGAGTTGAAGAGAGATTGTTGTTTATGTTTGTGTTTTGAGAGAGTTGATCTTGATATGATTGATTATCATGCACCTGAAGCCACGGAATTGCTTTTACTTAGTAGTACTTAATTCCGATCAGGTCCTTGATTCCGATCAGGTCCTCGAAGCCACTTAATTTCGATCAGGTCCTTGATTTGTTGTGGTCATATTCTTATTCCTGCTCATGCCCTCAAACAACACTCAAAACTAGCAAAAAACCAGAAGTACGTAGTAGTTTCAACTACTCAACATTTGGTTAGAAGTCTGTCATCTTCAGGTTCAACTGAAAAAGGGATCCACTGCTCATACCACGACCTTACAACTACGACAATGGCGCAACCTTACGACCGTCAGCGTGGTGCTTACTCTCAGCTCCAGACAGAGCGTCTACGAGCTGACTGCTCCTACTACGTGCCCAAAGTCTTGTTGGCACCTGAGAAGACTATCGACGAAGGATCAGGGTTTAAGATTTATGGCATGTTGTCTGTAGACCGGTATTATACTATCTTGACGTAAAACAAACTAGCACTCACAATAAATACGCTTGTTGCCCTACACCTCTCATGGCTTTTTCGCATATCCAACTCAGTCCCACTTCATACCTCCAGTGACAAGATCAAGGAACTTTTTCCCACTACTTGGGTGGATAAGGCTGTCAAGTTTGGAGCGGGTGCGAAGGGATCTATCGAGGGCCCCCCACTGCGAATTGGGGCAGTACTGAGCGGTGGGCAAGCTCCAGGTGGCCACAATATCATAGTCGGGATCTATGATCAGGCGAAGAGGTAAGAGTCTTTCATCCTCGTCTTCTTCTATGATAACCTAGGCTACCAAATAAAGTCTTAGATGCAATTTCTCCATGTCCATTACGCTTGCCATCGTACTATGAGAAGGTGAAGGAAGCCGAAGAACCTTCCAGGACCAACCTCTTTAAGACTCTTGCCATCGTACTATGAGAAGGTGAAGGAAGCCGAAGAACCTTCCAGGACCAACCTCTTTAAGACTTACAATTGATAATATGTTCACAACGAACAGGATCAATCCGTCATCTTCCGTGTACGGATTTCTCGACGGACCCCACGGCATCTTCACGGGCCGATACGTGGAGCTCGATGATGAAATTATCGATGGTTTCCGAAACACGGGCGGGTTCGATATGCTCGGGTCTGGTAGTTTTCATTATAAATATGCTGTTAGAGCCTGTGCAAACTACGGCAGTCGTGACGTGTGATGTTGGCCATCACCAATCATCAGAATAGAACATCGTTAGCATCTACTAGTACAACTCATGATCTCACCTCTTAGGTCGCCACAAAATCGAATCCGATGAACAGTTTGCGAATTCTATGAAGACTTGCGTAGCCCTTGACCTAGACGGTTTGGTGGTGATTGGAGGAGACGATAGCAACACCAATGGCGCTGTTTTGGCGGAATACTTCAGGAGCCAAAAGATTAAGACGAAGGTACTTAGCCTTGGAGTGTTCTATTCTCCTTGGAGGAGCTACTGTGGAAGTATGATGTTGATACCTTGTTGACGTCTGTGTCCGTAGCGGAGCTACTGTGGAAGTATGATATTGATTTCCTCTTCTTCTTAGGCGTTCACAACGAAGTTCTGCACGATCGAGCTTCGTTTCAACTTCATAGTATACTTAGGTCTCCGAAGATGTCTTTCTCAATCAAATGAACCAGGTCGTAGGAGCCCCCAAAACCATTGACGGAGACCTCAAAGTGCCGCCGTATATTCCAGTTTCTTTCGGTTTCGACACAGCTTGCCGTACCTACGCTGAACTTGTCGGCAACGTCGCCGTGGATTCGCTGTCGGCTCAAAAATACTACCATTTTGTGCGCTTGATGTTATGACCACCTCGTATTCATCATGGAGCGGCTTTAGTGCTCTATTAAAATCTTTCATCTTTTTTTTTCATAATAAATTGAGTCTCTAATTTCCGGTCGCTCCGCTTCGAACATTGCCCTTGAAGTTGCTCTCCAAACCTGTGCGAACGTCTGCCTCATTGGGGAAGAAGTCGCGGCCAAGAAGCTCACACTGAAAGACTTGACCAGTCAGCTGATTGAGGTCATTGAAAAGCGACACGCGGACAATGGCAGACACTACGGAGTCATCCTGCTGCCAGAGGGGTTGATTGAATTCATACCTGAATTTGAAGCCCTAATCAAGGAGATCAACGACATTTTGGCCAAAGTGGAAGGCATTGCGCCAGAAGATGCGAGTGCGCATGTGGTATTCTACTTGTTAAATCTTTATTGGACTTCTGGGTTTTACTTCTATTTCGATACCTTCTTTCGCTTGAAGATGCCTTCCTATATTCGGTTTCACCACAATCACCTCCTCTTGACACTTTTCATATTTTCAGGTTTCCCACCTTTCTCCGACGAACAAGGCTGCTTTTCTATACTTGCCGGATTTCATTCGAGGTCAGCTGTTGTTGGACCGAGATCCTCATGGGAACGTACAGGTCGCGAAAATCGAGACTGAAAAACTTTTAGCAGCCACCGTCATGAAGGAATTGGAGAAGAAATATGGAGCGAAGCTTGCCCATCTTATCTTCAATCCACAGTTTCATGCGTTTGGGTACTGAGCCTTTTCTTGCTCATGACTGGTAGTTCTTGTTCTTCCCCATGTTGATAGGCATCTTTTTAACTTACAAGCGTTTACAAGATTGTCTCATAGTGAATTTTCCGCGAACTAAGATCCATCTTCCCTCCAAACAACAACTCCAAACTACAACAACTCCGTTAGATACGAAGGCCGCGCCGGTCTTCCCTCCTTCTTCGATAGTTCTTACTGCTACGCACTCGGCGCAACCGCGTCGTCACTGCTTGCTGCAGGTGAGACGGGCATGATCGCTTCGGTCAAAAACCTCGCAGCTCCGATCTCAGAATGGGAGTGCGGAGGCGTGCCAGTGACAGCACTGTGCGTGTTAGTTACGGCGAGTTGGTCACTATCTACTGTAGTTTTTAGCAGTGCTGAGTAGATTCCATTTTATTTTTTGAAATTTCAAAGGGATTCTTCATGTTCTTGTTCAATGAACATTTTGATTTTCAGGGGCAGCACAAAAGGAATCTACGGAACGAAACAAGGATAGTGATTGGCTGGCGTTAAGGGAGAACGCAGAAAGGGCAAAGATAAGCCGGTCATTGAGAAAGCACTAGTAGAATTGGATGGCAAACCCTTCAGAACTTGGGTCAGTATTCGTGACAAAGTGGCACTTTTGGACTGCTACAGGAATCCGGGACCTTTGCAGTTCTCTCTGCAGTGTCCTTTGTCCCAAGAGATTCCCATCACCTTGCAATTGGAACTCGGATGCGAATACAGCTACAGTTATGGAGGGTATAAACCTTGCAAGCGAGAGTGTCAATGATATCGAAATCCTGTTTGTCCTAAGTGGATGATCATTATACTTACTCAGAAGTTTTTTTGACACGACTATTTCTAGAACATCCTAGTACTTTCCCTCACTCACCTTCTAACTCTTTGCAGTTCTCGACAAGGGCGACGCCATCGTTCCTCACGCAGTTGATTTCCCGACAGTAGGAGACAAATTCGCCTTTTTCGGCAATAGACCACGCAGTGAAATGCAATCCTGGCGATCTCAGACGCCTTACGCTATCCCTGACGTGTTTGCGGATTCTCAGCCTGGTCTTGCAGTCGCTAAGGATGATACTGAATGCAAGATGCCCTGTGATCACTACGTTCCGAAGCTGTCGAGTTGCGGTCTCGTCAGATTCCAGAAGAGCACGTCTTCATCTGGAGCTGTGGGGAAATTGAACTTATGGATATTGTTTGACACTGTTTCATGACGACAAGAATCCTTATCCCACTGCTAGTCTAGTGTTCCTAGGACAAGCAAATACAAACTTCTACTTACTAGTGGGCTCACGATGTTGACGATGAAAGAATTCACTTCGAGCTCTAATTTCCGGTCCCGTCGGCATAGTCTACTGCGGACGCCAAACTCCTGGTGCAGCTGACGTGGTAGTTGGTCTAGTCGAGTGTTTGAAGAAGCACAACCCGAGTCAAGAAGTTCTTGGCTTCATTGGTGGTACTGCTGGCTTCTTCACTAAGAAATACGTTTCTTTGACACCGGAAAAACTTGCATCCTATCGTAATTATGGCTACCACCCATGCATTCATCGCAATCTGAACATCCATCATTCTACCTTGGCTCTTTTCCGAAGGGGAAAGAGACCAGAGATGTGCTTGCGGATGCGACAGTGGCCTCTCTAATGTCAGACAGGAGGTTTCGAACTTCTAGGTCGTAGTGAAGACAAGTTCGACAACGCTTTGGCAGTGAAACAAGTGGCAAAGGACTTGAATCTAGCGGGTTTGGTGCTTGTCGGTGGTTGTGTGACGGCAACGAATGCATGTTATGGACGAGTGGGCACTGAAAATATTATTGAAGAAGACGGTGAAGACGGGAGTTATCGTTCCCCTTCGTCTTCCTGTGGTCACAATCTTCATAATTTCTTCTTTTTTCCGTCTCCAACCTATGTATTCTTATTCTTAAGAAGGAAGACCTCATCCTCATCTTACCTCTAACCACCCTACCTCTCCGAACAACTCTTTGACGAGACCGTCCGCATCGTCTCCGTCCCTGCCTCGATGGGTGGCGAGCTGAGCAACCCCTTTGTCGAACAGCCTCTTGGTTTTGACTCCGTCACAAAAGCAACGGCACGTCTTGTCGGGAACACTGCTATTGACGGATCTAGTGCGCGCAAATATTGGTACTTCTTGCGGTCTATGGAAGGACCCGCTCATACGTCCAACGTCACTCTAGAGGTAGGCTTGCAAACGAAGCCCAATCACTTGATCATCGGCGAACAAGTGTTGCGGGAAGGGCAAAGTCTGAAGGAAGTGGTCTCTGGAATCGCCGATGTGGTCGAAAACCGATACACAAATGGAAAAAAGAACTTCGGAACGGTGTTGATTCCAGATGGATTGCTCTTTAGCGTGTCGGAACTGCGTGTGCTGATCAGCGAGTTGGATGCGCTTGACTTCCGCAGGTTAGGCCTGTGTACGCGCACGACCTTGACCGAAGCGGAATTGACGGGAGAGTTATGATGATCACTCGGTGCAATTTTGAAATGTTGCTTCGTGATGTTCTCTTGACATTGGGATCACATTTTTAGAGATCAAAGGTAGAATGCTCAGGTTGGACAGTTACAGTCGTTCTTTGGAAAATCAACGAAGTTTCAGCAGCTTTCTAATCCCAGACTCATCCGATGACTCTTCCAAAAACTCCGAGAAGCACGAGAGCTCGGAGCAGGACATCTCACGTGCAGCCCAACAATTATCCGCTTTTTCGAGAGCTGTCTTTTTGCAACTGCCAGAATATGTCGCAGTGGGGATGTTGGACGCTAAATTGCGAGGTAACCGAAGCGTCAACTTGGCGTCTATCGAAACCGAAAGAATGCTGGCGGATATGGTCAAGACGGAATTGAATTATGAACACGTTCAGTACCAACGTGAGGTGGATGTAGTAGAAGAAGTTTTGTTTGAATGCCGCGGTTGCAAAGCAACTCCTACGTGAACAAGAACTACACAAAAACCGATCTACAATTCTTGTCTATCCACATCTCCAACATTCTTTCGTCTAATCGAAAAGCCGTCCGAATTACAAGGGCTCTTTCTCTCCAGTCTGCCAGTTCCTCGGTTATCAGTCGCGCTGCACCATGCCCTCGGACTTCGATTGCAATTATGGGTATGCCTTGGGCTGCACCGCAGCAAGCTTGGTTCTCTCCAAGAGAACAGGGTATATGGCAGTCTTAGGCGGATTGAGCAGACCACAACCTGCAGAAGACGCGTCTGCGCCTAGAAGGAGCCTTGGCAGTAAGTCACTGCACGACAACTGTACCTCATGGGCTTCTTCTCCGACAATGATGAGCACACAAGCATGGCAGGCAGCGGGTGTTCCTCTTGCAGCTTTGCTGAAAAAGTTAAGGCTTCCCCTAATCCATCTCTCTAGACATCCCTCAACAGTATGCACCCCAATACAAGGGAAGTAGTAACAATGCATATCTTTGCGGGATCCCTACAGGGATGAATTAGGAGAAGCTCTAAAGAGGGAAAAAACGGACTTGTTGCCACGAATTGCGCCATCTCCTGTTGACTTGCGAGCGCCTAGTATCCAAAAGTGGAAGAACATCCAGAGTGCTTGTGCGAGTGAAGAACTCTACGAAAATCCGGGACCGGTGCAGTTCTTGGGTCCATGCGCGGCAAAGATTATGAATGTAGACAGAAAGTAAACTGGTCGTATTTCATAAAGGAATAGTGATGCAGTCTTTCGTCACTCTCTATGACAGTCGCATCCACGACCAACTCGCACCACAAACCCACTTACTGCAACATAGTTCCACCCACTCCCTCCCCTTACCTCCTTCTCGTCTTCCGCTAATCAAAGCACCGAACTCCTGAATGCGCCTGATGGCAGTGATTACTTCCAGAAGATCGCTACGGTGAAGCGCATGCTAGAGGACATCGGGAAAGAGTGCTTACCAGGTTGCACAGCAAAGCGAATGCGGATCGCCAGTAGCAGTCTAGAGAACTTGAAAGCGATTTTGGAACAGGTGGTGGAATAAGGGATTTAGTGGTGGAAACGGAATAAGGGAGTTAGGCACTCGAGATAGTCACTAAGTGAGGGACTTGTAATACAGCCTAGTAAAAATGGCTCATGCAACTGCAAGTGGTGGAATATATAACAATAAGGGTAGTTCTTGGTAATGTTACAGTCTGATGGCAGGTCATGTCGTTTGCGTATCAATCATAAAAAAGCAACGTTATAGAAAATGTGAAGTCGTTTGGTAGGAATGTTATGTCATGAAGTCGTGCTGCTCGTGTGGCAAGAGCAGTGTGGACGACGAAAGCTCTTACTGACATTGTGGTCATCCGCAATGTCTCATTTTCCGATAGTGTCAGTTCTTGGGTAGGAATGTTATATCATGAAGTCGTGCTCGTGCGGTAAAAGCAGTGTCGTGGACGACGAAAGCTCTTACTGACATTGTGGTCATCCGCAATGTCTCATTTTCCGATAGTGTCAGTAGTCCGAGTAATCAGCAACAGGAGGGGTAACGCCATACTGATCCAATAAACTCCATCTAGTCGTCGATTCGCATCGTTGTTAGGAAGAATTTTTATGAAGGAAATCACATCATGCTGAGTTATCAATGTCAGCCATCCTTTTTCGTTGTCGTAGTGAGACGGAAGTGACCACTAAGATAGCAATTCATTGTACGTAATATTCTTACTTTTCCACTTTTAGTGTCATGACAACACTACATAAACATTTTTTACTTATATAACATACAAAATAAAATGTATGTCGTCGAGGGTCCGTCTACTACTTGATCTTAAAAATCTTTTTTCTAGCACTAGCACTAGCGCTAACTTCAACATGATTATGCTATGTGATAAACATAAAACTAGGACCAAATCCAAAAGGCGGCCTCCACTGAAATTCAAAGCAGATAAGATTATAACCAACTACCTCGAGGAAGAGGATGTAATCGCATTTGGCGTTGTATTTTTTGCGTCTGGATTACTAGTGGAGGAACCTGCTCCACACACTAGTAGAAGGAGCCTAGAGGTGGAGAACTAGAAGCAGCGAAAGCCGTTTCTTGTTCAAAGTATCTTGCCCTTGAAATATTTGCTGTAAGTATGACCTGCTGGAAGAATACATGTTCTTCAAGGATGTAATAACTACAAACTTGAAGAAACTGTGCCAACGACAAGGAGGGCTTGTCTTTTCTGTCATGTGTCCGTTGAGAGCGATGTCATTGAAGACATCGTCAAGAGCGAGAGCGGCTGTAGCAGAGTTGTCACCGCAAGAGAGCCTGAGAAAAGTGTTGGAAGATCAAGAAAAATACTGCCATCTGATCATGTGCGATTAGTTACTTGTGATCTGGGGGGCTGGGCTCACGATCACTAGTCTGCGTAAATGGATCATACAACAAGACTACAGGAGAGATGACGAATTATGCCTCCATAAAGGATGCATTGTCGGTCTGAACCTCGATGAGTGAAGGATGAAGGTAAACGTGAGACTTTACATAGATACGTTGTTCTTTCGAGGATCATCAACATGGCCAGACTACAAACAGATTGTTCCTCAGGTGGATCCCGTATCAGCCGAGCGGCTTGGGCAACACTGGGGTACCTCTTTGTTCAACGGTGGCTCCAGTCGAGCGGGATAAGAGACAAGCGTAGCAAGATGATAAGAACCCGAGGACGGCCACTAGTCTACAAGGCTACGCGCCGAAGTGGGCCCCGACATGCGTTCAAACGGATTTTTGATGTGAAGAAGAATGATAAAAACCTAGATGACAAAGACCATCATGGTTCAAGCAGGCAGCCTCCAGGATCAGCAATTACAACAGGTGGCACCTCGCAGTTTCCGGTACTGGGATTGGACGATACTGCATCAAAATGTGACTCTACTACACCTGCTGAGGTTGGTCTTGGTACTGTCACGAGACCGAAGAAGCGCTCTACAGAGGGTGGTCCACGAGAGTAAGGCTATCAGGAGAGTATATGGCATGATACCCTTCTATTAACCCTCATAGGTAATAATTACCAGTTCCATGATAGACCGTCACCGTGGTGCTGGCATGTCGACTTGGCACTTATCTTCTCTCGCTTAAAAACGAACATCATACGCCATTAAATGCCCGTACTAGGAGGTGGACCTGGATCTCTAACTCTCATTATGGGACATCCCGTCGCACCAGTGCCTGGATCTTCTGCTCAAGGACGGCTTCCTGGAGAAGAATTTTCTCACGAGAGAGGGAACTTGCCAAGGCGAGCCGCGCGTGAATCAGACCTGTTTGTTCCACAATGTTTGGAGCAAGCGAGCGGACATCTATTTCGTAGGCCTATCGTTTCTTCCTTCGACGCAGCAATGGTGGAAAGAGGGGGAGGAAGAGAGTGCTGTTGGGAATGGTGCTACCCCAGACGTCCTTGCAGGAAGTGTTAAGGATGGTCCCTATTCCATCTTTGGAAACATCTACTTACTTGAAGGCTCCGCCTAAGCCTAATCCATCTTTGGAAGCACCTTGACCATATTGTCCGGAAGCATCTCCTGCATCTTAGACTTCGTAAAAATGACGGCCCTTGATGAGCAGAATAAAGAAGCATCATGATGTTCGCGCTGCTTCTAGAGTAAAAAGTAGACACAAGATGGATTAAAGAGATAGACGGTGAGCTCTAAAAGTGGCGTACCGGGTCCCGGCATCTTTTGGGTTCAACGCAAGGTGTTTGACACGACTGAGCAACTGTGGGCATGGCTGTCTTCCTCGAAAGAGTTGGGCTTTGATACGATGGGCCCGCCGCCTGGTCATGAAGATGTCAAAGATGATACTATCAAAGATGGAAACAAGGAAAAAGAACGTGTGGGACGATCTCGTGTTCAAGATAAACATGATGGAGGAAGAACTTCGATGGAAAATATCAAAGAGGTCACTTTGAGTAGTCCATCTCCGCTAACTGGGATTTCAACGACACTATCGCCGACAGGTGGAACAGCATCCTCTTCTGTCTCCGGCACGGGAGGAACTGCTAGCAACAATAAAGAAGGAACAACAACTTCAAGTTCAACTACGAACAAAGACCCTATTTTAGTTGAAAAAGTCTTTCAGATAAAGTCAGCCTTGGCCCTGATAGCGGCACCACCGGTATGGGGTTTGCCAACAGCGCAAACTACGCAAGAGGGACACCCACATCCACTGGGAGATATTTTCAAAAACACGTCTTCCACCTCGTCAGGAGGAGGAAGTGAGATTAACCATAATATCAGAAATCACCACGAAAACGCAAAGCTGATCGATGAAAGCTCCTCCTACGGTCGGGCGGCAACCTCCAAGGAGAAGGACAGCAGGCCTTTTTCCTTCGCTCGTTGGCCCGGATTGACGGTACATTTCGCACCCCTGTGGCACTGGACGATGAGTCACGCTTTTGTCGACCACTTGTGGCCGGCTTTTGTAGCCCTTACCAGATTCGGTTTCCATCATGCGCCTTTTCGCTTCCTCTATGCGTCAGGCGAACGACGAGGGTTCTGGACGGAACCTGTTTTCCAACAGTTTGCGAAATTTAGATCAGGATCCTGGACAAGATCAAGTTCAAGTAGAGGTCCTTCTGGACCGAGTAGAGCTAGTAGAGGACAAGAAGAAACTAGTACAAATCTTGACATGGTAACTACAGCAGAATTGTGGTCATTCTGGACCGCGAAATGGCAACAGGAGGCATTATCAAGACAGCGATCGTATCATATTCGAAAACATGGAGGACCAGCATTCAATCGAGGTGGACGAAGGCGGAGACTTGCAGCGAAGATCGGAGGACCACCAGCATGGAAGAATTATCGAGGTGAAAATGATAGAGATAGACGACGTCGACTCACATCTTCTAGTGGACTATCTCGTCGACTCAGCACATCTAAAGGAATGCTGTCGCAGGCTGAACAAAACTATCTAGCCCGTCTGCGACGCGAGAAGCCTACAAATGCAGTAGACATCTTCGACCAAATGATACTGGGAGTTGGGAATGCAGGGATATATTGTTAAGGCGTGACTTATTGGTGATCGTAACATCAAGACGTCAAGATTCTCTTCCTCTCTTCTAACATCCGGGAAACGGTCCTTTAGGCACTGTGCCCTACGCGCATGAGCATGCGACAGATGCAGGCTTTCTTCATGCGCCGAGTTTTTTTGAAGGGAAGAGGATAACGGCACAGCCAGAGCAACGCGATAAGGCCTTGCAGATGAATGCGAAGTTATTCGCAGGACCTCTAGATCTCTTTCGTCTCTTCCGCGACCGCATGTATGCTTCGTACGGCCTATTTGCAAGGGATGTGCAGCAGAATGCATTCGATACTTCAAGAACTTCCGGTAGTTCTTCTGTGTCGCTTGTGTCTTTGAAGTCATCTGCTTCATCTTCTTCTTCTTCAGCCAGTGCGTCTACAACAACAACTCAAGTAATTCGTGTAGTTTTTCTGCAAAATAAGCGTTTTACGGAGCGCGACCTGAATGAAATCAGACTAGCTGGAGGGCAGCTGAATGGAAAAATGATGACTATGAGGACAACTACTCGTCCTCCGAGTGGAACGAAACAAGAAGTAGCGCAAGAAGTAGTAAAGTTGCAGATTGAGGGTGTGGATTTATGGGGCCGATCATGGCAGGATCAATTGCGCTTGTGGTTGTCAGGTGATATCATCGTGTCTGGCGCTGGGACAAGTGTCTACAACTCGATCTGGGCTAGGCCAGGAACTGTCTTCTTGCAATTTTATGATGACAACTTACAAGAAGTGCTGTAGAGCTAGAGGTTGAAGTTGATGCATCTTTTTTAGGGTTAAATCCGTATCCCGTGCTAACAGGTAGATATGAACATATTTTATGAGGCCATTGCTACGGATTCAATGACTGAAACCGATGCAAGTGGTGTGCCATACCTCAACATCTAACAACAAGGAGCAAGCCATCCTTATTCAGAAGTAGAGAACGAGTGCGCGGTTGAAAAGAATGTGTTTGATGAGACACGATGGGAAAAAACAACAAGCAGCGAGTCCAGTCCTGGTGCAGGTAAAAGTAATTCCAGCACAAGCTCCGCTGCTGGCGCTGCAACGTGCTTTCGTGATACCAAGCGCTCGATGATTCCGAAAGATGTGATGAGTACGAAGAACACCAAAGAACAACAACTAGGTCCTCGTACAGAAGAGTACGCCTCTTACGAAGAGTCCGATCTTTTGGGCTACAGCATACCTTGGGTACGATTCGACGTCTTGTGTCCTTCTCGCGTAGGCCGATTTTTAGCAGAGGATCTGACGAAGCTAGTACTTGATCACATTCCAGACGTGCTTCATGTGAGGCGACAGAGAAGGAATAATGCATCTTGTGAAGACGAGGAAGAGCATAACTACAGTAGAAGTGTCCTCGCACCTCCGAAAAACCTTTCTGAAGACCAAGACATCAAGAAAGTAGAAGAAGTATTGAGCAGCAAGAACATGGTCAGGGACACTGAGGCACAATTAGTGGATACCAGTCATATTCCAAGTCGTCGGACAGGACGTAGGATTTGCTACGATGCGAAACGGGAGAGATTTCTTGGTACTACTGATACAGAGCAGCATGATCTAGGGGATCGCAGCATGAAAGTGAGAGAACCAAATACAGCCACGACCCTGAAATACTCACTCGCAAACCATCTTCAAGAGAATTTGACTCCTGTTGGCTCTCTAGTCTACAAGCAATTTGAAGGCTACATCGAAGAGACGAGAAGCAAGAGCAAGTTTTCTTCTCTGATTGACTACGTGGGGAAAGTATGGGGTAGACGAAACTGGCTTCAGGCGTTTGGCTGTGGTGCTCATGGACTGTATGGTAGGGCAATCGCCTATGAATTACCGCGCGTACGGATGGACTCTTCCTTGGCGTCGACGCAAGTTATGATGTAGTTGTTGCAGCTACCCAACTTGGTCTTGAATTGATTCAATACAGGCACACGTGGCTAACCGAATTCAAGTCACAATGCGGAGACCAAATGTTGGAGTAGCCCGCTTCTTCCTACTACTTACGTGATTTTTTCTCCCTTAAATCCTTCCAGTTTCCGTCTTTTTGTTCCTCTTTCTTCTTCATACACTACGTCCTTGCTAGCACAAAGAATCTAGAGCGCCAAGGGAGCGAAGGAGCGAAGCAGTCTGCGTCAAGTGGAAACATGAACAATTTGCATCTTTTGCTAGAGGAACAGCAAGAACTGAAAGAACAGAAGCTTTCACCTCAGAAACAGATGTCTTCCACCCGATCTCGCGCAGGCGGGACTGATAGCAAGCTGAATTTGCTGATCGCGCCCTCGACTCACAACTTGCCGCAATTGACCAAGAGAGTGCTTCACTCGGTGCGAAACCGCTTGAGCCTCAGAGACGTCTACGAATACTGTGTGTTGAGCCAAGAAACCTTGCTTGACCCTGTAGAGCGGGAAAGGGAGTATTTGACTGTAAAGCAGACGTTTCGAAGGGTCCGAAATGAAGTAAGATTCGCTTCAGAGATGTTAAACATAACGACGCCCAAAGGTAGAGCAGATGGATGTAGTACGGAATGAAGATCATAGAAGATCTCAGTAGCTGTAGTATAAGTACATTAAGATTAATGCAAAGGATACGGATAGATGAAGATGGAGATGGACACGAGATGGCGGTGAGCGACTACTGTTCTTTTTGTTGATAACGCATGAATGTTCGAAGCCACAAGTTCACCAAAGCATCAAAATCAATGCGCATACTCGTCGATGAAACATAACATGTGTTCACGACTCTGTCCGGATATTAGCAAGGTATATCCAAAAAGAAGAAGAAAAGCGTGGCATTACATGATAAGCCCAAAATAAAAGCACACGCATGCGACTGCGAGACTTGAAAAAACTGCTCTCGGGATTCACAAAACCGTCTAGTTTTTCCCGACGGACTCTAGCTTTACTAGGTCTGACCCAGCACTTTGTCCCTATGTAAGAACTTGCGGGCGCAGTACAACTAGTTGAAGTACGTGTTTTCGATATAAAAAGATTGAGATGAACTACAAAGAGTATGGGTATGCCTTTCCTACTTCCGAGGGGATGCGGGAGGAGACTTATGTTGTCCGTTCACTGCAGCTCTCCGACGCGGTCTTCGTCTTTCTCCTTAGACAGATGCATTCGATACCTTCTGCAGCATGTAGTTCAACGAGAGAGAAGATTTTTGAATACCGTTAGGGCGTCGAGTGCACCCGAAGCCGCAGTTAAAGATGACTACAAAGATAGCACGACTTGGAAGCCAGCTTCGCCTGGCACGATTGGGGCGGTTAACAGTATACCACGGTATGCGGTTCAGGAAGAGACAAAGGAAGCAGGGGATACTTGCCCTTTAAAAGCAAAACGACAACCAGGTGGATATGATCAACGGCGTCTTGCCCGTGCTTTGCTGCTAGGCGACGCGAGGGAATGTTTGCGTTTAGTAGACATGAACGATGGGATGACACTTGCGTCGTCAGATTGTGTCCGCGTCTTAGAGCTGTGCATGCGCAAAAAGCTATGGGATGACGCTACGCGGCTTTTCTTTCGCATTCAATCGGTCAATAGAGAAGGACGAGAACAGCAGTTTTCCACTAGTGCTTTTGGCCTGTTACAACTACATCAACAGCGTTCCGTATCAAAATCGCTCATCCATCACCATGCAAGAACCGGTTTGAATCCAAGTTTAGCTGAGAAAATTTGGCGAGTTTCAGCTGCTGGAGCAAGTCCTGACAAGAGCATTGAGATAACGGTGGATCTTGTCCGTGGCTATGGTATGCTAGGGGACTGGCAGAACGCGGAAAGATTGTACTGGGATTACGTTCATCCGGAGCGACCAGAAGCGCCAGAAAGTGATGCTAAAGTAGGGGAAGCAGGGGAAGGTGCTGGAGGTCGTACTCGTAGCATTACAGGTGGTGTTGACAAAAATGTATTGCACTTGACTTCAGCCCTGCTTTCAGCAATGGCTCGCGGTGGGGCACCGCGTGCACGTGCTGATGCTATATTTCAACGAGTTTTATTAGGAGCTTCGACAGACATAGTGGCCTACTCCGCTATGTTATCCGTTTGTGAGAAAGAAGCCGATGTTGATGCACTTCTGGAGATATGGGATCGCGTTCCGGTTGCCAAGGATGCCATTGCGTTCAACACTGCTTTGGCGTGTGTCTGTCGTGCTGCTGCCGCTGCAGAGGGCACAAATTTCAGGACAAAAAAGAGTCGGCTCTTGTCGGTGCTAGAAAAGCTGTTAGAGGAGATGCACGAAACTGGTGTGACTAAAACTTCTGTGACGTTGAACACAGTGGTGCGAGCCTGTGAAATTTTGAAGGAGCCGGAGAAAGGGCTAGGGTTTATATCGAAATACTTTCTATTGATGTTGTCTGAGAGAGACTCTACAAGAATGACTATGACAACTCTCCGACATACGACTTCGCCATTCGTGTCAGCGCGTCCGACGGAAATAACACGTGAGCTCCTGGCACAAGTCACTGAGCGGCTAGAGAGCTGCTGCGGAGGTGGAATGATTGACTACAAGGACCAAGATTCTAAGCCTCCAGATCACGGTGTACAACCTGGAATATCGACGACGACGTCAACATCGACTCCAACAACCCAGTCCTCTCGTTCTACGTTGCCAAGTTTAGATTACTTTCTAAACGGTCTGGTCTTCTCATCATCTTCGTCAGTGATATCGAACTCGAATTCGTCAGCTGATGCTTGTTCTCTCCTTGCCTCAGAGAGAGACTACGCCAAGGCCCAATTGGTCCTGAAGACTTTGCAAACCGCGTTAGCAGATATTCTGAAAAATGGTTGGGTTCTGGTGCCGTATGGATCCCTAGTATGCGGTACAGGAGGCCCAGGCGCAGATCTTGACGTTACTCTCATGCACGCTGGTGATTTGATGTCTTCTACCTCTGCTCCTGGTACTGATCATGAAAAGAATATCGTCCGTAGTGGACACGGGAAGGAATCAGAACAAATGAAAAATGATAGGCAGCATATTCATCGAAGCCGTGATTTGCAACAGAGAGTGTTGCTGCAATGCGTGGCATGTTTACAAGAGCAATCACAGGCGGGAGAAGCATTTTCAGCTGGTCATCGAATGGCGCTACCGCTGCAAACGAAAACTGTCGTTCCACCGCCAATCTTTCAAAAAGAGCAAGAATCTTCTGAGGTATCAGGCGGAACAGGAGTTGGCCCAGCAACCTTACAAAGTAGAGAGGAAGAACACCAAACTAAGAAGATACCCGGATCAGCTCTCGGCATCGTGGAAGCCCGACTCGGTGGTCGTGTGCCTGTGGTTGCTTTGGAAGTGAACGGAACGCCCATCGACTTGACAGTAGACAATTGGCACGCTCTAGCAAAGACTTCTTTCGTGCGTGAGGAAGCAAGACGTTTTCTAGGGGCAAATCGACTATGCGCGTATGTTAAGCAGTGGGCCAAGAGAGAGAAGGTTTTTGGGCAACCGATGGGTTATTTGGGTGGATACGCGTGGACATTGATGGTGTTGCATTTCTTGCGCACGACTACAAAAGGCATAAAGAAGAAGGACTTTCATCTTTCTCCTCCCGCTTTCGCAGATGAAGATGAAGCTTTCCTAGAGGCTCCAGCAGGCGGCTTTTTCCAGTACTTTGCGACGGATTATCAATGGGATCGGGGTGAAGTCATCGACGTCGAGAACTTGCCTACAAGATCTTCAAGTTCTTCATTTTCTTCTACCAATCAATCTGATGAATCTTTGGCAACATCTAGAACTAGATTCCTTGAGAGACCAGCTCTGGTTCTCATGGACCCGGTGGAAACTACTTGGAATCTAGGGAACATCTTGAACAGCGACCGCTTAGCCTTGACACGAAGCGCGATACTGAAGCGAGCTAGATTTTTGACGATGCCACAACATCATGAAGAAGCGAAATATTGAGGGCACGTCGAAATCTGCTGTCCCCGGGTGCTCATTGCCTGTTCGCATGAAGTAAGTACATCATGCCTGTTCACACCTTCACTTGCATTCCCTCCCTAGGTGGGATCTCATTGTCATTATAACGTCAACAACTTGTACTAATATGTTAATATGTAACTACTCCTGCAGCGCAGTGCAAGATGAAGATGAAGGCGATGATCAGTTCTGATGACGGATCCTAAGTTGATTATACAGAAGTACAAGTACTCACATGCAGTTGATATAGTTTTTCTGTAGAAGAGAGTGAAGACTTTGATGTTTCCACAAGAATAGGTATTAACTTTGTCTGAATGTAGTTTTTCTCCGTGTTGTCGGAGTAAAAAATAGAATGCGGCTACGCTTCTCTTTATGAGAGACTCACCTGTGTACCAAAGAGCAGACTTCTAGTAGAGTTCAACATCAATGTTATCATGTCTTTCCTCCCTGTCGTTGTTTCCTCTTGTTGCGTCCCGTAGCTCCTGCTCCTTGTAAGAGAGCGTGGCCACCTTCTTGAGCTTCTGACTCTCGCTTAAGTAAACGGGCACGACTTTCCGCTACGCCACTATACCACGAGGACACCCGAGAGCATCCTCAAGCTCCCCGTAAATACGTAAATAGTAACCAGAAGCCAGCAAGATGGCGAAAGTAATGAAGCCAACAACGGGTACTAGTGCGGCTAGCTCCAGCACCTCACCTGGAAAAATGCTGTCGTCCATCAATAACGATCAGAGTTAAGACTTCTTCATGATGTGGTCTATTTCTAATAGAATAACAATTTAGGTGCTAGTGCTGAGCAAAATACAAGATGAAAAATAGGAATGTGACCCAGCATTATCGTACCACTGTGGCTAGCAATAATCCTCGGAGGCGAAAATCCTATAATTTATGTTACCTTTCCGTTTCCTCACAGGCAAAAGCAGCACATGGTCCATCGCTCTAACTTTTCAGCCTTCTTTTGGCGATGCAGAAGTACATCGAGCTTATGCTGGACCGCGTTCCCGGGATGAAGGTGCTTTTGCTGGACCAAGAGACCACAGGGATTGTCTCTATGGTATATTCACAGAGCCAGATACTAGAAAAAGAGGTCTTCTTAGTGGAGAAGATTGAGTTATGGAGGAGTGTTTAGTAGCGGCATTTGCTTGTTGAATTTCGTAGTAGTATTTGCTCCTATGTAAGTCTAGTCCTACTAGATGAACTTGCAGCAACAAAAAAGACGAACTATAACATTAGTACTCCTCCTGTGCGTCTATTGATGTCTGGAATGAATAGAACGAAAGTCCTTCCGCGTCTAACAAAGAACGAAAACCAGGAGAAGATGGGGCACCTGAGTGTCATATGTCTGTTGAGGCCGACGGACAAAAATTTCATGCTGCTGTCCAAACACTTGAAGACTATGAGGAAAAATGTAGACTCAGCGCACTTGTAGTTCATTTGTCTCTTTGAATAGGTTGTGGGAGCTGGGCCAGTCAGTAGGTGGGACCAGGTAGACCGGCACTCGGTAGACCCAGGGCGACCAACTTCTATAATTCAGGAATCATCATTAGGATCAGGTCTCTTTCATCTTCACTCAATCTGTTGACCTGCGATCCTCTGTATATAATCATCTAATCCCCACCCACGCTATCGGAATTACAGCGTGTTTTTCACGAACAGCGTGCCACACCATAGATTAGAGCAGTTGGCTTGTTGTGACGAACGGGAAGTCGTGGTACAAGTCCAGGAAATCTTTGCCGATGTATATGCAACAGCGCATTCACTCTTCAGCTTGAACCAACCGAGCAACATCTGGATGAGCCTGAGGAACCCTGTACACTGGACTGCCTACGAAGAAAGTACTACTTCACAGCTTACTGTTGATGATTTTAGTACTGAATTATAGTGTATATGTAGTATGCTCCTGACAAAATTGGAACCAGATTGAGGCGTAATTCTGTCTAAGATTCAAATTACTTAGTACTGAATTACAGGAGCTTAGTGATAATTACTTAGTACTGAACTATAGTGCAAAAATATGGTGTACTTTTAGGAAGAGAAAGCAGCACTGTACAGTCACTGGTGGACAACATATGTCCACCGAAAAAGTGTGTCTATCATGATCATCTCGCTCACATTTCCCACAAGAACTCCTACACGACAGGTATCTTCCAAAGACACATAGAAGGGTTGCTTGCCGTTCTCTTGTCACTCCAGTCTATTGACGGTGCGAAGCCGGTGGTACGGTATGCGCATGGAAGTGTTATATCGCAGAAGCTAGCGCACGAGCTCTCACAAAGAATACACGACGAGCATACTTTGTTCGGTACTAGTACAGCAGGTGCGCATTGTCATCATATCTATGGTGTAGGTGTTAAGATAGCGTATCGTTGTACGAAAATATTTAGGTGTGCTAAAAAAACTAAGAACACGACAACCATGACAACCAGGTGGTCTCAACAACGCAGCTACATCATCTAGTCGAACCTTGCTGATATACGATAGGAGAGACGACCCAGTGACGCCCTTGCTGAATCAATGGACTTATCACGCGATGGTGAACGAACTGCTGGGCATAGAGAATAATAGAGTGGACTTGAGCAAGGTACTATTATATTTTGCAAGATTGATTAGTGGCCTGTCAATTCGGGGTAGGATTCATTTCTTGTGATTGTGATTCTCGTCAACGAGACAAGGTAAATTTTTCTCTACGTTCATTGCGGAGGTTGTTCCATCTGAGAACTACAGAAGGAACTAAGTAACGGCTCAATTATCCACCTCACGACTAGATTGTTACACCTACACGACTCTCTTTCCCTAAATCGCAGGCACCTGGAGTCTCAGCTGAACAGAAGGAGCTTGTTATATCTACGTTACATGATCCATTTTTCGAAGAAAATATATACTCAAACTACGGCGATCTTGGAGCAAGTATTTTCATTTGTTCTTTAGGATTTTGTTGTTGTTCTCAAAGAGCAGACTGGAAGTTACTTAGACTGATTTGATCATTGGAGGTGCCTGATCGTGACATGGCACCGTAAGACGACTAAAAAAAGTTGGTTCACTTATGATTCAAATTTACTTACTTCACCACATGTCTTTGTTGACTACAACTAGAACTAGGTAGAAATATCACATGAACACGAACCACCGCCACCACATCTACCACAGACATCAAGAAATATCTCGCGGAATTCCAAGAGCAGACAAAGAATTCTCAGAGGATAGAAACCGTTGACGACATGAGGCGCTTTGTAGACACTTATCCAGAGTTTCGAAGACTTTCCGGAAACGTTGCAAAACACGTGGCCGTTGTCATCGAACTTAGTATTATGGTTCCGTGCATGCGCTTTTTACTCATGCTAAATAGTGCAGAAGTATTACTTGAAAAAATACTGCTCTTATTTTGTCTAATCTTTTATTCGCACAGCGAGTATTTGAATGAACCTTCCTATCAAAGTCCATTCCGCCCCGGGCTCCTCTGCATAATAATTTAATAATAATAGTTAGAAGTCTAAGTCGTAGAAAAGCGTGCAGTTGTGTAGGACGAATGTTGAAAAAGTACACGCTTTCTTGTTTTCTTGCCCACCAAAGGGACAGTCCTCGTCGTCGTACAACTATTTAGGAGCTCTAACCCGCGAATAGTGCGAAGTTGCGGTCTTTTAGACGTATCGCAGATAGAACAAGACTTGGCCTGTACGGATGCGAAGAGCGCGCATTTTGACCAAGTTCTACAAAAGCTCCGCTCTCCTGACGTGAACAACATGGAACGGCTAAGGCTGGTGCTGCTTTTTAGTCTGCGGTATGAAAACGAACGAGGGGCCATTGAATCACTGAAAGTTAAGATCATGGACTCCATTTAAGTACTTAGTCATTGAATTACAACTGAAAGTTAGGCACACTCAACGACCTCCTCATGAACTACCCCGTTGATATGCATTTGTAACTGTACGTACTGAAATATTCGCAGTCGGCTGCATCAGTCGGACTCGGCTTTTTCTAACATCCAAGAGCTTGCTCGCCACAAGATCGACGTCGACCAGATCGCACTTATTGACTGTCTACTTCAGTACGCAGGTGCCAGTGTGCGTGGCGGTGACCTGTTTTCCAACAAAACATGGCTAAATTTACGGCTACTTGCAGCTCTGATTTATCTGTAGAGGTAGTTGAAAACTGCCCAAAGGCTCAACGTTGGCCTGGGTGGAGCATATGAACATGAACATTTAAAAATCTTTGCTATCTCCATCCTTGCTTTCTCTACTTTCACGAGAAAGCAGACTCCGAAGATCGGAATATGACTTCTTCCTCTAGGAAATCACTTCCACGTTCTACACGTCGTCCACCTTCTAGTACACGTCCTCCACCTACACGAGGACCTCCGCTAATCAAAGCAGGCATGTCTCGACTAGCGAAGGGGTTGAACTTCAAAGGCATAGAAAATGTTTACACCCAACACACTTCTGCGGTAAAGTCGGTAGTGGACGCGCTGATACGGGGTAGACTCCGTGAATCCGATTTCCCTTTCGCACCGTTGTTTTCAACGAATAGCGCACTCTTATGGGTTTGGTATAAAGTAAGGTGTATAGAGGGGTACCTAGTATTGTTTTCAACGAGGAATAGCGCATAATATGGGTTTGGGTGTGGTGTAAAGATAGAACAACTAGTAGTAGTACGGATGCTTCATTAACTACTACAACCACTACTAGTGCAACACTCTTTCTTATGAATGTCATAGTGACGTGAATGTTTTATCTTCCGAGAGTCGTCCTGCCTCGTCGTGACTATCATGTAGCTCGTCTAGAAGTAGAAACTAGTACAGAGAAGCTGTTGAAGCGTGTGCGTATCTCGCTGATGCCGCAGCTCTAACTTTCGCCGCAAAAGCACCGGCATCGAATGTGGTTGTCTTCGTAGTTGGAGGTTGCACATTCGAAGAGGCTAGAGATATGGCGCAGCTGAGTGCGGAGCATAGATGCAAAATAGTCCTTGGAGGTTCGTGTTTGCACAGCAGCAAGTCTTTCCTAGCAGACGTTGCGCAGCTCAGCAGAGCAAGATACTAGATCGATGGTGGAGTCTAGAAGGAGAAGGAGTCTACTGAGGGGAAGTACTGAAAATATTGAGGAACAATAAGGAGCAGTATGTTAATGCGTCTCCGTTGTAGAAGATGCTTACTTCTGATTGTTATAAAGGTAGACAGAGTGGAGAGGCAAAGGCTTTTCTCTAGTTGAACTACAAAACAAGCCAATAAGGATTTGTAAATATTTAAGTAACTGAGCATCGGGAACAAGGTCAAAGGCAACACGAACAAGGTCAAAAACCAAGCAAGCACAACCTTTCACAGGAAAGAATGCGAATGCGATAGATTACTTGCCTTCTCTTCTGACCGTCACACCAGGAAGTCGTGTTAGATCTCGCATAGTGACCGACGGCCACATCCTAGAGATGGACTCGACTCAAATTCTAGAATGGTTAGGACATGGCTCGTCTATCCGATTCGGTCTCGGTGTCGTGAAGTGTCTATTTTCGCCTCGAGAGAAGACGATGATTTATCGGTTGTAGTTTCTGTACAAAGTACAAGTTCTCACTCATCTACTGTCACTTGCCGTTCTTGCACTTTTCGTGACTGTATTAAGGCATCGATCTACCATCTGTTCGCAGAGAAAAATCTTGCGTCCTCGTGAAAAACCTAGCGTCCTCCTCTGCTAAGAATTACTTTAGAAGAGATTCAGGGAAGCCAATCGACTAACATCATCAACAAGCAATACAAGTGTTGCATTCACGAAAACAAATGCAAAAAGGACAAAAAGTGAAATATTGGAAGAGAAACCCATGCAAATGAAAGGTGAAAGAACAAGGTAACCCCATCTCCCTGCAACCTAACGATCCCCCTTCCCATAACTGTACGTACCCCATGACTGGGTAGATTATTATTATTATTATTATTACTCCCCGGGCCCGGGTGCCCCGGGAGACGTTAAGGAAGGGAAAAGGAGACTTTAGGGACGTGGGTGGGGGTGAATGGTTTCACAAGGTGAAACGGGCGCCCGAGGGGCGCGCACTCCCCTCCGCGTCGCGGGAAAGGGGAGCGGGGGCGCGGTGATTTTATATACAAGAGGAAGGTGGCAGCACTGGCACCGGTGTCCGCGGTATTTTTCTTCTCTTCCGTCTCTTTGTCCCGTTCGTGGCCTTGTGTCGGGACTCTAGCGAACAACAAGAACAAAGCAAAACGGAGGCCCGCGAGGGTCGTCCGCAAATTATAGCGAAAAAAAGGGGGCCCCGTTCCCATAGTAAGAAGGAACAAGCAAACAAGAGGCGCCGGCGGGCAGTGAAACACGCACCACCACGGGCACCATCTTCAACGCGTTGGCCACAGCTGGCGCGGGTGTTCGTGGCTTTTTTCTCCTTTTCTCCCTCTTTGTCCCGTTCCTTCGTGGCCTTGGGTCCGCACCATAGCGAACAACAAGAACAAAGGAAACAGAGCGGAGGCCCGCGAGGGCCGTCCGCAAATGATAGCGAAAAAAGGGGGGCCGTGTTCCCAAGATGGTGACAAGAGTAAGCAACCAGGAGGCGCCGTCGGGCAGTTAAACACGCACCACCGCGGGCACCACTTTCAACGCGTTGGCCATAGCTGGCGCGGGTGTCCGCGGTTTTTTTCTCCTCTTCCGTCTCTTTGTCCCGTTCGTGGCTTTGTGTCCGAACTTTGGCGAACAGCAAGAACAAAGGAGCGCGGAGGCCCGCGAGGGTCGCCCGCAAATTATAGCGAAAGCGCGGACCTTGCTCCCATAGTAAGAACAAGCAACGAGGAGGCGCCGGCGGGCAGTGAAACACGCACCACCACGGGCACCACCGTCAACGCGTTGGCCATAGCTGGCGCGGGTGTTCGTGGCCTTTTTCTTCTTTTCTCCCTCTTTGTCCCGTTCGTGGCCTTGGGTCCGAACAATAGCGAACAACAAGAACAAAGGAAAACGGAGGCCCGCGAAGGTCGTCCGCAAATTATAGCGAAAAAAGGGGGGCCCCGTTCCCATAGTAAGAGCAAGCAGCCAAGAGGCGCCGGCGGGCAGTGAAACACGCGCCA
>CAJINU010000027.1:895593-945002 GCA_905178165.1 Amoebophrya sp. A25 | reverse complement strand
AAGGCGCCTTAGGGGTCCTTTAGTGTTTACATTAAAGGCGCCTTAGGGGTCCTTTAGTGTTTACATTAAAGGCGCTCTAAGGGTCCTTTAGTGTTCACATTAAAGGGGAGGGGAGTCCTTTAGCATTCACATTAAAGGCGTCTTAGGGGTCCTTTAGTGTTCACACTAAAGGCGAGGAGTGTTCGGGGATTTTTAATAGTATTTAAATAGAGTATTATTATTATTATTGATGATCCTTCCAGGCATTCTTGGCATGTGAAGGTTGCATCCCCTTCCACGTCAGCCTACTTCTATGTAACAAGTGTGTCTTCATGACTCTATCATCTATCGCAATCACAGAATTTCTTTGAACACAACTACCTGCTGGCAGGGAGAAAAAGAACTGATCGATTTATTGTGTGCTTCATTCTCAGCTAAGTATTAGAACAAGAGGTGAAGATACTTAGCTTGACAAGAAATCCCCAACCCCATTGATGCTTCTAGAGTAAAGTAGGATTGGATCTACTACTAATAATTGGAGGACAACATGTACAACAGTGCGGGAGGTTCGTGTGTGGTGAAAAGATTGAGGAAAGCCCAAAAGTTATTTCCCACCCCTGAAGCGTTCGCACCATAGCGACGACGAACCCCTGAAGCATTCGCACCATAGCGACGACGAACCCCTCAAAATGAAAGTGGGCACAGCTTTCGTTTGTTTCCTTTCATTAGCCTTGGGGAAGTTCCTGTTGATTAGAAACAAACGCAAAATAGGCGAGTTACTGACCGAAATAAAAGAGTCTCTCTTGTTGACTACATAACTCCTCTCCGTTCAGTATCTCCCTTATCTTAAGTAGTTACTCGCTTTTTTCAGTTTGTCGAATAGAACACTGCACACCAACCGGCACGAAAACAAGCAGAGGAGTGATAGTCTACCATGCACTGAACAGAAATGTGGATGGTTCACAGCTGTGTGTGTCTATGTGGTTGTGAAATAAATCAGGTTTCTCTACGTGTGTCTGAACAGGAATTGCTAGCAGGCGTCGCATTACGACGAACTGCCACGTCGACCTCGACTGATAATAAGAGGGCTGAGGAGCAGCTCTGTAGTAAATCGGTTCTAAGTACTTGAGTCCGACCTTAAGAGAGCCTTTTCGGTAGAGTTGCACGGAAGACTAAGCTCCAGAGTTTTTCTGGTCGGATGGTCATAACCAGAAATATAACAGTCGATCGCCTATCGGTACTAAGTATAGGTAAAAAGAAGTACTCTGTTCTGAGAATATCAGCAGAAAAATCAATGGAGATTGTCAAGATCGGTCGCGTGTTTCGTGCATTCTATGTCTGTAGGAATTTCGCAATATTGATATTTTTCTGTGTCTCTCTGTTAAAGTCATGCTTATGATCGGTGCAAGTGCATCTAATTATGGCATCCGTTGTCCGTATCGGTAAATACTATATCTTCCTATAAGCACGTTGCAAAGTAGAAATTAACTGTGCTCCTGCTGGAAAGCTCTATTACAATTGGCATACAACTCTTACTGGTACGTTTGGTCTTGATATCATTAACTTGTCGTGAATTAGTAGAAAAACAAAAGAGCTTGAGAAAAACAAAACGAACATCAACAAGATTGATCTTCATATGCGTACCCGTCTACGGACTGGGTGTATCATCATCATAAGTTGTACGTGTACGATAACAAGGAAAATGGGTGGAGGACTTCTTAACCTCGTTTGGTCGGATCGAGGCTTGTCTGCTGATGATCATGAGTTTGTCTTCTCGACATCTCCATCCTCTCCTTAAGGCCACTGCATCCTATACTACGTCCCCCTTGTCTGTGTCTACTTCTACGTCTGACAAAGAAGATCTTCAGGACGGCATGACTAAGAACTCAATTTAGCCAGCAATCCATCACAGCTCTAATCATATCTTATGCAGACCACTTCGCAGAGCAGTCAGCAGCGTCACGGGTGGAGAAGTATATCAACATCGACTTCCTTCTTCGCACAGCGTCCACGACCTGTGAAGACCTTATCAACATCGACTTCCTTCGTCGCACAGCGTCCACGACCTGTGAAGACCTCCTCCACTTCGTTCCTCTACAAGGCGTGTCCAGTAGACCATCGTTGTGTTTCGAAAGTAGGCCGCTTCGGTCTGGAACACAAGAATTCGGAGACAGCATATGGGGACGAAATCACAAGAGCAGGCACGCAGATTCGTGGCTTTTCTGCGAAGAATGATATGATCATGAACTGTTTCTTTAACGAACACATCAAAGCATATTTTTTCTTTGCAGAAGTTGATGTACTAAGTAGTTGTTCTCACTGCATCTATGCGTATAATTCGTGAGGCACCCCCTCGTCTCGTTCGGAATGAATATCAATGAAGAATAGACCTACATTTACGTACAAGTACTCAAGGTAGTTCCCTCGCCTTCTCTTCATATGATGTCCACCAGGCGCTTCGCAGGAAGCGGCTTCTCCAGATGTTGACATTCAAGAACAAGAGAACCTTGAATACAAGTGGCCTGGGCCTTTAGCAAATCCTATTCAAGCTGGCGGTCAGTTGAAAGCGCGCACAACTAATCCCGGAGGTAAGGATGGAGACGAAGGCACCGATGAACAAGACCTCAAAATCGAGGCGCTTTACGAGGAAGGATGCCCTATGAAAGGTACCTGATAGGATGTCCATTGAACTAGTAGGTGTGCGACGGACCCTCGAGTCAAGGCTTTTGCAGCCGTTGTGAAGAAAAGTGATTCTGTTTCTGATCGTACAGTTCAAGAATTTTTTCGACCATCAAGAATGAAAATTTCAACCTGTTCGTCCAGGTTTTGCCTATCCTCCTTCTGGCAATGTGGACCAGCAAGAAGGCTCCAATAGCGATAGCCTTGCACCACGCTGTTACGAGCCTGCAGAAAAAAATGCGTCAGGGCAGAACCTAACTCCCTTTCCGAGTTTTGGTCGTACTTCCTGTCACAAATATTCCTCTCGTGGATATGAAGAGGCGATCTGCAATCCAAGTCCATTTCTCGGAAAAAGCGGATCGGATTTTAACACTTGCCGATGTGTACCTACGAACGTTTTATCAGGTGAGCCGGGAGGTGAGTCTTCCTCTTCTTCTCGCATTGACTTGCCATACGATAGTGGGAGCGATAAGAATGTTTTCGGAGAGAAATTGCAAGAAGCAATTTCTGGCGGAGAGGAGTCGTCATCTGCAGTAGGAACAGCTAAGATTTCACCAAAGCCCATTCCATTACATGTGATATCGTGGAAGCCAACTGATAAAAGCAGTGGTGGTTCTGGTAGCGCAGCTGGTGGTGGTGATGCTGCTGGCGCAGCTAGTGGCGGTGGTCATGCTGCTGGCGCAGCTGGTGGTGGTGATACTGCGATTGTTAACGTTGACGCAACTGGTGGAGAAAATGCTGGTGCTTCGTCTGAGCAAGAAAAAGGCTCAGATCAGACTCCACCTTCACCAGAGACCATCTACATAGTTCCTCACTTTCCATATGTTCAATTGCCTGCCAACATAAACACTGTCGAAGACGTACAGAAAGCGCTCATTTTAAGGCTTCCCTGAATGATCCATCTTGTTCTACGTCTAAGACATCTTGTATGTTCTACGTCTTCGTTCAGAGAAGTCCTCACGCATTCTAGGAGAGTTGAGGCTCCTTTTTTCATGTATCCTAGGAGACAGAGAGGCTAGGTTTCTCAAGAGGAAAACGGAACGGAACTGGATGGACGATGCTTTTGAGGACGGATCATTAGGTTGACGAGCGCTAATCCTTGCCGATACACGACTTGCACCTTTGGAATGGGTCGATAAATGGGCACAGGATAATCATGTTGAAGAAAGCACCGGTGCTACCGCTGCAGCATCGACGTGGAACGCATCTTATGAGAAAGCCGCTTCACTAGTTAACGCGCAAGTTGTAGCGGCTTCGAACGCGATGAAGTGTGGATCGAGATTTGCAGCGCTAGCCGCCAAAGAAGGAGTGACGGGTACAACAGGACAGGGAGGAGCTGACAAAGGACCACCGCCTGAACCAGTAGTCTTGATAAGGCTTCATCATAAAGTGATCATCTTAGCAACAGGCTGCATCATGCATGCTCTCCTCTAATCGTAAATCCAGACCCACATTGGACCGTGGCTATGCGGAAAGCCGTAGGCGCCCTACGAACATGGGAGGAACTCAAGGCTTCATGCGTAGAGGACATGACGCAGTCATATTATAAACTGAAGGAACTTCTAGTAGGCAATGAGAATGCTGGTGGAACTTCTTTGGGACTGATATTATGGATGATGTTTTGTCCATCTTTCAGACCATCTAGGCTCACCCTAATTCTATACGTGCTCAAGGGGAAAAGGGTAGTCGTGATGCTCTGGCTAGATGAAATAGACATCATTCATAGATATCAGAGGAGAACTTCGGGACTGAAATCGGTCATCCTCCTCAATGCTTTCTTGGTTCCGAGATTGCAATTTCTCCGCAAACTAAAGGACAGCCTAACAAAGGACACGGATCATCTGGGGAAGATTAAGGCTCTTGTTACTTCTAATTTTTAATACATCTTTGACAACTCACTGCATCTGCATCCTAAGAATGCCATCCTTGAAGTTGAAAAGTATGGAATCAGAGTATTTCTTCAATTTCACTGCGATACTCCTCATGGAAGATGCAGTTGCAAGATGAATTATATGGATATTCGTTCTAAGAAGAAGTCTATGGCTTCGATGCAGTGATAGCTTACCTATTCAAGTGTGGAGATGACATCGATGCGGAAACGATGAAAACCATGCGGTCTGACTTCGGATTTGCGCCTAGTAAAGGTCATCGTGACCTCAATTGGGGTGTCTACGGGAGTGGTGGAAGTGCGGCCGCTGTGGAAACGAGTGGTGGAGGTGAAATGAGTACTAGTGGAGGTGAAACGAGTAGTGGAGGTGGAGGTGCAGCAGCTGCTACTAATGGCGCAGTATCTGTAGAAGCATGAAGATGAAACTGAGAGTACTTCTCGTCCTGCTCCGAATGATTTCAATTTCTGTCATATAATTGCGTGCTAGGCGGGTTCACTGACTCTGACGGGCATAGAAGATTCTAAGAAGAAGAGGTATTCAACAGATCCCGTTCTTCTAGAATGATCATGCCGATACCTGAAGAAATCTCTATCTTCCTTCGAGGCATCACAAGAGAACAAGTGAGAGCATTTCAGCATTGCTCCGAGTGAGTGATACTCGTATTGTCTTGATGGTCACAACTAGTACAGAGTGCGATTTCGATCTTTGGACATGATCTTGAGAGTACTAGACACTGAGAGTACACATGAAGAGATCGACCGTAATGCATGGGTGGAGGTGAACAACAACAAGATCATAAGTGTCCCTATAATAAGCCTTAAAAAGACAGCATTATCATGGGCAATGAGCATTCTAAGGAGCGTAGTTCTGACTCTGCGGCTTGCTTGCGGGCTTCTGGTGTTGCAGATCACGCCAGACCACCACGAAATAGACTGCCGCCAGCATCAGAACCTGCTATAATACCTACTCTTGTGGAGCAGGAAGGAGCAAGACGAGCCTCTTTGCCAGTAGGACCAATCGATCTCTCATCCGCTCCTGTGAGTACCTGTCCTTCACTGGTTGGTGAGGGTGAGTCTTCTCCAGCTTACAGCGTCTTAGATCTGACGGCGACACCTGGTGGAGGAAAGACGAGGAATGCGCTGCCGGCAGCTGGAAGGCACCACTTGTTAGGACAGTTATGAAGAGGAAAATCAAGATAGTTCTACATCAATGACAAATATGTCAATACTACTTTGATAACAAAAAAACGAAGCGTTCTGCTCTTACTTTCTGTTCAATTTGAGGTGTTTTATTGTAGTAGCTACTCGTTTTTTTCTGCTGCAACGTTTAGCTTCAGATGTACTGATGAATATTGGTCTTGGAAGCACTTCATACTTACAAAAGCTACTCCTTGCTTTTCGTTCATATTCACCGGAGGACGAGAATCACAGCATACCAGCCAACAGTTGTACGCCTAGTGATCTAGTAGTTGTAAATGTTTCGGAAGAGGAGCGCGTGCGCCGCAATGAGGATGACGAAGACACCGAGTATTCGCCTATTGAACAAGGACGAATCGAGGATTTCCTAGCCGAAATCTTAGAAAAAGTTGAGATCAAAACGGCTGGTAGAAAACGGGATAATCTTTCAAATGCTGGTGACGTGGTAAGTGGTAGTGGTAGTAATTATGGAGAAGAAACAACTGCGCAGCAGGTCATCACTGAATTCGACAAGGGAGAAGATGAACATGAAAGTAAGCTAGAGGTAGAAACAGAAGTAGCAGAAGCAACAAACTCAACGTCAACACCGAGAGGACCTGCAGAAAATAATTAAGAGTAGGTTAAAGGTGCTCTTGTTACCGTTTGTTATGGCTCTCCTAAGGGGGACAGCCATAACAAGCGGGAGAAACGAACACCAAAAACCTACCTCTAAAATAATCACGAAGAACTACACCATCAAAGCAACTCCATTAACGACCCAGCATGCATCAACGACCAGCACGACTCTGCTGCTCACCAAGCCGATGCTATTGAAGAATCAGTATTGGACGAGAGCCGTTTCCAGGAGGACTTGCATTGTTCCACTATTCATGAAGCCTCCACTATCCATGAAGCCTCTGACACGGCCACACTGTACCAAAGCTTCTTAGATGACGTTCCGCCTTCCGGTGCAAGTGCCCTAGAGACATCAAGCTTGTCGATACGGGAGGAAGGAGAGGTCGGGCTCGGCGTCGTGGACGCGGATCATGAGGAGACGGAGAATCCAAATACTAGAGATCATAAGGGGTTGAAGGTAGAAGCAACCTCAGTTACTTC
This sequence comes from Amoebophrya sp. A25, assembly GCA_905178165.1. Taxonomy (NCBI): domain Eukaryota; class Dinophyceae; order Syndiniales; family Amoebophryaceae; genus Amoebophrya; species Amoebophrya sp. A25. The sequence continues at coordinate 938,164 of CAJINU010000027.1, read as the reverse complement.
TACGCACAAGCAGATAAACGATGAGCTGCAAGGTGGTGATGTAGCTCTTGGTGTTGACGCTATTCAAGATGTTGTAGTGGAAAAGCATGTTGGAAGTAGTGATCACACGACTACAGAGACAAAGTCCTACTCCTCCTGCGCAGAAGAGGTACTAGACGAATGGCGAGATGCGCTGCCACCTGCACACGAAGAGGACGATGTCTCTCCGCAGACCGCATGCGAGGACGCCACGCCACCTAAGAAATTCTGGGAAGACCAGTTTCAGAAAAGTACTAGTAAATGCAGCACACCCACACCTGCTCTGCTAAGTAATAGAAAAGAAATAGTAGACCAAAGCAATGTTGCAGAAGATGAAGATGATTTTCCGGTGGCTGTCGATCTTTCATATCACAGGGAGAAAATTTCATCGCCTTCCTTCTGCAGAAACAACTGCTTCGGCAGTGATAAGTCCTTTCCGCTGACGAGCACGAGTATCGTCGAGGACAATATCATCAAAGTTACCACAGATGAGAATGGCGACCATCTGCATGGCAATGATCTTGTAGGTGATGGTGAAGTGCATTATGACCCTGTCGAAGAAAATGATAATACAACCGACGGCGCTGAAGTCGTTGAAGGAGAACTGAATCAGAAGGAAAACGCCGAGGAGGTAGAAGTAGTTGGAGCTGTTGTAGATGAAAACGAAGAAAATTTGCAAGAACTACAATACACAGATGCTGATTCTCCACATCTGAAAGACGTAAATGACGAACGACGCTTTTGCTCTGACGAGGATGCAGAAAGAGCTGGTCATCAAGGAGAGGAAGTAAATCGCAATCGCGATACAACAACGGCTAATGATCTTCGCGGAGACCACCTAGAGGAGATACTGCAAGAAGAACAAGTTAACCACGATGAGAATTGTGACTCTGTCGCTAATGTTCTTGGTGGAACTACTGATGATCAAGCTGGTGTGCTGGAACCCGACCAACATGCGCCTCCTGCAGTACTATGTGAAGAAGACGATCCTCCATCCAATTGCATTGCCTCCTCCGAGCCTCCACGAGTTACTTCCTCTGATTCTGCCGTAGTTGTTCCGCCATCACCGGCTTTGCCTATGCGCAGCTGTCCAGCTCCCAAAAAGCGGTGGTCTGGAGTCGCTTTTCCTTCCGAGCTATCACCGAGCAAAGGCGGGTGCTATTAGAGGCATTAAATGAGATGTGGTTCTGTTTTAGTCTAGGGTCGTGCTATTATAGAGGCATTAGATAATGATGTGGTTCTGTTTACCTTTTTACTTACTAGGATTACTACAGTGTTCCGTCCTCTGGTGTCTCTTCATTTTGTCTTTTTGTTCCTTGACCATGTTCATTCTGCTTTCGATCACCGTGACTACCTGGATTCTATCTACCTTAATCAAACTACATTGATGCTGAGCTTGTGGTTCCTACCCAGAATAGTGGATTACCCTCTTAGATGTAGTTTTCCAATTCTCCTCAGATCCTCAGCGCGTCGACGTCTATCTTTGCAGCGAACCTCGAGTATTTACCTTCCGTCAGAGGAAGATCTGAGCGATGAGGGTACTCAAAACTTTACAGTTGTTGTTGCAGCCAAGTAGAGGAGGTTTATCTTGGTTATTAAATTTCGTGTCTAAGGTGTAAGCGCAGCAGGAGAAGCATTATACGTAAACCTTTCTCGTCCTACTTCCTGTTCAACATTTATGTTGTTCGTGATTTCAAAGTATATGGTTTTTGTGTCGCTAGTGATATGCATATTTGCAGCAGCGACAGCAGCGCTAAGAGCAGCGCACGCACAGGCGATGAATTTTTTCAGCCTTGCTATCATGATACTTAATAGCGATAAATATCTTTTTCGCTTGGATGTGAGTACAAGATAATGATGATCTACGATAATTTTCTTCTTTTCCTTTGCCGAATTCACATGCCCATTGTGGTTATTTTCTAGAAGGAGTTGGATCGACGTGTACACTAGGTAGCACCTCAAAAGATGGGTCAAGTACCGAGTTCTGAGCAAAAGTTGATTCAAGATAAGAACATCAATAATTATCCTCCTAGTAGAAGTAGTAGGCACGACTCTACTGCTTCTTCAACTTCAACTGATGGTACTGTTTTGAAGGATAAGAATCATCAGAATGCTGTTGCTAGACCTACGAGTTCGCGGCAAGAACGCCTCTCGACGTCGTCCCCAAGTCAAAATAGTTGCACTACATCTACAATTTTTCAGGGAGAGCGAGAAAGACAAAAAACAAAAGAAGTATCAATGAGACCCAGCACAGCATCATCATCACAGGTGCACAACAAGGAGCAAATCAAGTGCAGGCCACAGCAGCGAAATGTTCCTCCTTCTACGAGGACAAGTGAGAACGTAAGGACACCAAGTCCAAGAGTACCAGATTATAGTAGATCGACCTCCTCCGACAATAGCGGTAGCGACTGCGAGGCGCAGTTACCTGCAACCAGTAAAAACGCATGCGATCACAGCACGTCTGGTCTGTTGTCAGATTTTTCTACAACCAGTTCATGCAGAAGCAGCGATCATCGCAGCTATCGCACCACCACTCGACCACCAAGGAGAGTAGTACTTTCCACCACTGAAGATGACGACGATAAAAGTAGTCGACGGTCATCGACGACTACGTTGTCTATTTCCGCTTCAACTCTGTGGACTACGGATGATGAATCCTCTGGACTGATTACGCCAAGTTCAACCTCTTGTGCGAGCACTCCTATCGTTTCTGGATCTAGGACAGCCGCATGCGCCGCTAAGTCGTCTGCCAGCAGCGTCACCGTCGATGAAATCACCACGCCTGAGAGGGCAAATATTGTCTCTCTAGTTTCATCTTCAGTGGGCAACAGCGGAACTAACCAGGAACGAGTAGCAACGTTGGCTCAGAATAATCGTGTTTCCGATACGCAGACACACCCTAAACAAAGCGATAGCGTCGTTTCACGTCAAGATATAGCTGGCGCAACATCCGCGAATCCGAAAGCACCAACCCCGCCTCATATTGACGTGAAAAATAAGAATACTCTGACCACGTCAACAAGGTCTTCGTGCGCTCCTGCAACTGCTACATCTTCAACTTCTAAAGCTGGTACCTCAAGGAGAAAGGCCTCCTCCTCCAAAAAACCAAGCACTCGACAGTCTAGGAAGAGAAGAAACAGTAGCCTAGAAGTTGACGTGTCCACGACTTCTATTCGTTCATTCACTGCACCTGCAGGAGGGTGCTTCTTAGAGGCTCCTGCTGCAAGTAGTTCTGGTCCAGCCTTCACAGTAGTAGAAAAAGTGCGGGACGCTGCTCGTCGTGTGATAGCACGGCGCACTTGGGTTTCAGCTTCACGGATAACGTCGTGTGTGCACCTAGTTGGTGCATCCACATCCTCCACGATAAAAACTACATCTAGGACATCGTTGAAAAAAGGACAAGATGAAAAATACGATCAACAAGGACCACAGAGCGATGAGAATGCTGACAAAAAAACTTCCTCTGAAGAAAGTACTGCACTTTCAGACCTCTTCTTCTACAGTAGCACAAGGACGCCATATCCATACGAGCTAAAGATCTTAGAAATAGCTACTTATAGTTTCAGACATCCTTCTTCTACAGTACAAAGCTGCCAACCGTCGAGCTAAAGGCCTTCGAAGTAGCTAGTCGAAGTAGTTGTTGAAGTCGTGGTTGTCTTCATCTTCGTATCTTATGTTTTACGGTGATCCTCTACTAGTTTTAGTCTGTACTACTAGGTAGTTGTAGCGATAGGGCAGAATCAACTTCCTGTTCGTAAATGATGTTGATGTAATGTTTTTCACTGACTCCTACTGAGTGACTTACACACAGGTTCCTCGCAGCATCGCCGGCGTAGCTCGGATCATGGCGGAGGTGTAACTGTTGAGACCAGTCGATCCTGGAAGAGAGCTCAAAGTTTGGGCATCAACAGTTGCCGACGATCCTCTACGTCGTCAGTACTTTCGAGTAATGCATCGACGTCGAGAAGACATCAAGCTGGTTGTTCACAACGGGAAGAGAATCATCCTGACGCGAAAGTAGGTTCTGGCTCTGCTTCAGGTAAGAATGTAGTCATAGGAGGAGGCGAAGTAGGGGAAGAAGCCACGACAGGTTCTTCACTCTTGGACAACATAGGTGGTGCAAAGAAAACAAATTCGTCTGGATCTGGAGTAGGAGCATTGTCCAAAAAGATGGGTTCATCACACTCGTCCTCACGTCAAAATTCTGTTCAACAAAAAGCCTCCTCCAAAGGCAACAGCACGACAACAACTAGTGCATCTGGTGTAACATCAAGCACGACAACAACTAGTACACCTGTTCGCGCTCTAGATCTGTACACTGCTTTTCACGAATACGAACGCGATACCTTGCATCAACATCGACTCTTGACCGGCGTCGACGTGCTATATCGGGATGTTTTGCAGTTACAGCGCAAACTCGATGTCTTGGAAACGCTGTTGGCCGCGATAGACCGCATTCGGACAGCCATGGAACAAGACCTGAGACCGGTAGGGGAGTCGTCGGATGAAGAGGGAGAAGTAGAAGATTGTGTTGCAGTTGAAGCAAGGAACAACACAATTAAGGCTTCCCCTAGTCCATCCCTGTCGACATCGATTCCTCAAACATATCATATATGAGATATGCGCCCCAATACAAGGGAGACACTGACGCATATGTTTGAGGGATTTCCACAGAGATGAATAGGGGAGAGCTCTAACACAAGGGTGGAAGATGGTGAAGATGACTACAAAGACAACAATTATGGCAATGCTGGGACACAAATAGAAAAAGAAGGTATTCCACCGCTGGAGGAACGACGAAGCACGTCTTCGTCCTCAAGTGCCGCGCAAGACGACAATGTAATCGCGCATCAAGATCGTGATCATGCAGATGACTTTGATCCACATGGGGAAGATCTTTTCAACAATAGTGGTAGTTGCGAAGAAAGCAAGAAGAGTCTACGTTGTTCCACTATGACGGTCGTAAGTACGACCTGCGGAAGCAGTTCCAGCATATCCGGCAGCTCCTCTTTGGTCTCTTCGATGTCTCTGGTTGAAAAAGCGAGACAACTACAAGCTAATTTGTTATGGTCAGCTTTTTTCATTGTCCATCTTCCTGGTCAACATTTAGTGCTTTTTTCCATCTTTATTCTCGGCATCATCTTGGTCCCCTTTTGCCTTGTATTCTTGCAGACTCTAAATTTGGCCGATGATGATGAGGAAGAAAATACAGGACCAGGACGAGACGACGAACAAATAAAGGGTCGTGAGGCGTCCTCCTCCTCCTCCTCCTCCTCCTCCTCTGCGGGTTCACCACTCGATGAGAAGCAAGAAGCAGGTGAGCAAACTATTTCAACTGCAGGAGGATCCTCTAGCTCTGTGGCCGCATCCTGCTCTTCCTCGTCAACTTCACCTACCAGCTCCTCTTCGTCCAGTTGTTCCTCTTCTTCCCATCACCTCCTCAAGCGTCTGCCAGCTAAAAGGTACAGGAAGATCTTGCGTGACACGGAGAAAATCCTAGAGTCCAAATTGCAGGAAGCGGAAGAGGGCATCCACTTTCGAGTATCCAACTATCAAGTGGGTCTAGTTTGGCCTCGATCTGGGTTGTTGTCACTTTCTTGCCTCACGTCCGCGTGGGTAGCCCACTTCGCAGCCGAATTGCGGGAAGAATTCCGATTAGCGCGAATCGAAGTTTTCTCATGGCTGGAAGTCTTGCTGGAGACTAGTACAACTACGAATGGTGCACCATCTTCTAAAAATACGATGCTGGAGAGTTGTGGTAGTTCCAGTTCCTCTGGTGGTGGCGGTGGTGGAGGAAGTGTCTGCAGTAATGCTCCCAAAGAGCCGGGAGGAGCACGTCGAGGTGTAGGCAGTGGAGGTGCGGGCAAGATTCAGCAGAGTGGAGGTACTAGCACAAGTACGAAGAACTCCTGCTCAACATCTTCTGCTTCATCTGGTACCTTCACAAGGAGCACAAGAACTTCCAAACCCCAAGACGAGCTGAGGCAAACACATCAAATTTGTGCCCAGACAGCTGGTCGGATCAAGGAGCAGATCGAAAAGCAATTTGAGTACTGGACAGACGAATTCAGGTCTGTTTGGGACACGTGGCAGGCTTCTATTAAGGCTCACAATTGAATTCATCTTGTTCCATGATAGACTACCTACTTGTGCCAGTTTCTGACTCTGAGTTTCTTTGTTTTACTCAAATGGATTCTGAGAATTGACAAACGAACTTTGCAAGGTAGGAGGTGAATTACTGTGAGCTCTAATTTCGCGGAGAAACTGCATTACACAGTCACGAGCAAAAACTCAAGACTCGAAGACTTGTATCACAAATTAACGGTAGTTCACGCCAAGAGTTCTTTCGGAGGTTCCTCTTCCTCATCCTCAAGGACATTTGGTACTAACAGGAGAAGGAGTCGCGATGCACCGGGATCAGTACTCTACCAATTGCAAATGGCACAGAAGAACAGGAGTCCAGTTCTCGGGGATGCATGCTATGATCATGAGGTGTGTGAAAGTGGAACTGGACGAGGCGCAGGTGAAGATGTGCCGGGATCTTCATGCTTTCCTCCTGCTTCAGGAACGGCTTCAAGTTCATCGGGAGCTATAGGACGAGCGGCTTCCTCATCTTCGAGTGGAAACAACCACGGCAGGACAAGAACAACTACTGCAAGAAGTCTTAATGGAGCAACAGTTACCACGGCCACTTCCTCACGTGATAAAGTAGTGGTGCGTGCGAAAGGGCGTCGATTGGGAGGCAAAACACTGTTTTCGAACGGCTTTTTGAGTCTCCACTATTTCCCAAAACATCTCTTGACAAGAAGAGACTACTTTCATTCCCACCACAATAATAATCATCAACATCATCAACACCATCAACCGTCTCCGTCTGGAAACAGTAGTACCTCACCACATGATCGAGAGGGGCGTTCTAGTGCCGGTGAAGAGCAGCAAAATACGGTAGTTACAACAACTACTTCTTGCTCTCCAGCAAATGGAACAGCACCTCGTGATTCACCCAATGACTCCATTAAGTCTCCAGCTGCACCTTCGCCAGCGAGCTCATCTATAGGTCGTGCTACGAGCGCATCGATGGAACTGGTAGGGCTGGATGAAAGCAGAGTAGACGAGGAGAGCGGACGACCGAGTGGAGAACTTGTAAAGACATCAAGGTTAACAAGTCTGTCTTTTCTAGCGAGAAGCCGAGAGGACGAAAAATCTGGTATAATTAGTCCGGCAAAAATCCATGCTGCAGAGGCAGACGATATTCAGCACCACAAAAGCGAGGCCCCTGAAGATGCCTTGGATAAAGTCGATCCCTCCGCGGCAGCTGATACAATCACTACTTCTAGTACGACTACAGGAGCGAGAGCCGTTGTCATGCCTTCGGCACGTAGTTCGTCTTCTACGACAGGATCGCCGAGTCGCGGCGACGACGAGGGTGCTGACTCGGAGGAAAGCGATTTCTCTCCTATCACGTGTCGCGAGCACGTCTCCAGCGATGATGAGCTAGTCCGTCGCAGTGAATGGTGGTGCGAGGAGGATCGTGCGTTTTTCTATGCCAAAACTACAGGTTCTTGTACAACATCATCTTCAACTAGTAGTTCAGCATCTTCTGCCAATGTAGTAAATGTTGGAGCACCAGGTGGAGGAGGAGGAAACTTGCTAACTGCAACTGCGGCATCATCATCAAGTTCGTCCAGTAATCGTCCTCTATCGAATGCTGGTTTACAGAAGCGCCCTCACCATCGTGGTCTATTACCTGGCAGTGCCATGATTGACTTGGACGCACTTCCGTCTTCAGCAAAGAGAAGGTCATCTTCATCTCATAATCATGTCCACAGTGCACGACCATCGTTTATGAGTTATACTAGCGGAGGACCCGCACCCTCACCGAATTTTCCGTTTCCACGTCTCTCATCCCGGTCATCGTGTTCATTAGGGGTGGCGAAGAAACATTCATCTACCCTACTAGTGGGGAGAGACACAATAAACCCTATGGTCGAAGATGGAGGACAGGACTTGCTTCACCAAGCAGATGATGATCATCCTTTATCAACATCGTCTTCTACATTGCATATATTACCTACATTCGCCAGTGCCAACACCGCATTAGCGACGCCTGTCCGAACTTTGGTCGCATCTCCTCTCGTGGTCAGCGCTGGGTCAGCCCAATCAGCGACTCCAGATGAACAAGCAAACTCTATTAAAGTTGTGGCACCAGCTGAACAAGGAGGACGAGGTGAAGGGACTGGGAACGATCTTCATGTTGCGACAGGAAAAGGATCTCTGTCTTCATCCTCCTCCTCCTCCTCTTCGTCCAAAAATGATTATTCGACATGTAAACCGACTACAAATAACACGAGGACCTCTACAACAAGAACAACTTCTTCGCCTCCTCTATATCAATTAACGAGCAACAACTTCTACACTGCTCATGGGAACCGGAATTTCTACGCGCCGCTCCTAGAGCAGGAACAGATGTCGAGTAAGAGCTTCCTGCTGCCAGACGACCTGTCGATTGCGTTTGTGTATTCGATAGCAAATCTGATTGTGCTCGAATTGCATCAAGCAGTTCACGCGATTCCTGATGGTTGTCGGCGGATTCGATTGCTGGTGAATCTGTTGGTTGAACAAGTAGACGTAGGAGGTGCTGCAGGCCGTGGAACGACAGATGGAGTTGGAGTAGGCGTAGAAGAACCAGCATCAAATGTAGATGGAAAACATAAGACGATCATGAAGATGAACGTTACGAGTCCACCTTCAAAGTTGTCCCCCTTTTCACCCGGTTCTAGTAGCAACACTCGAATTACGAGTCGTGCCTCTCCCAACAACCCTAAGTCTCATCAAGAACAGCGTTCCCCAGCCACGACTTCCGCTTCACACTCACAACTCCCTCTAGCCCATCTGCGACCTTTTATCGCGTTGCAGCTTCTCTATCGGGGCCGCGAGTTGACGGAACTTCTCAGTTACATTGACCTCACCAATGTCGACAGATTGGAGTTTCAAAAGCTGTGTCGAAAACTCCATAACGCGGGAGAAAATGAAGACCTGGCGGCCTTGTTGTCGCCTTCATCTTCGCCTAGGCCTTCTCAGACTCAAAGCATGGATTCGTCTGTAGAGGACCTGAAGAAAATGTCGCCAGCTTTAACTCTCGTTGGTGGCTTAATCTTAGACCTGGTTTCTGTCTATATGGGTTTCTGTTGCGACATTCTGACGCAAATTTGTGTCCAGGCACCGAAAATGCAAAGCACAGCACTCAGTTTATCTGATGTGGTACTTGCGAGTGGGGGCAGTAGTGTTGAACAACAACATCTTCAAGGGGGTACTGGTACTGGTACTTTCAAAACAGCGACGACCACGAAGAATCCTACTACTTCATCGTCTGCTCCCACGACAGGTGGACTACTTGTTGTTGATCCGAGCAAGGGCGTTACTGCAACGGGGGAAAACGAAAAGACTATAGTCTTAGACGTCTCCGAAGTGACTACAGACTTGTTTCATGCTCTTTCAGGGAATGAAGTCCTCGAATTCCTTGGGGAAGTGAATATCTTTCTCGCAAAATTAGCATGTGCGAAGAGCTGTCCCGGAATTTTTACGCTGGACCACGAGGACTTGTTCATCTCAGACCATCAAGGTGGGAATGGGATTTTAGACCTGTTTGGATTTGGAAGGGATGCGAATCATCTTCAACAAGGAGTAGCAGAGGAACTACATGGACAGTTGGCCGCGAGTATGATCAAGGATAGCGATAGGAATGACGTCAACGCCACAAGTAGAAATGCTAGGGGGAGGGTTAGTAAGAACAAAACTAACGCTATGGGCACCCACAATATTGATGACTTCTTCGATGAAGAGGCTTGCTGCTCACCGCGAGCTCATATGAGCCAACATATAACGAAAATAGGACAGAATAGTCGAACCACACGCCCACATAGAACACGGCACATTTTACAACATAGTACTGCCGCAGCCTCTTCATCTTCCAGTAATAGGGCATCTACTTCTTCTTCCTCGATATCGTCAGCAGGAAATAACAGCAAGGACCACGCGACCTCCAAAAATAATGCTTCCCAGCATAGTACAAGCAGGTCTCCTCACGACCATCATTCCAGTAGAAATCGATCATCCAGGACACTTGACAGGAGGATCAGCACTTTCAAGGCAAAACTCCAGAAATTAATTGACAATCCCCCTAAACTTTGGCGACGTAAACATCCAGTATTGACGCTCTACTCAACGAAGTCTCAGCTTTCCAAAGCGGCTGATGTCCTTGCACATGCAGTGCGCATTTTGGAGGTGTGTGTGGAAGTGATAGACAAATCTACGTCCTCTACACCAACCTCGTCTCCTAAATCTGCTAGTTCGAAGATGATCGTAGAAGAAATTGCTGAAGATGATCTTGGCCAACCACTCCGTTCCCGCGAAGCTGCTGTGACAATGCCATCAGTTTTTCCGTCGTCATCTTCTGGAGGTAATGCCCGTAGAAGAAGCGTCTTTTGTGGTTTAGGGCCTGCTCCTTCGCCCACTGCTGTAGCTGCTCAAGGACCTTCACGAGGTGGTCCGTCTGCCTTACCGCGAACACATAGCTGCGCTAGTAGTATCCAGAGTGTGCACGGCGGCGGACCTGGACGAGAGCACCAAAGCGATTCGTTGAGCCTTGAGAATCTTTTCTGGGATCAAGTGGCTCCTGGTGGACGTAGCAATGGGGGTTACTCAATGAGAACTAACTGCTCATCCATTTTCGGGAGAAAGAGAACCTCAGTTGATCGGATATTGCAGAAAAGAGTCGACATATTACAAGCAGCACAAAGTCAAGGGGAGCAGGTACAAGAACAGCAGATGCAGAACAACCCCAATGTTGTTGCCAAGAGGACAGGAGTAACATCCTTTTCCTCCTCGTTAGCTCCCATCCATCTGCGCCTAACCCTATTGCGTGACTTTGTTCAGTGCAAGGTTCGGGATCTGGAAAGGAGGGAGCGGCTTGTAAAACTCCGTATAACCGGACTCTTGAAGACGGCTGCGACTTCGGAAAAGTGGAATGTTTTTTTTTCGACCGCTAAATCAGCATCAGGAGCTGTAAATTCCTTACTCCAACGTGCCGTGAATGGCAAACGACGTTCGGAAGCTGACCTATTGCGTAGTAGCTGTTTGTGCTACTATGTGCTGGACAACTACTCGAAAGCGTCAACGGAAGGACAAGGAGCAGAGCATGTGGCCCCAGAACAAGGACAGAGCTCCTCATTCGAAGGGCACGGAGCAGCTGCCTCAGCGCGCCAGTATTGGGTGGAGAGTCTTCTGCAATGGGGCGCAGACCCCCCACAAGAGAAGCGCATATTATAGTGTAAGACGTAAACAGATCATCAAGATCTATTTTTGCTGCAATATCACAGAGCCATTCGTTGACAATATTTTTTGGTAAAACTCGTCACAGTCACAGTGGCGCGTGCACCGTAACCGTTGCTTTTAGGCACTTGGGTTGTTCTTGATCATTGTTACGAGCATATTTATCACAAAAATTATAGAAGTGGCATCTTGTTTTTACTTGCAAGAAGAATGAACTTAGTGATTTTTTTAACACAATCTTCAATGAAGAGCTCTACTCGACTCTCTACCTACTCTTTCAGCAATATTATCGTCGATGAGGAAGCAATCCCAACTCGTCATTCGTGTGATCGACACATCATCAATCTTCGTCTACATCTACCTAATAGGTCAATGATTATTTCTTTCTATCCACATGTTGACCCCTGCTGTGTCTACATGTATTCACATTTTGTTAAACATGTCGAGAACGGGCTTGTTCGCATTGTTTTCTTCGCCTGGAAGCAACTACATGGAGGTGTTAACAGCATAGAATATACAACTGGGCATCGTCCGGTGTACTGCCCCATTCGGTGGAGTATGTTGTAAAAAATTGTATTCCGTGTTCCACCTCGTCGTAGATCAGCTCTTGGCGGCATTATCTAGACGTCGTGGACGGGTTTTAAGTGAGCTGAATTGCCGAACCCGAACCGCGAACATGAACGAATGAATGTTCCACCTCGTCGTACTACTCTTTATTTATTTCGTACGGTGTTCGAGTTCGAGGAGTCGACGTGGTGCTGTCGTGTTCAGACCTTGTATGATGGTGAAAGACATGAAGTACCACGGATCATCTTCACATGCCGTTATCAAGCTGATCATGATACGAGGTAGAGAAGAACACTGAACCAGCATCTTCTCTGTGACAACAATCTTGAATCTTCTAGGTGACAACGGTTCTTAATTTCCAAGAAAGATTTGTTGAAAACACTGCAAGAGGAAAGTGAAAATGATGCAGCACTTCCACCACGCTTTGTCGTCTGACATGATTGTTTCCGGTGTCCCAACTCCCAGTAGCTCGTCCTATCGCGCGGCGCCTGAGGACATCATCTTCAGCAGACCAGGAAGGACACTAAAAACGATGTTTCATAGGATATTCGGCCTCGATGGCACACATGCGAGCACAGGGAAAAGCACCAACACGAGAAGAGGACATACAGCATTCGTCCTAGCGGATTCTCCAGACTTGATTGCCTCAGCGGCTCAGAGTGCTCGTGAAGCTGCGATAGCGGCAGAGAGTGCGGCACAGGCGGCAAAAGTTGCTATTGTTATGAAAAAGTGTTTTATGATGATAAAAATCGCAGACAACGACCTCCAGTATTTTCCAAATGATGAACTACTTTGTGTCCACCTCGCTCGTAGCTAAATACTACACTGCACCTCCTTTTAAATATATTAAATACTGGAAAAAAAACTGATGCACTCCACCCCCGCGCCCAGCACTCTAATGTCCCCGAAGTAGCTGTTGCGAGACAGGCCAGTGGTAACGCACGGAAACAAATTCATTACCTTCGCTCGGCCATGGATGGACCACAAAGTCCAACAATGGGCTCGTTTAACTGAGCAGCAGATCGGCCATGGAAGGACCTCAAAGTCCGACAAGAATGGGGTCGTTTAACTGAGAGACAAAGGAAGATGGAATATCGAAGAAATAGGTAGACTGACTTTCATCTAGGATTTTGGAAGTTTTGGATTTTGATGAGACTGTGACTTTTTTGACGTACCTTCGACCTGCCTCTACTGCACAGAGAAAGATGAAATGTGTGTGTTTTTCGAATGAATCCTTGAACCGTCGATGATGTTCTCAAATTGATATTGGCACTGTGATGCACAGATGTTGAAGGAGAAATCCCGTGTTGACCACACTGAAATGAACCCTCTCTCTGCAACCTTAATGATGTGGAAAAACAAGGACTCTGCTCAGAATCATCTGTCAACGAATACGCTGTTGTGCATCCATATCTTTTACTACGCAATTTGGTGATTTAGTATAATGTGTTCGTACACAAAAGCAGAATGATTTCAAAGTCTTCACCAATCTATCCAGCAGACGCAGGTACCCGGAAAAGGGTTGATGAGAGAAGTCTACTAAGTTTCATCTTGTTCGTCGTGGTTATGAAGATAAGGAAAAGCTTTATTATAATTTTAGCTCGTTCGTCGTGGTGGTTATACTACAATTTAAGTACTACATTAGGTTCGTCGTGTTCTAGTCAAAATGTTATATCTGATACTGCGAGTACGCTGTACCGTACCAGATCCGATGAAAATATTCACATGTTTTTTGTCGTCGTGGGAGTGTAGGATCATTTTCTTGAAGCAGTTAAATAGCAATGAATGATGAACATCAGAATTATCCTCAAACATGAAAAACACAAATTTCATCACAATCATTTTGAAACAATATTAGACGGAGTGGGTCGCAAGAGGAGGCAGATATTGAGAGAAAAAAACGCAAAATCGATGACGCTTTGGTTTTGCTCTCCGTTTTCTTAAATTAGTTTTCTAAGGACTTGTCTTAGTCTTTACACCTACTATTTCTACTACCCCTTTTTCGATAGAGAATATCGACCACCTAAAGTAGAAATACTTACTCTGTTTGATATTACAAGACTGTGTATTAATACCATAGCAGGAGACTTATTAGATTTACGAGCACCTTGCGCTAAATCATCATTCGATTGTTCGTGTCATGAAACAAAGCAATCATGTTGATTATAGGCTCAGTATTTTCTTGCATACTTGGATTGTAAATATTGACGTCCTCATCTCCCTTTATAACTCTTTCTTCCAGTGGTCAACATACGACAAGCAACAGAATGAACAATAAAGACGACTCTAACTTAAGATAGATGATACAAATTTGTGTGTGTGCAGTTAGAGTTAGTTTCCTCTTTCTGCAAGAAGATGACCCCTTAGTTATAGCAAGAAATCATAGCCAGTCACGATTTTAATGCACTTTTATGAGCTGCGTCGGTATTAGAAACCATAACATGTTGAGAGAACGCAAAGAAGAAGATTTACATAAGCATCTTTATTTCATGATTCGTTACCTTTTTATTCGCCTCAACAAGCACCTCTCACGTACCGTCCATGATAGCTCGTCTACAGTAGTTGTGTGTTCTTGTCATATAGAGTAAGTAAGGAGGGTATTTCTAGTGGTTGTTGTACTTGATGTAGAAGTGCTAGTGCTCTAATGTAGATTATAGAACAAGGAGAAGGAAGATGTTCTATAAAATCAACATGATGCATGCATAGAGTGAGGAGTTCACTCATTCTCACCTGTTTGGAAGAATGACGCAGTAGTTGAGCTTCTTGTTTGGGAAGAACTAAGAAGACGCAAGAGTTGAGAAATTTCAAGAAAAACAGTAGTTGCAGGGGGCTAGTATGGCCCCTGCAGCATTCCTGTTCTGGCATGTAAGAAATAAACCCCGCCGTTGATGAAGCACAACAAGCATGTAGAAGTAGAAGAAATTACGTAGAAGTGCTGCTGCTGGTAGTCTTTGTCGTACAACTCGTGCGACCGCTAATACTACTACTAGTACGACTCGCACCAGTACAAGTCGAAAACCGCAAGACAAATTCTGGTAGTAGAGCAGCTGCGAAGTAGAACAAGAAGTAGGAGGCTTGGGCGGCGGTAGTTTTTCGTATACCAATGCTCTTGCATCTCTACTTCGAGTACTACGTCTGAGGACATCAAGAAAAATACAGAGGCTGCTATCATCCGTTTCAACATCTGTCTTCTGTTCTCGCGTCTGGCACTGCTGCTTGGAGGTAGATAGATTGTTGGTACTAGTGGTTGGGAATGACTATGCGGCTAGGTGCCGAAGCTGGAGGGGGGCAGACTGTTGTTCGAGAAGATGCTGGTCCTGATCACTGCAATATCGAGAAGAAATATTCAAAAAAACTACTACAAGAACAAAATGGTATTAAGGGTACATTCTTAAAAAAGGTGCTTTTGTTTCCGTTTGTTATGGCTCTCTCCCTTAGGTGGGGACAGCCCGATCTCCTAAGGGGTAAGTACCCGATAGCCTCTCTCCCTTAGGTGGGGACAGCCATTGGCTCTCCTAAGGGGGACCCGATAGCCATAACAAGCGGGAGAAACGAACACCAAAAGCCTACCACCTCTAATGGTAATGCAGCTATCGCATCTTCAGATGCATCCTCTTCAGCAACGTCACAATCGTCCCTGGCTTCTAGTCAAGAAAGCAACAAGTCATCTCCTCTACAGCGACGCATGACACGATCTGCAGACACGTGCACAGCGTCAAAAGTAGATCTACTTCGACGAGACAAAAAAAACGTCGAGAGTGTTGGTGTCGTAGATTCATCTACTTCATCACTACAAGAACGACAACAAGAGGGCAACTACAAAGATTATAGAATTAGTCAAAGCAGTATCTGTATCACCTCGGAAGATACAATTACAAGGAATAGTACAAAAATTGGAGATGAAGCAGAGGTGGTACTAGTAGATGAACCTACTACATTCGAGGAGCACCAGAAATACGTCCGCAGTATGTTCGTGACAACATCAGAAGAGTCCTCGGAGGCATCCTCCGACCCTTTGCCAACTGCGCCTCTACGTGGAGTCAGACTAGGATCTCCGATAGAGGTACACCTTCTTCAGCTGGACCAGAAAACAAAAAAAAATAGTCTATCTTGAAGATTATGAAAAATATTTATAAGGCAAAATGAAAACAAGTAACATCACCACGACGACGACCTTTGCATTTGCTCTTCCATCTTTACTTCTCTCTCCTACAACGACACTTTATTTCTCGCCAGGTCCCCCTCCACGAAATGGAGAATTGTCGGGTTTTGTATGGACAACGGGCAGTTTTTCTGCACGTTTACGACTTGGATGACATGACGGCAAAGGTGAATAGAGTAGCCATGAGTCTTGCGAATGCAGGAATCTTTCATGTGGGGGTAGAAGTATACGAGGACGAGTGGTATTTTCGACAGAGCAACTACGAAAATGAGACGGGTACTTACGCTTACTCTATTACTTCTAATTACTTGGTTAGTAGAAAACTTAAACTGCTGGTAATAGTATATGCTTTACTGATAAAAATCATTTTCTTGTTCTGGTTTTTGTTTTTCCTAGTTAGGTGCTCCACCACAGCAATCTATTACTTCTGATTACTACGGATTTCATTTTCATATTCATTGGGCTACAACCGTTGCGTTGACTATCAGTTATAGCACTTGCCCTCCTGCAGTCTTTGTGGATGCATACAACCCTTCTCTCATGTCATTTGCCAGTTGCGCACAGGTATCAGCCGCATGAAGCCAATGTCACGTACTACAGGTATCAGCCGCATGAAGCCGATGTCACATACGTGTCATGCGTATAGGCAATCGTTTTACATGGGCGAATCAGCCCTTGATCAAGCGGAATACTGTTATGAAAAACTTAGAAGCGTTGAGTTTTGTTCTTGATTCTTACAAAGAATTTGTTTTAGTTGTTGTGAGTGTTTTGTAGGGAGAGCGCTTGCGCCGCAGAGGGAGTTCAGCAGAAAAAAATTTGTCCGCTGACTTGTATCACATTTTTGCAAACATCATAGACCATTCTTTTTTTCATTCGTTGCGATTGCTTGTGAAGCTGAAGGGGGAATGGCGTGGAACCGACTACAATCTACTGACGAAGAATTGCCAGGATTTTGCAGTCTTGCTATGCCAGTTGCTCGAAGTGGCTCCAGTGCCGGACTTTGTCACAAAGCTTCCACGATTTATCAATAGAAATCTCGCTATTGCAGACGACGAGCAGCAGTCGAATAGTACATCCTCGTCTGCCGCGACAAGAAGCCATACAACAACTACAGTTGCAAGAACATCACATCAGCGAGGCCTCCAGCATCGAGGCTCACCCACACAGGGAGGTTGCCCTAGAGGCGTTTCGGCACCTAGCGGAACGCCAAAATGGTACAACAGTGGGAGACGAACCAGTTCAGCCAGTGGAGCAAGTGCGAAGTCAGGAACAACTACCACGCCAAAACATCATAGCAGTTCTTTAGCGGGGACGCCTACATCATCTGCAAAGAACAAACTGACGAGGGTGTCAACCAACTGTATCTCTGGGTCGCCAAAGAGGAAGTTCGCGCGCATTCATCAGAACGAAGCAACGTCGAGGGGAGGCTTGAGCTTGACGTCTCCACTTCTTAATGGTAATGACGCAGGAGCTAGAATTTCCGGTTTTCCACGAAGCTCCGGCATCTATCTAAGACAGGTCTCTGTTGTATGCTGCAGAGCACTTCGGTCTGTTATCTGATTGTTTTCCTTTGTCGCTTTATAATAATGTTCATAAGAATAAGAGTACACTAGATCTAGCTTCATCTCTTGATGTCCGCTCTGGTCCGTCAATGTTTTCACAATGAGTCCCGGTTGATGTAGTTCTACTCTCTCTTTCATACCGCTCACCGTGCGCAACTGGCGATCCACATCAGGCGCTTGGCGCTGCCTCTACAACAGTGGACAACGCTTTTGACCGAGATAGTTCTTTCTCCTTGCCGACTTTCATCCGAGTGCCTGACCAGCTACAACTAGATGCCGGAGGACGTCGGATGACGTTAGGCGGCTCCTCTTCTTCATCGAGGACGTCCTCTTCTGACACACAGTGTCACGGCAAGAAAAGTGAAACTACCGCAAAAACAAGTCGCAGATCATCTAATGTAAGAAGTGCTCGTCTTCATTGTTGTTCCTCGTCAGTAGACGGAGCTGATGCTGATGCTAGGTCAAGGAGGTCTGGATCTGGTCACTCTTCTTCTACCGTATTTGAACAGTCGTCTGAGGAACCTGAAGGATCCTACTTCGGAGGTAGCGTCGAGACTTCAGACTCCAACTCAGCCGCTGCGGCAAAGACAGAAATGAACCATGATGTTGGCAATACTACGACCAGTTCTACTACACCTCGTCAAGCGGCCGTGATGAACATGTCAATCACTACCTGTAGAGGTAGGAGTGACCACAAGGGAGGGAAGGTTCGCCGGAAGAAGGATGGTCTAGAAGAAAGTGAGCATAGTTCCGCAGAAGACTTTGCGCGGCAACTACTGCAAAATCCTCTTCTTTCTTCTTCGAGGACGCCGCCTAGTGCGGCAATTGATTCTCACGGCGCAGCAGTCTCACGAAGTCAAGCTAAGGGATCAAACAAGCCGCCATTTTCTTCTAGCACTCCTACTTCGTTTATGAAGAAAGCGGCTAGTACACCTACAAGCTTCGGCACAAATTCTTCTTCTGCGCGAATCATCTCTGCTAAGGGACGAAGCTTTTCAGCTAGGACACCGATAGCCAGTGGCCCGTCTTCTAGAAGTAGGCTGCTGCGGTCGGAGCAGGATGACAGAGCGGCGTCATGTGTGTCCGCTCGTGAGAGTGTAGCATCTTCAGCGGGAACGGGGGTCATGCATCAGATCACCGACTTTTTTCGCCGATCCTTTTCTTCGTCAGCAGTGAGTGATGGACGGACTGAGGCGCGGAAAACCTTCACTGCGGCTGCTGCAGAGAACTCCTCAGAAGTTTCGTCTTCGTGCCACGGCGCAACACCACTAAACAACGGCCCTGTCATTCATCCACCTCGACCTCGAGGCACAGGCGCAGCGCGTTCTGCTCAGTTACCTCCAGGTGGAGATGTTGTAACGCGAACGACAGCGACCCATGCCAGTTCATCTCTTCCTCTCGGTGGTAGAAGTACAACTACAGGGACTGATATAGGAGCCGGTGCCAGCCTTCCTCTCGGTGGTAGAAGTACAAGTACAACTACAGGGACTTCTTCTAATATACCAGCAGGCGGTGCGGCCAGCGAGGTAATGTTGATGAACCAACATGGGTGCACAATCCGTCTTCCAGTCGGACGTGAGGCTATTTTCGCGGACGACGATGAGTGCCCCTATGTGAGCTCAAGTCCCTTAGGTCGAGGACACACGTCACGTGCCAAATCGTGTTTGCCACCTGGATTTGCAAAGCCGCACTTTGATGAAGACCTGGAGAACAATGCATCGAATGGGGAAGTATTCGGAGGTGGAGGAGCGGTCTCTGGTGCTTCGGGCGGACTCTCAGCGTCAGCAAATGGCGCCCGAAGCAGTTTAGGAGCATCATCGAGCACGAGTCGCGCACGAGAGGGAATAGTAGGAGACCCAACAGCGGTAGACTCAGAGCAGGACCTGAGTGACGTAGGTCCGCCTTCTGGCAAGGTTAGTCCTTATCAACCAAGGATGGCGATGGTCGAGCACTCGGCGAGCTTACAACCTGGTACTTGCGTTATGCAGCGTAGCGCGTGCCCGTCACCAAGCTTCGGCCAGAACGAGGCTACACTTATCTCGACGAACGAGGACACTAAGATGTTGAGCAACGACCGTTCAACCACGCTGATACACCTTCAGCAGCACCAGCAAGAACATCAGCTTCCACCGGTGACTCCAGTTTCTTCGGCTAGTGGCAACACATCAGCACGGCACCATCAGGCACTGCATGCCGCCTCTCCCGGAGCGGACATCAAATTGAAGCTATTTGGCCGGAGCATGGACGATAACAGCACTACGGCTGATGGCTCAAAAGACGCACTGTCAGATGACGAGACGAGCCCACGCACGCGCACCAGTAGTCGCAGTTACTGGACCGCGCTGGCGAACAACATCTCCGCAACTTCAATTGTGACAAACAATAACAACATGACGTCGACGGCTATCATGACGAATGTAGTAACGGGAGCTGCTGGAGCAGGACCGACTGGTGCCGCATCGTTGAACAATGTCATGACCTGCAGTGGTACAACTTCTACTGCATCTCGCCGCACTGGAGGCAAGAGCCGACAGCTAGGCTCTTCAGTAACCACCAGCCCTGCCAAATCGACTGACGATAATGATCTAGTACCTGAGATGAATGGGGATGTGGTTTTAGTTCCGCATCCACCGCAAATTCACCCCAGTGTGCAGAGCTATATCAGGTACTCTTTCTCTTGCATTTTGGTTTTTTCTTTTCTTCATTAATTCGTAGTAAAAAGAGAATTGGAAGATGCTGAGTAGATGAAGATACAATTACAAACGTCATCCGCTTCCAGTAGGAAGATTATAAACCTTCAAACCGATTAAATTTATACAAAAAAGGCACCCCGGAATGCGCGCCGTCGCCGGAGAACAAAAGCTGCCACGAGAATCCGCTTTTGGCGAAGATTTTCTGCCAAATCCGTTCGAAAGAAGTTCAGCGTCGCGTTACTACGCGACACCAAACACAGCTAGACCCACACCAGCCGCTACAGTTTCTATCCATACTTCTATAACCAGTACAACTACTGGTTCCGGTTGTAGCAATACGGCAGCTAGAAAAACTACAAAAGCTTGCTCTCCTGAGGATGTTGGCTTTGCAGAGGATCAGGGACGGAGCGAACTACTACACCCAGCAGCATCAAGAAAGCTCTTAAAGACGCAGATGATGCTGCAGCAAAGCTCCAAGAGCCTCCAGAACTACCAGCACCCACAGCAGCCAGTAGTTATCTCGACGGCAGTCATTATGACATAATTGTTAATGTGCACTATTAGTGATAGAAGCTATAGATACTGTATTCGTATGTTATTCGTTAGAATTACTAGAAAAGTAACACGACTGGTAGTCCTAGTATAGATGCTTGCGTTTTGAGGTGTTGAAGTAGAAAGATCACCGAAAGTTGAAAAGTAGACCTAGACCACCTCTTCTAACTTTTGAAGTCACGCGAACCGTGGGAGTTACAAGATTGACAATACTGTACGTGACCGTCCGGTAATCGATCTTGACGCGCCTACGGTTGCGGACGCTTCGCCCGAGACGTTTGCGACTACTCTACTAAGGGCAGCTATAGATGAAGACGATGAGGTGGACGTAGCGGGAGGAGTTGTGTTTACTTCAGAAGAAGTAGGTGCGGGAAAGGATGAGCATCAAGAACAAGCAGGTGGTGTCCGAGAAGGAGAACACTCGACAGGTCGTGGAGCTCCTCAACTTAGGCTGCATCCCTTCGTAGATGCAGACCATGAGGGGTCTCAGCATCAACATGATGTCGTTGACCGCAGTTCTTCAGCCCAGACAAGCTGTTTCACAACTGACCACGAGGTTAAAAATGCTATGGTCTCAGCAGAGGGAGAGGGTGCTTGCGCCGCTAGCGCAGTGCCGGAGATTGCATCACTAGCTGGTCTTCAAAACAGCAATAGGTTCTTGCGGGAGCTTCCGACCTACGGCCCGCCGTGTGATTTCACGAACTATGTGAATTACACGAGCGCGGAGCAGGACGGCGACAACGAAATTTACGACAGCAGTCTCATCTACAGAGACTTGAGCCACCTACAAGAACAACAGCAGACCACGACGTCGTGTATGCTATCGTTACGACCCCAATCAGAACTAGTACAACTAAGGAACTCATGTGCAATGACTCAAGCAGGCGGAGGTGCAGGATCCGTGCACCGTGTCAGGGCCGTGCAGGCTGGACAACAAGGCCATGATGCAACTGCGCTTCAAGACCGTGTTACTGACGTGCGGACGCCACGAGCCTCTGGAGAGAGACTAACAGTAACAACTAGCACTCAGTCATGCAGCTCACCCACGACCGTAGAACCGGTGACGAGCGCGTTTTCTGTTGTAGGCGTGTCAAATCCCTCCGGAGGAAGTGCTACCTCCACGGCTCCTAAGAACGGCTTTGGAAATGCTACGACTCATGCTATTAACGGAGGTCAAGAACCTCAGCACGAAGACCCGCATCTTCACCAGCACATTTTTCTGAAGCAAGAACAGACGCCGCAGAAGACGAAACAGGCTTCACCTGCCAGCAGGACCACGACCGCGTCGTCAACAAAGAGGGGAGCGACGGCCACGTCTACGTGCACTGGAGCGAGCGAGACTAGCTCCAGCCGAGGCGACGCGAGTAGTACTGTCGGCTCCCTGGATTGGGATTGGCAGGATATGCAGGCTTTGCGTTCACCGCTGCCGATGATTCACGAGGAAAGCGAGCCTAGCAGCGAACAGGAACAACAGTACCTTTTATGCGGGAGAGGGCCGTCGTCGAGCCTGCAACAACAAATATCCACTGCTGGTGCTGGAAGTACGACAGGGCGAACAGCTGGAGGTATACAAATTCACCTCGGAGGGGCTGGGAACAGGGCCAGTGGGCATACTCCTTCGGCGAGCAACATCAATCTTCTTTCATCTGGAAGTGGAGCAACTCATCATCTTCAGAGTCAACACCAGACAACCTTCGCGAGAAACAACAACATGAAGAATTCATCGGCCGGTGCGACGAGGAGTGCCTTCTTCGGAGTGGAATACGAAGAAGATAAGATTAATTCTTCGGTGGGTAAGAAGAACCATAGTGGGGGCATGGAGCAGAGGCAGACTCTAAAGAACGGACGGTTTGTAGAAGTCGTTGATGACGACGGCCTCGCTTTCGAGGGCACCCCTCAATCGCGTAACAGGGTGCAGCAGGGCATATCTGTAGGAGTGCCCACTTTCTTTGGTCAGGCTGCTAGAGGTCCTTCTAGTACGACCGATGCCAGCAAGGGAGCAAGCAGCTGCACTGGAGCTCCAACAACTAGTGGTTTCAAGACAACTCCGACGAACGCTGCCTGGCAGAGTAGAGCGCCACGGCGTGTGGTTAGTAGAACTGCACGACGAGGACGAGCAGGAGGTGCACCAGGCGCACCAGGAGCGGCCGCGTGCAATCGGGAACAGGATGCTGATCATGGAGATGTTTCCTCCGACGAGGTCCTGGAGCTCGACGAAGGAGAGCACCTGCTCCTCTCTCCGCGGGATGAAAAAGACAATCATGCTAGTGGAAAAGGAAATGCATCATTCACTTCTACCAAGAAGAATTCCAAAAATTCCAATGGCGTCGCTGGTAGTACTAGTTCATCTAGTTCTGCTGGTTATCAACAGAGGACTAGTACTTCAGGTGCGCCAGCTGGTTCGCTTCAACAAAGAGACGCAGAAAATCTAGACAGAATCCGCGAACAGTGCTGCACACCGCGACTTCTGGAATATCTTCGAGGACGAGGAGGTGCCTCGACAACTTCCGTAAACTCGAGTTCTAATCTCCATGCAGTTCTACCAAGGCCACGACGTGTACTAGATCCTCCTGATGAAGACGAGGATGAAGTAGATGTTGTTCGAGATTCTCCAAGAAGTGCAACTACAACACCATCCTCACGAGTTGTGAGTGGAGGCTCAACACTACATCAGCTACAACTAGCACAAGAAGAGGAGGAGCATCTGCATCCAACGACTTCTAGCGTGGTGAAATCTACTGTTCAGTACCTTCTGGGGGCTAGAACGATGACAAGTGTGGAAACGGCACATCAGAAGCAGAACACGGCATGCACCTGGCGTAGGAACGCGATTGTATCGACCGTTGCAGAGCAAAGAGGCAGCAAGCCAAGGCTCTCAACTGCTCCCGAATGCGCGAGCTTTCTATAGGGGAAGATTTGAGCAGCTTGAAGTATTACAGTTCCTGACTGCTCGTCGGGAGTCTCTTTCTGCTTTCTCTTCGTATTTTCTTCCATTGTAAGTAAGTACCTAGTACTACATCACAATTCACTGCTCTCGTCTCTTGCATCTTCCACCTTGTTACAAATACTTACTTATGTTACTCTCTAACAGCACTAAGACTACCTCCTGGCACAGGTCGGACTAGAATCATGACCTCCTACCTTATAGTTCTTGACGTTAATCCAAAAAAACTCAGGTTGTGTTCGATGTTTGGTGCTGGTTTCCTTTCTCTCTCCGTTATTGAAGATTCACTCATTGGGCAATACCAATAAACGACGACGAAATTATAACTCACTTTCCTTCGAGCGCGAAGGTACTTTATCAACATTGCATGCACAACATGTACTGTATATCCTATAAGAGTAAGGGATTCAAATCCTAGGGAGGTAGGAAGATGTAGAAGATCATAGACATGATACGACCATCAACAAAATTCAGGTTCTTATCGCTCCTGCGTAAAGTTTCTAGACGGTTGCGACGTACATTACTGTTTCTTTTGGCAAACTTTGAAAGTGAGGCTCTTGGCGAAGATGCATTTTATCCTTGATGGCGATCGACGGTTCTGCGAAAGGGGAGGTGAGAAAGATTGATGCAGCCTCGTGCTAGGTTCTTGTTTGTTATCTCAACATGCTTCCAATTTCATATCGTATTTTCTTTTCTTAATTTCAATCACATCAAATATGAAAACATTTTAGTAGATGCTTGCTCAAGAAGCCTTTTACTTACAACAGTGTGATTTGCTTAATACAACTAAAATTCGTTCTCATGACATCCTCGAAGTTCTTCTAGCAAGAAGACTCACGAGGCGGACTAAAAAACTTCAATTTGATATTCAAAGATGACAATATTATGTGAACATTCGATTTACAGAAGAACCAAAAGATAAATACTTAAACCTGATGCTTCGTCAAAAATAAAATAAGATAAATCAGGTGCTGTCGTGATTGTGTCATGCAAATCTTTTTTTTTTCATCTTTCTTGTATACAACGATTGGCAATTATATTCAGGACATCAAAACAGATGAATAACAGATGAATACTTACTTTGACAACAACATCAATCTACTAAATTCTCCTAGACATCAACAAGATCAAGAACTTCAAAAAAAGCACCACTCGTCTCCTTGAAGATACAAGGTGATCGAGTTGAAGGAAGCAAGAATTTCATCTTACATCGATCGGGTATAACAATAAAATTATAATATTAACAACGGAGATTATCAGATTTGTTACTTCTACAGCAATTTCGAAGAATTTCAAACTAAGATCAAGAATAAGAGCAACAGAAGTCATTTAATTATAACGAGTGTCAGTACAGTATGATAAAACAAGATGTCGCTCATGTCGTTCATTGTGACTACGTTTATGAGGAGCTATTCACTTACTGTGAAAGTGAATATTCAAAAATTTTCTACCAAAAATTGATGCATGTATAATATGAATACTTAATATCTTCTCTTGCTTCTAGTTGTGCGACGGCTCAACATGATCTTAAGCTTAACTACTCACATATTATCGGCCACGACCACGACCAGATAAAGGAGCACAATCCTCCATTTATCTCTACCCTATAATTGTCATTGATGAATTCTTGTTATTATTATTACTTCAAGATGTATGACTATGAATACTTATAACTTGTGGGCCTGTTCGTGTTCTTGCGCCGGCAGCCTTCGATTTATCGACCACGACTTATCAACGAGGAGCTGCTAGTGGCGGGTGAAACATGAATCATGCACAATCAAGGCATGTTGAGGCTGACCAAAGGAGGATTTCTGAAGGATGAAGACGAGTCAGAAGATCGGCGGGTTAAGAATTAAATTCTCAACTCGAGCTCAAAGGATCGCAGGAGGTGCATCGATGACTTGTTTCTTCATTGATAACTAGAACAAATACCACCGGCAATGCGCTTCGAATATGCCCCTTCTTGTGCCACCACGACACCGCAACTGAAGTACAAGTATGGTGTATGTGCTAGGTCGTAGACATGATTCGTCGTTTGTGCGTCTGTAGTCGTAGAATCGAGACTGCTTCTATTTGCAGTGGCCATAAAATAAATGCAGTGCTGGTGCTATACCGAGGAGTCGGACGGCACGCTATAATACTGCTAATCCAAGTCGTACACCT
Organism: Amoebophrya sp. A25; assembly: GCA_905178165.1. Lineage (NCBI taxonomy): Eukaryota > Dinophyceae > Syndiniales > Amoebophryaceae > Amoebophrya > Amoebophrya sp. A25. Next base: position 912,169 of record CAJINU010000027.1, on the reverse strand, counting down.
TAGTAGAAGGTGCGTGTAATGATGTCATGTGCAATGACCAACCGAGCTCGCTAGATAAATACTTCAACATTGTTGTAACTCTTGATGATCCATTCTTGATGATCCATCTTTGGAATCTGAAGTAGCAGATCATCAAAAATTAACTCGCGTCACCAGTTAGGTAAATCCAAGATGAGAAGAAATTACTTTCTACTCGCAGCATAAAAGAATCATCTCAAGCAGGATGATTTTCTTTTTCAGAAGGCCTTCATGATCAAACAAATATTTGCACTCCATTCCTCTTTACAAAAAAATGGTTTGCATCTCTCAAATTTATTTCAGCGCAAAAAAGTAAAATCATTGGCGACAACTCGGAACAAGTATGCGCTTCAACAGGTGTTCGTCCCGTTACATCTTCAGAGTAGAAAGATTCGAAGTGCAAAATTTGCTTTCATCGAGGACGCATCCGCGAGCAATGTTGATGTCAAAAAAAACACAAAGACATGAATGAGAGAAGCGACAGCCTTTACAAAACATGATTATTCTTTTCTCAGCAGGATTACTAGTAGAAGGACCTCCTAATCTTTCTAGCGCCTTTAGAAAATCTTCCAACAAATCTTCACAATCAGAACAACACCACTCGTAACTACACAGACGCCAACAATTATCACTAGAACTATATTGATACAAAATGGCGGCTCTCGACAGCATTCACGTAAAGGTAAAGCGGAAGAACCAGACGTTTTTCCTCCTAGTCTCCAACCCAGAAGCACCGACGTTGGAGATCAAGGAAAAGCTCTGTTTATGATGACCTTGGTTGGCAACGTGAACACGTTGATATTGTGATGTTCTTACTGTTACTGTAGTTTGGTTTTTCGCAAAAATGTCGTTATTTGGACAAAGCACACAAAGTAAATTTTTAGCCGGCTAATTTCCCTCGATCATGGTTCGGATATCGTTCGTAGTCTCTATCCGCAATGTCGTTATTTGGACCACAAGGATGGTTCCATCCGTTACTAGAAGTTGTGTTTCTTGAGTTTGTTAAAGAAAGTAGATCATTTCGTAACTACTTACATCATACATAGATACCTCCCACAAGAACACTCGAAATATCCATAGGTACCTCCCACAAGCACAAGAACACTCAAAATAACCCAAAATAAATCCTCTTTCATTTTCTCTTCTCCTCGGCGACAAGTGCAAGGACCCTCTAGATATGCGGTTGATGTACGAGGATATCATTTTAGAGGATGAGATCTCCTTGAGGTCTCAGAGAGTACAAGACAGCTCGATTCTCAGCATGATCCTCCGTGCAGACGAAACGACCTTCGAACAACCTGAATACGACGATTTGGACGCGTTGCACTTGAAGACAGTGGCGGCGGTAACTAATTGAGAAGATGGCGCAGTGATTTATACTACTAGTTGCTGTGAGAGGACAATACAATACAATACAATACAATTATTAATCTCGCACAAAGTTCAGTGCAGACTGCCATAAGGGAGCAAATTTTTGCTATAGACGTAGGAGTTCTTATCGACGTGATAATTATAATAAGTAGATCGGATATTGTAGTCGTCCATTCTATTAATTGTTGCTCATTACGTGATTGTGGTCTCACACTAGCCAAGATCAACACTTGACGAAAGCTGACACAAAAACCCTGAGTAGTAACCCTTTCCCTTTTCCCATAACTTCCTTCTACGACGCCCAGTGGCTCGGACTTATTTTAGTCCTGAGTAGAAAAAAAAAGTCTAAGATCTTGTTATGGTGTTCATATTTTCGCTCATAACAGCACGTTCGCGAACAACTCAAATGCAGATGAATCTGTATCGGCTCTGCATCGGTTAGCTCTGTCGGTCATGTTTCGGTTTCTGTTTGAATTTCAGCTGGCTTTCGGTTTCGTCTCTGTGTGAAATGAGAATCGGTCGTTGCATTGAATCTTGTATTCCAAAAGATCTAGCGTCAATTCAACTTCAAGAAGCATGCAGCTGCATATGATAATCCAAAAATAAACATTCTACACATCACCATCAGTAGATGACCAAAAATATCGATAGTAGACCACAGTGATGAAGATACTAGGAGAGGATGAGCTTGCGTTCGTCCGCCGCAGACACTTTTGATGCTGAGCTAATACGTCGCCAGCTCGCAGGCACTGTCCAGCATGTTGACTCAGCTCTACGACACAGCCACGCACTCCTCGAAGAAGCTGAGAATGCGCGGTCCGCTTTGTCGTTGTTCTCCCTGTACACAGAGCGCGCACGCCGGCAAGCAGAAGCTGCTCTATTTAAGGGTAGGTTTTAGGTGTTCGTGTTAATACCGTAGAAGTTTGTTTTGACTAAGCATAAGCATAAGCATAAGCATAAGCATAAGCATAAGCATAAGCATAAGCATAAGCATAACAAACGGGGCAAGCGAACACCAAAACCCTACAGCTTCTAACTTATTCAATGCTGGCGTTCATGGGTACAAAGTCCCCTTAGACTGCAGAGCAAAGAGGGGATATTTTTCCTCAACCACTAAATCTTCTTCCGCAAGTTTTAAAGCCGCACAAGCCGAAATCAAGAAGGCAGATGCTTTGGAAGCTGCGGCGTCGAAGGTGAAACTCGACAAAGCAGGAGATCCGAAGGTCTTGAGCGAGGCTAAAGCAGAGGCAGCACGACAGGCATCTGCTAGTACTTCTGGTGCGACAAGTGCTGTACAAGGTCTAGGTTTAGCTTCTCCCGGAGGAGATCAAGGTGAACCTTCTCTCAACAAAGATCCGAACACCCTTCTCCTACCTTTTGAAATAACCACTAGGAGTGCCATACCCATAGGCAAGTCAGGCGTGGCTGTAGGAACGAGGAATGGTGACGAGTTTTCTCTTCTCGAGAAACAAGTCCTGACAGCTTCGGGCTATGCACAACGCGCTACTACGAACTTGCAGAATTTGAGAGGACAAGTTCGGACTTTGTCGGAGGAATTAGTAAGACCAGCTACGCATTTTACGAATCGGAGTGCAGTACATGCGGACTTTCTGACCTCACATCCGGGAATTCCTCAAATACCCGAGTACCTGGAGCAACGTGTGCGCAATGCCTGTGACAGCATCATAAAGGACATCCCTTACACGAAGTCTGAACAAAAAGCAGCGCAAAAATATGTTGCAGCAGAGAAAAAGAAAGCAGCGGGGAAAAGCAGATTTGGGAAGATGGGTGGCCGTGGCGTGGATTCTAATTCATTACTCCGTTTAGCCAGTTAGTACGTCTAACAAGTACTGAGACTATGTTGTATCTGGTCAAAATAACCTGAACACATTGCTTCATGTGCGTTAGCTGGACATTACGTGAAATCAACATGTACTTCCTTAGAAAAAGGACAACATCACGTGAACATCAATCTCAAAGATAGTAGAACGACCTGGACTTCGACGAAGAGTCCTAGCGCTGCATGTGAGGGATCATGATGCCGCGCAAGAACTGAAGGATGCTCATTCACATGCATCGGACATAAAATGCTTGGATTCGCCTCATAAACTCCACCTCGTAAGAACCAACACTCAGCAGCTGGTCATCGTCTCGGAACAAATCGTGTCAAACGGGGCTTCGTCGATCGTTGGTTCCGGTTACTGTTGCGCTCTCGTGTGGTCTTGATGCAGATGGAGAGCGTCAGCCCGGGAGTTCTTGATGCAGAGTCGTCCCACGAATAAATATTTGACTCACGTACCCGTGCCCGTCCTCGTCTCGATGAACATGGCTCTTCTGAAATAAGGCAAATGTGGTCTTCATCGATGAGGAAGACTACAGAAGAGTTTCAACATCTTATACATAGATACGATAGATACTATTTTTACTTTACATACAGTGGTTCGTCGTACAACTCCTGAAGGAGCACCTTCTTGTCAAGATGTCCTTATCGGCGAAAATCTTCGCGGAGCTTGGGCTCTCCTTGCAACATGACGAGGACTATGACGACAGGTGGAGTTGCATCTTTCCGAGAAAACAAGCACATCAAGCAGAAGTTGCGTTGAATATTATCTTCCCCAAGAATCATCTTCTGAAACATGATAGGCCAAGAACATCAAGTTTTGCTGCAACGAGCAGGAGCACAGCGGAAGAAAACAAGCACCTTGGCGACCTTTCTAGAAGCAGAACAACATCCTTCCTGTTGGGCCTCTTAAAGAAGAAAGCCAAACCTCCTGCTGGGGTCGTGTCAGGAGCTGCAGGAGGACCGACAGAAGCTGCAGCAGGACCGACAGAAGCTGCAAATAACGGCACTGGTGATGCAGCAGATTCCACTGGTGGAGCAGAAGCAGCAGAAGCAGATGGAGCAGAAGCAGAAGCAGCAGAGCCCGAATCCGCTTCACCCGAGGAAGAAGCCGAGATTGCAGAGGACGAGAATGAAACCTTCCTAGACGAACAAGAGCAGAAGGACTTACTCGACAAAACCAATGGGCCTTCGTCTAAACTGGCAATTGCGGTACATTAAGGGTTTCCGTTTCCACATTTCTGCATTCTTCCTCCTTTGCAGTCTTCACTTAGTTACTAGCTCCTTCTAGTTATAGCTCATTTTCATCGAGGGGAAAGTAAGGCGTGCTGATTAAGGAATGTAGTTCTTCTGAACCACGTGAAGAATGCAACTACTCGGCAAGAACCTACTTTAAGTACAGCGTGACCTGGAAGAGCAATTGCAGAATCAGGTGATATTTACGACACAGGCTCATCAATATGCGAGAAAGTTGCAGGATTCGTTGGACAAGATCTTAAGAACAGCGGAACAAGTGCGAAGCGATGCCCAAAGGAGTCTAGAACAAAGTGCGGCTGCACTGGCGAATCCAGCAATAGAGAGTAGAGGTATGGGAGGCGGTGCTGGGATTGCGGTCGAAGATTGAGATGGAGGCATTTTTCTGACAAAACAGAAATGCAGATGTCCTCAGAGATGAATTCTTGCGTAGTTTTTTGTGTCAAAAACTACTTACATGTTGATCAACCGCAACATGTTGCAACAAAAGATCATGATATTGCATCCTACTCCTAGAAGGACGCATCAGTGAATAGCTATAGCTTTCATCTAGCGCATTACAAGGGTGTTCGGGCATGATTGATTTGTCTCTCACTCTCTTCGTTAGACTGCGAGGAGCGATTGCGTATGCGAGCATACTGAAGCGAGATTGAGGGCAAAGCGAGCGATTCATTGGATGGGAACAAAAATTGTTTGAAGCAAAGACTTTGGAAAGACGAAACAAGCATTGATATTTTTGGATGCTTAGAAAGAGTTCACCGCACCCATGATGTCGCTACCGAGCTTTCGTCTTGTCGAGTTAGAGAGTCTTGTGTGACAGAATGATGCAGGTCGTGATCTTCCCGTCAAGAGCCAGTGCCTGCAGCTGCTTGTCCAGCTGCTGCCCTAGTACAACTGCAGCTCGTGCATTCTCCAGTACAACTGCATGTGGTAGTAGTTCTACCTCGTGGTCCACCTCAAGTCGCAGTAGATGGTCTTCCAACATCCGCTTGCAACGGCAAAGTCACTTAGCGGATGTCCGAGCTCGCATCTTTGGCGAACGGGAGAAAAAAGTTGGCGAGCACATGTTCCGCAGACCCCTAGACGGTCCCGAACTAAATCGACATTACTTTCCTTCGAAATTCAATTTCCAAAGTTTTCACTTGGATGAGTACATGGACATGCAGAGGGACCGATTTTTTAACAGAAGACCAGTGCATCCGTGTGTTGGGGAGTTGGAAATGGCTTTAGAACAAGTGCGTGAGGGGAGGAAGCGAACTGAGATTAGGAATTGGATTTCTGGCTACAGCTACATCGCATCTTCTTCTCAAAGAACTCAGCAAGAGCCTCAACCCCAAGACACAAGCAGCACGAGTAAGCATCCGACCTCCCAGAATCAACTCCAAATAGCTGCTTCACATAGGAACCGTCTAGAACAGAGAGATCCTCAAAGTTTGATCGATCTCAGTCAACTATTGGACTTAGCTGAAACTGTACATCCTGAGACTACCTCCTGTTGGGAAGTCGTTGAGGGTGGTACTTCGACAAGAACCTCTTTGGAGGCATCACAGCAAGTTGATGGGGCTGAGGGAGCTGATACAGTAGTGGGTGTTGATGTCGATGTCAAGGGAGTTGAAGATATTAAGGATTCCTTGTCTACTAGTACTGACAAGTCAACTTCAACCGAGGAAAGAGCTGAACCATTATCTTCTGACAATGCTGACAGCCACAGCAGTGCCGATGCTGGTGAATCTTTATCAACCGCTTCGGTTTCTGAGTCTACAACTTCTTCTGGCAAAGCAGATAGAATTCTCGGCATAGAAAAACCTTCTTCTGCAGCAGAAAGCGGAGAAGAGGAGAAGCCGGACTTCCTTGCAAGTTTATTCCAACAAGACTCATCTACTAGTCACGACTCCACTTCTACCCAAGATCTCATCCAAGAACTCGCAGCCAAAGAAAAAGAGCTTGAGAAGTCTGTGCAGTTCCGTTTCGTATGTCCGATGTATCGCCGTCGTCGTGTCAAATGGCTCGATCGCTTTACCAAGGGGCAGCACAAGAAGAAAGCGAAGCAGTATCATTCCTACTACTTGGTACATCCAGACGACAAACCAGTCTTCCCGGATAACTTGGGAAGTGTAACCGTCAGGTGGCCACATACGAAGTCATAATATGGAGTGGTACTTTGGGTTTGGGTGGAGGGAAGATGATGTGTCCGGACTTGTTGATGGATTGTGCATGAGTGTCGTGATTGTGATCATGCTTTGGTTTCATATTGATTCCTCGCTCCGAAACAAGGAAGAGGAAATTATGAAGGAAAATAAGGAGATTTATTTTCGTGGCGCGAGTCGTGCCAATGGCAAGTGTTCGATGCACGTCGTTGACAGAGATCAGGAACTTGGGAGTGGAGGCGGCAGTACTTATTTATAAGCATTCTTGAGAGTTTATTCCGGAAATATCAGCTCTATTGACAACTTCGAGACATATAGCGACCCCTAGTACTAAAGCCCACTGGATAGAATTTGTAGGAGTAATTTCATTGTAATTCAGCTAAGTACCTCCGCCCCTGCTTCGCTATAATTTTGTTCGTCAGAGTCGATAAAAAGATGCCGGACTTGTTTGATGTCTTCTTTGAGCAGTCTTTTTTGCTGCACCTCCAAAACGAGGAGGACAGCACCTCCAGCAAAAACATGTTCTCCTCGTCAGGCAACAATCCGGTGGATGAGTGCCGCCACTTTTCTTCTCTTGAAGATCATTGTCAGCGTCAGCTGTGTGTGGGCATCCGAAAACCAGCTCAAATACGTACTTCCATTCGAAGCTGGTGCCGAAGAAACCATCAACGACGAGAAGCCAACAGGCCAAGGCCTCGACGACCACCCGAGTGAAGCCTATGTTTTTGGAAGGGCGATCGGGGCACCGGTTTTTGGTTTTCTTCAAAAAGAAGGATCCACGTGGTTGGGCTCGAGGAATTCGACAGCTAGAATAACAACAAGGGATGCTAAGACATTAAGGCACACCACCTTCCTATCACTGCTGGAGCAACCATCAGCCTACGATCGCAACCAGCTCCCCCTTGGCCATTTACTCGTTTTTGCTGCAGGAGCATTGACGCAGATGAAACCTTTGGGCAGGACGGGGGAGCGCCAATACGTGCCATTAGAGGCAGAACCGATGATACAGGCATTGCCCTTGCTGTTTCACATCGTGGGAGTTCGTGCTCGATTGTATCACGCAGAGGCTATGCGTTTGGTTCAAGAAAGATGTGCGGTGTTGAGAGAAGCATTTGGAGATGGTGATGGGGGCGAAGATGGAAATGACAAAGTTGTACACGTGACAACGAATATGGGTGGATCTGCTATGACCAACGAGAACAAGATATTCGCATCCTCAAGTACAAGTAGCTTTTTTGACAACTCGAGCGCCACATCCATTGCAGGAGCAAGCAAATGGGCCTATCCCTGGAGTCCTGTGGAAAACGTGGAGTATTACAACGCTTCCCGGTGGTCCCACAGAGTCTTTTTACTGCAGAAACTAGAGACTACTGACCAAATTCTCACGTTTCAAGGAAGGGATAAATGTAGACATGAAGCACCAGAACACCACACCACAACAGAAATGGATAACAAACTTAATAAACTGAAGCAGGAACAACCCTCTCGCTCTCACGACGGTTTACACCAACGTCCCCAAGAAGACTTGGAACTTCTAGAACAGCTCCTAGCAGCGTATGACGAAAAGCTGAAGAAAATCCTACTTGCTGGAAAGAAAGGCATCACATTCTCTTCTCTTTTCTTCGCACGCAACGAGTTCAGAGCTAGAGTAGGACGTTTGCACGATGCTTTTCGAGCAGAACGAACCCACATGCTAGTCCTGCATCACCTGGTGCCACAATTACTAGCTAGAATGTCAGCGTTTGGAATCCTGTCTGAGACTGATGATCTGTTTGGTGGTGATGTATTTTCTCAGCAGAACGACAGCAACACAGCTTGTTCGTCTGGGAAGACTGCAGCTGCAGTGGAACTGGAAGACAGAGGTAGTAGCGATACGAACTTGCAAAAGATGATCCGGGCTTTATTGCGACATGCAGCAGACAGTGCACGAGCAGCAAGAAGAACTGCGGAACTACGTCCAACATCCCAAGAACATACAGCTCATGACGAACTCCAAGTGACCAAACTACAGCAAGAGTTAACTTTCTTGCTCTCTTTTCTCGCGTCAGAGGACAGCTTGCTTTCTCAACTGCTGCTTCACTCCAAGGACAGTGGGATTTTGGATCTGGCTTTTGTGTTTCTCTTTCGCAAATGGGGGATTCCATTACCTGAAGGCGTTGACTTGCATACTTTTCTGCTAAGCGACAAATCGTCAACGACAGCATCAACGACGACATCTGGCGCAACATCAAGATCCATGTTAGAGAGCTTGGATTTTGCCAAAGGTATACCGAATTTGACTGAAAGAGAGCTGATTAGCAGGCTTATGAACCTGATACAAGCAGAGGATGTGGAATTGGGAGAAGCATGTACTCGACAGATTCACCTGGCTAAGGAGAGGGATGGTGCACGAGCAGTAGACCCTCTTGAAAATGCAGCAGATGATGTGACGAGGCGGGTACAAGAAAACACTGTAGTTGATGATGTTGCATCGAGCGGCAACCACCAGAAGAAGATCAAGAACGACGTCAATGTCGAGGAAAGAGTGCGAACGCTAGCACGCTGTTGCCTGACACAGACTGACGCTATCCGATTGTTGGAAGGTATTCGGGTGGAAAAGCTAATCGCTTCGGGAACTGATGGGCTTTCGTCGACACTTCAAATGGTCGAGAGAGTACTGCTGCAGGAAAGCACTGGTGCGCCTACCTCTAGCTCTACTTCTGCTTTAATTAAGGCTCAACTTTCAACGGTCATTGGGGTTGGTCACTGAGATCGAAGAGGCGACCTCCCCTTGAGAGTAGAACAGGGGGAAATGAAGGGAAAACAAAGGGAGAGGCGTGGGGCCCTTTTCTTTCAGAATCAGTGGCCGCTGACTGCTGACCTTTAATTTAAAACTGCCGAACCCTCCCGACAAAGACAAGGAGGTTCTCACTCCCCCAGAATTCGGCCTACCTGGATCGTACACCCGTGAAAGGTACGCATCTGTGGCTTTACGAGATCCCTTCTTTGCTGGGAAGATGCGTCGAGATCGACTTGTGGTTTTTCGAAGATTCGATGAGTACCCCCAGAGCGTGCATGATAGCTTGTTGTATTTGTTGGGAAAGGGAGTTTACTCGGGTACTGCAACGAACACGTCGAAGTCGTCTGAAGCTGAAACAAGAGATAATGGCGAGTACGTGGTGGATTGCTTTGTTGATGACTCACGACATGGGACCTACAACAAGGATACAGACGAGAGGACGCAGTCTAGGCTTTGTCAAATGCTGCTGGAGAGCAAAGAAAAAGGCCACTCAGGAGTGACACTGCTAGGCGTTGAAGACAGTAGACCTGCTATTCCTAATATTCGAGCCAACACGGAGCACATATCGAAGAAGTCTCTCCTCCAGCAACAAAGACGATATTCATTCCTCGTGAATTTCAAGAAACTTCTAGAACTTCTTGTTCCCCCTCTACAGGTAGTCGACCTCCTTCTAGAACAACACCTTGCCTTATACGGGACATCCGCTGTCACCTTGGTTCGCACTTTCCCATCTTCATGGACTAGGGATTACACTATGCTAGCCGGGGCAACTAGTGATGCAAGACAAGTGGAGAACAATCTGCGGTACCCGTTTGTCCAAAAAGCCTTCGGGACGGTGACTCGAGTACTGCTGTCTCTAGCTAGGAATAGATTGTGGAGTAGAACGAGAACGAGAACTAGAATGTACAAAGACAAGGGAGAACAAGAAGGGTCTCGATCGACGTCACGACGAGCAGTAGAACCTGCTACACGAGTACATTTTAGTGCTACAGCTACAGAACCTACTTTTGAGGATATGGTACATCCAGCAGCAGGCGAACGACGTTGGTTGTGCGGTGTAAAAGAGCTTGCGTGGAATCCATTCGAGATGAAATGCGTTCCGCATCATCCTCTAGTGGTGGACTACATTCTTAGAAGCCAAGAACATGAAACTGCGAGGACTAGTATTGGAAATAATACAGATGAACAAGAGCAAGTAGACAGCAATAGAGTAGAAGTGGCACCCGATGGAAAGACCGAAAGTGCCGAGCCTACTGTACTAGGACAACGGAGAGAAAAGCCCTATTTCCATCATCCGATGGGAACCAAAGTTTATACACAAACGGAATGTGGGAAAAGTGAGCTAGACCAACCCGGACGGTCATGGAATTGTGGTTCATTGATGTCTTTGACCACACGAGATGGTGCACAACGAAAACAAGTGGAAGCAACTTCAACTAAGCTCCATTCAGAGCTTTTGATCGAAGAGGAATATTTCCAACTAGTTGCCTTGCTCAGTGCTATTGACGAAAGGCGTGGTCGTAGAGAAAATGCCAATGGTAGAGGTGTAGCAGGCGTTTTTCGTTTTGCTGAATGGGGAGCCCATTTCGGCCCTTGGGGAACAGCGGCTGCAACAATTTGGGCAAGGAATGGAACAACAAGACCGCTTTCAAAAGGAGCGGTTGAACAAGATGTCTCTACGAAGACCAAGATGAGTCTTTCGACGTGCAGCATCCTCTTCGTACAACCTGGTGATCTGCGTGAATTACGAGAGAATGTCGCTCTGAACAGGTTGCGAGACGAGAAGTGCAAAACTGTACGTCTTGAAGATCGATTTATTGGAGATTCCCGATTTTTGGACCATTTTGGAGAACGCTTTTTCGCCAATGGAACCGACGCACTTCCTGAAGGTCGATTCGCGGATACGAGGAAAGACGAGGAGGAGGAGGAGGAGGATTATGTTATGACTCGGTTTTACAGTAAAACTTTTACTGTTGTGACGATGTACGTTTGGAAGTAAAGGTAAACATTATAGCATACAACTTTATTTTTAGCGGTTTCAAATTCAATGCAGTTATATTTCTTGAAGAACTTCCCTACGTTTCTTAAAACCACAGCCCTTCCTTCAACATTTTCTAATCGGCTCGACCTCGTGGACATCGACATCCAGGGAGCCGAGTATTACTCTCTTGTCGCCATTTGGCTTCCGATTTTCAAGAAGTCAGTGCGCCGCATCCATGTCGGGACTCATAGTGTCAGTCTTCATGGGAAGTTGCGTCGATTATTTCGGGAAAGCGGGTTTGAGGTGGAGCAAGATTTTCTACCCGAAAGCTTAGATCGATATCCTAGATGGGGTGGCCGCATAGCATTTCGAGATGGAGTGCTCACAGTCAGAAATCCTCAGATTTTTCAAATCTAAGATGCTCACCTTCGACTTCAAGAAAAACCAGAACTCGCTCCTGCAGCTGCTGCAGGCGGTGCGAGAGGGACAATGTTCACTTTTCTGATCTTGTTTTGCTATCGCATTTGTTGACTTAGACTTCGAGTTCCGGAGGGGTAGGCATATTAGGGATCCCCATGATCAGTTTTGCTTCTCCTCTATTGGGGCACAGCTCTCTCTAGATCCAAAATCAAGAGAAAAGGATTTCCATCATCAAGACGAAAGCTTGTAGGCTTGGCCTCGCAGCAAGTTCCTAAGGTGATCACGATCATGATTTTCAGGTACACTAGGTCTTGCTCGCTGATAGGAAAAAAACAATAGGTAGTTGCAATATTTGTTGATTTTGATTTTGTGAAAAGCAGGAGGGGTGTCGATATTTTTGTTCCGCACTTTTTGTTTTGGCAAGCGATGACCATGAAAAATCTATGATTGGAACTAGATAAAGATGATAGAGTTAGAGCCAAAAATGTCATCCTCAGCGGCTGCCGCGGACGCACCCGCTCTGGCTGATCCATCAAAAACTAGCGATCAGCAAGGAGAGAAGGACCAAAATGTTAAGCCTCAAAGAGCCGTATGTCAGGATTGCGATCGCCCAGCTAGAGTCTGCCTCTGTGCCTGGTTGCCAAGAGAGAAAGCCAAGAGCCCGTTGGACGTAATCGTTCTGCAACATCCCCAAGAAGCCCAGCAAAAGCATCGAACGGACTACTTCCTCCATCGCTGTATCGAAAACGTCAAGGTAGTTGTGGGGAGACGATGGGAAAACGTAAACTCCTCTGCTGAGAGTGAACCCGAAACGACATCAGATGGCATGAGTCGCACTTTACTCCTCTATCCTGGATCCGAAGCGAAGACTGTTGGCCAACTCCTTGAAGTCGCAAATGCTAGTCTACCTTTTGACAGAGTCATCGCTCTCGACTCCACATGGAAATATGCGAAAGAGATGGAGAGGAGCTTTCCATCTACTGTGCAGAGAGTACAACTTGATCTTTATTGTAGAGAAGAAGGAGACCCTGTGTTGAAGCCAAAATTCTTGGTACGCAAACCGGAGAAAGTAGAGTTAAAAGGGATAGGAGCAGTTGCACAGGGATTCTCAACAGCTGAGGCAGTGGCATTGTTTTTGGATGAATGGAAGAGCAGTTCAGCCTCATGTACAACAGCAAGCGAAAAGATGAACCAAGCAGCATCCTCTTCAACTAGATCTTCAACTAGATCTTCAACTCGTTCTACTTTGTTTTACGACACAGTAACGAAACCTTTATGCCAGTATGTGGAGTATCAGCGGGGTTTCATGAAAGTAAAGCACAGAACGGATAGGCCAGGTTACATACCAGGTTTATGGGATGATAAGACTAGTTCTGTAGTCGAACCGAATCCTAAGGACGAGCAAGGCCCTCTTCCCAAAAAACAGAAAACCTCCATTTCTTCATGAAAAAACAACTCCTCGTCCTCCTCGTCCTTGTATGATCGATGCCCTCGAATTTCCTGCTCGCTGTCCTTTATTTCGTATCCTAATCGACATCGTCACAACGAATCTCCATAATATTCCGGAGGTCTGCGTGGTCTTTCAGAGCTTAAAAAAATGTTGACGAGGGGGCAAATAGTATTCTTAGAAAAATGTTGAGAGTGGTCTCAGAGGGACACAGACACACAGCAAAGACAGAACAAAATATTCGTCGGTGAAAAAATAAAAATTCCTTACTGCTTGATGTTCAAAGAAATTCAAAGTAGTCGTGGTCGATGTGCTCGTTGCTCGGTTTATGGAAGAAAACCATGAGTAGGCTATCGACATAAGTTGAAAAATCGCGAATCGGTTAGACAATTAGATACGTGGGTTCACAGTGAGTTGCTTCGTAGTACCCAAGAAACGGACGCTGCAAAAAATGAGAGACTTAGTGGTCGTGGAGGTCCGCATCGATGAGAACAAGAAAAATTATCTTTCGAGATGGCTTAACATCCTCGGAAAAAGTCGGAGTAGCAATGGTGTCGAATATTGAAATGCAGACTGTCGTCAAAGAACAAAAATATGACAGGGACTCCAACAAAAACATGAAAGATTAGAAAGTAATCACCCTTTTCCCACCCACCAGTTTACCACGTAGTTCTTTTTTTTTGCCGAAATGCAACGAGCACTACTATAAGAGAACTTCGAACGATGACAACAGAACTTAAATCTTTGAATTTTTGATGACGAAACTTCGCTGATCTGATGAACTTGTTTTTTTATCTAGCTTCTATATTAATAGACATAGACTATTATTACAACTTATTAGAATTAGTTCATCTACTTTGAGTTTGTGTAATATACGTCCTCCTAGCAGTGACTTATTATCGCTATTTTTGCTCATACTACAACCTTGTTGATGTGGTCGTCGTGCTAGTGCCTATACTTACGAAAAGAAACACGAAACAGCAGGAAATTCAATGAGCATGAAAATTTGAGCTGGAATCGATAACATTTCCTGAAAGGTCGTCTTCCTCTTCACTCGTATAATTTCCAAATAAACCACTTACTACATAGATGGACGACGTATTAAGTAGGCACTCAGATCATCAATAGAGACTTATTCGATAAACAACCGTAGAGAATTTGTATTCCAAAAATTCCGACGAAATGCCAGCTGCACGCGCCACTTTTCCGACGGAAATGAAGATGTTTGAACCGCTTTTGGCGGCTCTGCATGACCTTTCCTGTCGAAACCCAATGCATTTGGATGCGTTCCTCATAGGTAGTTGTACAACTTTACCAATTCTTGTTCTTATGTAAGGAGAAGTACTCGCTGTCGCTTCTGAATCCTAATTCCTTGTTCGTAGACGTCGATCAAATTGACATGGTAGTGCAAGCTCATAATTTTTATACTTTCCCGAATTCCGGCCGCCACCGCCTTTTCCCTAGCCGTAAGCCTCACCTGACCTCTCCCAATGGGAACCACTACAAACCACCTCTCCAGGTTTGTGGAATCCACTTGAGCGAAGAGAGCTCTTCCAGTGGCTGAAACAGATGCTGGAGCAAAGCGAGATTCCACTTTCCGTCTTCTTCAAGACCACACAGATGTTTGACCGATTTCTGGAACACTCTGTGAAAGAACAATTCGCTAACGCAACAGCTGCAGCTGCTCATGGAGGATCGGCCGGGGCACAAACTTACGGAGGCTGAAGTCTGTGATCTTCATCTTACCTCCTTTCGGTTCGTAACTACAACAAGATTGAACCTCATAAATCTTGATCATCTTCACAATAAAAAACCAAAATATATTAACTACTACTAGTACAACATCACACACTCCCAAGTGGTCCCAACACATCATGATCAATCTGTCATCTCCTCCATCGCTAATTCGAACAACAAGAAATCCTAAGCAGCAAAGGAGGTTTAAAGCAGATCTGTCCATCTCCGCTTTCTGCGTCGATGTCAACGCTCGCATCGAGTCCTAAGACACCAGAAAATATGACGGGAGCACTAGTACCAGGAGCAGCGGGAGGATGTACTATATTTATATAACTGTTACTTCTTTACCTTACTTCTTTATTCTTATTGTAGAGTAGTTTACTCCCCGGGCCCGGGTGCCCCGGGAGACGTTAAGGAAGGGAAAGGGATACTTTAGGGACGTGGGCGGGGGTGAATGGTTTCACAAGGTGAAACGGGCGCCCGGGGGGCGCGCACTCCCCTCCGCGTCGCGGGAAAGGGGAGCGGGGGCGCGGTGATTTTATATACAAGAGGAAGGTGGCAGCACTGGCACCGGTGTCCGCGGTTTTTTTCTTCTCTTCCGTCTCTTTGTCCCGTTCGTGGCCTTGTGTCCGGACTCTAGCGAACAACAAGAACAAAGCAAAACGGAGGCCCGCGAGGGTCGTCCGCAAATTATAGCGAAAAAAAGGGGGCCCCGTTCCCATAGTAAGAACGAGCAAACAAGAGGCGCCGGCGGGCAGTGAAACACGCACCGCCACGGGCACCATCTTCAACGCGTTGGCCACAGCTGGCGCGGGTGTTCGTGGCTTTTTTCTCCTTTTCTCCCTCTTTGTCCCGTTCGTGGCCTTGGGTCCGGACCATAGCGAACAACAAGAACAAAGGAAACAGAGCGGAGGCCCGCGAGGCCCGCGAGGGTCGTCTGCAAATTATAGCGAAAAAGGGGGGGCCGTGTTCCCAAGATGGTGACAAGAGTAAGCAACCAGGAGGCGCCGGCGGGCAGTTAAACACGGACCACCACGGGCACCATCTTCAACGCGTTGGCCATAGCTGGCGCGGGTGTCCGCGGGTTTTTTCTTCTCTTCTGTCTCTCTGTCCCGTTCGTGGCTTTGTGTCTGGACTATGGCGAACAACAAGAACAAAGGAACGCGGAGGCCCGCGAGGGTCGTCCGCAAATTATAGCGAAAAAGAGGGGGCCTCGCTCCCATAGTAAGAACAAGCAGCGAGGAGGCGCCGGCGGGCAGTGAAACACGCACCACCACGGGCACCACCTTCAACGCGTTGGCCATAGCTGGCGCGGGTGTTCGTGGCTTTGTTCTTCTTTTCTCTCTCTTTGTCCCGTTCGTGGCCTTGGGTCCGAACAATAGCGAACAACAAGAACAAAGGAAACAAAGCGGAGGCCCGCGAGGGTCGTCCGCAAATGGTAGCGAAAAAAGGGGGGCTGTGTTCCCAAGATGGTGACAAGAGTAAGCAACCAGGAGGCGCCGGCGGGCAGTTAAACACGCACCACCACGGGCACCATTTTCAACGCGTTGGCCATAGCTGGCGCGGGTGTCCGCGGTTTTTT
>CAJINU010000027.1:744322-892483 GCA_905178165.1 Amoebophrya sp. A25 | reverse complement strand
GTTGTTGCTGTCGTTGTTGCTGTCGTTGTTGCTGTCGCTGTTGCTGTCGTTGTTGTTGTTGCTCTTGTTGTTGCTCTTGTTGTTGCTCTTGTTGTTGCTCTTGTTGTTGCTGCTGTTGTTGCTGCTGTTGTTGCTGTCCTTGTTGTTGTCCTTGTTGTTGTTGTTGTTGTTCAGTTCTTGCTGCTGTTGTTCTTCTTGTTCTTGCTGTTGTTGTTCTTGTTGTTCTTGCTGTTGTTGTTCTTGTTGTTCTTGCTGTTGTTGTTCTTGTTGTTCTTGCTGTTCTTGCTGTTCTTGCTGTTCTTGTTGTTCTTGTTCTTGTTGTTCTTGTTCTTGTTGTTCTTGCTGTTGTTGCTGTTCTTGTTCTTCCTCAAGGCCATCTGCTGCCCACATGGAAGGCTTTCAGTGTTTACTTTAAAGGCGCCTTAGGGGTCCTTTAGTGCTTACATTAAAGGCGCCTTAAGCGTCCTTTAGTGTTTACATAAAAGGCGCCTTAAGGGTCCTTTAGTGTTCACATTAAAGGGGAGGGGAATCCTTTAGCATTCACATTAAAGGCGTCTTAAAGGTCCTTTAGTGTTCACATTAAAGGCGAAGAGTGTTCGGGGATTTTTAATAGTATTTAAATAGAGTATAGAACCGAACGGATGTAGGATGGACTTGGATGGATTGGATGGACAGTTATACTAGTACATCCTCCCGCTGCTCCTGGTACTAGTGGAGAAAATATGACGGGAGCACTAGTACCAGGAGCAGCGGGAGGATGTACTAGTATTGGCACTCAATATGAAAGATCACCTGTCAGCTTAATTAAGTTCACGTCTTCGTCGATCTCTAGGGTAAGGAACGTTAGGCGTTAGCTACCTTAGGCTCAAGTGAGTCTGGTATTCATATTCTTTATTCTTATTGTGTAGTTCTTGCTCATGTTGAACATCGATCTTTAAGTTAGATAAGCGGCGTCTTTGTCCTAGCAGGTGCGGCTTGGCCGCGAAGCGGTGGACCCTCAACCTTAACCTTAACATCGATCTTTAAGTTATACTTCTTTAAGTTTCTTTAAGTTGCTTATTATTGTGTAGTTGCTCATGAACATGATGATTCCTTACTTGTTGCTCCTTGTTCATACATAGAAAAGACCATGATCTACCATAAATGTCCAAGAATTTTTCAATCCACCTGCGTCAACAAGTTATCAACGAACTTCCGCTGTATGATCATAGTGATGTGGTTTCTCTTCACCTACACCTAGTACAACTTACTCGTCTCAACATCTTCAGACGTATGGAAGAACATCCTCGAGCAACTACATTCCGATATGGAGAGGCAGCTTTGCTCCAGAATGTTGATAGCAGATGCGTCAGCGCAGAACCCCTTGTACCAGGAAGAAGGTTGGACAGTGCGAGCAACGCATCGAGCAGTCGGCTTAGCATGTTGCTCTCTCTTATGGACATCAAAATTGGTTGTCAATTTTGGTCTTTCGATTAGCCCTGCTGACTGTCTCACGAGTGTGACTTTCTAATCTGCGTAATGAAATTGGACTTCCGGAAGCACTACAGCAAACACTACGACGCTCTGATTACAAATGCTTCGCACCACCTGGTCAACCCCCTAGAGCAGCAAACGGATGGATCGTTTAGTGCAGCAGCAGTTATGGCCACCTCTTCATCTTATCTAACATCTGTGGTCTCAACAGCATCTCTTCGGTATTCTTTTGTTCCCACAGAAGTGTCGTAGTTCTTAGATTCATTTGTTCCCACAGGAGAAGAACAAATATATGCACAACAACAAGGGACCAAGAAAAGGTACTAGTACTACCGAAATTTGAGTTACCTGAGTTGTAGATGGACATGGATTCATCAAGGACACTCTAAAGCAGCTGGCGTTCAGCTCACACCATCTTGTCAGTCAGGAGACCAGAATATCACATATTTCTTCTCCATGGCGAACGTAAAGGCGTTTATCCAGTCCATAGAGTGGCCCATTATCAAGAACTTGCGCTATCGACTCTCCGTGCCATCGATTATCGACTTTCTCGATTACTTCGACACGCAATGTCAGGTATCTACTGAAGGATTTGGATTGATGTGCATATGATTGAGTAGAATTGATGATGTTGATGATGAAGGTTTATTGACCTTCATCCATGAAATTGAGTTGAATGATCATGTTGAGATCCACACACTCCTGGCCCATATATTCCACATGCAAAACGAAGTAAAAATCACAGATTCGCAGCAAGAAGTCCTACGCAGTGGACGTGATCATGTACCACCCAGAGCTGCTCTATGGCAACAAGATGACGGCTATATCTCTCGCGGTGTGGTTCTTGAGCCATAAGAATCAAGAACATGTCCACGCTATCCTGCAGAAGATGCAAACCTTTGACTCCTTTGCTTCTAGTAAGCGCTTAGAGGAGAAGCGGCGTCTGATCGCTGCCTCACGACACGAAGATCAATCTCCTAGCACAAGACAGATTAGCGAACATGCTATTTCTTTATGAACAAGGATCATTTTTATTTGTCATTTGTAATTTACATCTACTCAACCAGGTGCAGGTCGAATGAAAGTTGTAGCTGCTTAGTTTTTTAGTGTGTTGACACGACCCATCTCTCATATTCTTGTACGTGAAGACTGTGTAATCATTACACGGCGACCTGTCAATCTTCCGCCCGGACATCAGCATCTCCTTCTAATCTGTACAGCAGATTTAAGAGTACTCGTAACGCAACTGCGTGATGGATTCAGATCGGGAGCAGCAGCAGCAGCAGGAAATGCGACTTCAGGCGCAGGTAGTTCTTCAGCGAGTGCGACAACAACCTCCGCTAGTGGAGTTGCAACAACAGGCACTAGTAGTTGTACGGCAATAAATGGAGGAAGCGTGGCAGCTCAACAGGGAAACTGTGGAGCAAACCCTAATCATGCTGGGGATGCATCGTCGGTAGCCAGTAACGCCAGTGCTATGAACACCGGACATTTTCAACACGAACTAGGAGGAATAGCAACAGCATGTGGCATGTCAATGTCTGGAGGACCAGCTGCTGCATCTACAACAAATTCAAGAGCTCCCGCCTGTTCTACAACTAGTATCGGTGCTCCTCTTGTCAATAGCAATAATGCTGGCATTAGTACATCCGCAGCTTCTGGAGGTACTAATGGTACTACTGCCATGGGACGAGGACCTTCATCAGAAGGTGGACCTGGTGGCTGTGGTGCTTCGAATTTTCATCCCGTCTCTGGCGCAGGAGGTGCTGGCCCTTGCTCGGGACCAACAACCACGGCACTGTCTTCTTGTTCATCATCAGGCGGATCAGGGGTGCCTAGTTCCTCTGGAGTTTCATCTAGATCCGCGTTGATGAGCAGCAATGGAGGACATCACATGACCACAGGTGCTTGTCCAACATCTAGCACAGTGCCAGGAGGATGTTGTAATCCAAATTCTTCCTCTGGCGGAATCCCGAGGACGTCCACTGGCGGTAGTAGCTCTTCAACAGCAGCATCTTCTTCCATAAACGCGGCTCCTGGAGCACAGAACGTAGTTGTTAAGGACTAGAGATAGTCTATCTTAGATAGAGATGCTTGGACCTTCTTGAAGTAGCAATAGAACCAAGTAGAAGAAAGAAAAGAATGTTACTTCACATGCTTAGTTAGGCTTACCTAGTAGCTTATTCTTAAGTAGAAGTGCCTTATTAATGTATCGTTTTTTCTTTTTTCTGGCTCTAACTCTCGCGCTGCGAACTCTGGGCAGGTGATGGTGAACCAACAGCATGTCGGGAACCAGCACAGTATGAATGCAGCATCCCTTCATCAGCAACATGTCCAACAACATCCACCTTCTGCAAGCAATCACATGATGCTTCATCAACACCAGCAAAATGTGAATGCTCCTCCTCAGCAACAAGGCCAACAACAATTACAGGGTCCTGCTGGTTTGATGAATGGTGGGACCACGACACCTTCGAGTCTCCATCAGCAGCAAGTTCACCTGCAACAGCAACAGCAGCAAGCTTGTTCAACATCAACCCAGCAACAGCAAGCTTGTGCTCAGTTACAAGTACAACAGCAAGGACCTCCTTCGCATGCCTCGACACAACACCAACACCTTATGGGTACAACAACCGCACCACTGGGAGTGGGAGTGCAACACTTAAGGCTTACATGTATTCATCTTAAGCACACTGGTACTGGGCACCTTTGAGGTGCTTTCAAGGGGAACAATACATAGGGTAGAGATGCGCTCCAGCAAGAGGAATATCGGTCGTAAGGTCTAAAACACCAGCATCAAGGATCTATATTCGTCAATAGTGGAGCGGGGCCGCCTTGTGGGCCAGCACTCCACCAACCAGGGGTTCTGCCGCAACATCAACTCCACCATCACCTTCAACAGAGCCATCACGTCCTTCAACAGCAAATCCAAGCACATCAGCATCAGTTATGAGAGGAACAAGTTCCAATGAGTAGTTTGTAGTTTGTCGCTTCAACAAAAGTTGATTGTTCTTGATCCGGGTGGGACTACTTAGTTTAACTAATTTCTTGCTTGAAGCATAGATAAGATACTGAATCCTCTTATATATAGATACTTTTACTTACAGTAAGGCTAAGGTGGTTTCGGTTATTTCAAGCTTTAGAGTAGAAATACTTTATCCACCGAACCGACGAGGACTACAGCCAGTCAGCTTTCTTCATGAAAAATTCTAACTCAACAAGGAGTCCAACAAGTCGTGGGACACCAAGGAGGACCGCATTCGGTACAGGGACAGCACCTTGTTGCTCCACAACAGCAACCAAGCCAACACCAGATTTACGATCTCAGAATTTATTTTGTCCTATTAAAATGCTAGACCTAGTAAGTAGGCTAGACCTAGTAAGATGCATTGTTCAAGATTAACTTAAGTACTTTCTCATTCTCTTGAGTAGTTTCTCATTCATCCACAACGTCCAAAACCACTGTCAAGAACAACATGAAGATGTTCTCCCAAGTACTTATGAATCTCTAAGAGATCCAGTTGATGCACCATCAGCAGAACGTGCCTCAGCAGCATAGTGATGCTGGGTACAACTTCCACAATGGGACTCTCTTGCCTGGAGGACCGCATTTTCGATCGGGGTATCACGTCCAGCAGATCGTGGAACATCAAAGTGCCCGTCTCCAGCACCCACAAATGACGTTCCCGTCATAAGGTAACATCATCAACAAACAAGTCGTGCAGCAAGAATTTTTTGCGTACTTAGTCGTGCCTCTGTCATCTTCTACTTAAGTGAATATAAATTCCTATTCATCTTGTTCTTCATGCCTGTCTTTCGCTAAAAACGAGAAAAATCGTTTTTTTCTCAACTCATTTCCCTCATCGTAGAAGATCTCGAAATTTGAATTCATCTTCTTCTATCCAGGGTGGAGATTGATTATAGCGTGCTCCGTCTGAGTGGAGCTGCAAAGGGGCTGCTGTTTCATTTTTTTACGATGCTGACAGGGTCAGACACGTTCTGTTTGTGCTGTGATGTCTGGACGCTGAGGCGTGGACAGGGAGCTGTGTTGATGTTAAGAAGTCTTTTTTGTGTGATAAAAGTATGAATAAAGCACAGGTCACTTAGTTACTATTTTGTTTATTTTCATCCAACATATATTAAATATATCCTCAATATCCTTGAAGATGTCGTTCTTTTGCTCGT
Organism: Amoebophrya sp. A25; assembly: GCA_905178165.1. Taxonomy (NCBI): domain Eukaryota; class Dinophyceae; order Syndiniales; family Amoebophryaceae; genus Amoebophrya; species Amoebophrya sp. A25. The sequence continues at coordinate 886,825 of CAJINU010000027.1, read as the reverse complement.
CGTGTGATTAACGTTGCTTAGTGTTGGTTTCTAATATCACGCAGGAGGTGTCGTCGTGTTCGTTAGTCTATAATTTTTCTATTCATTGTACTCATTCTTATTCAAACATCAACTTCAACAAATCTTTGAGTTTGAGAATTTATATTTTGATATCGTACTGCTACTGCTCGTAGTTGTAGCCGTAGCAGGCTCATTTTTGTAGCTGCCTTGGTATCTATTGGTAGGTCAAAACTGACCACTATTATTTGTGTGTAGTAGCAAGATAAGAAGTAGAAGAGCTAACGACCCTAACTGCTGCTGATGAAGTAGGTCTTCAAGATATTACAGATTTTTTTAGAGGAGAACGAAAGCAAGAAAACGCAAGAAATTTTGACGCTCGTTTTCATCTGAAGATCGTAAGGCAGATTTAAGCTAATGAAGTTGCGTTAGCACCACTAAGAGTTCAGATCAAGATTAACTTTTTTTTTTCGGTATCTACTATGTTGTAAGTAAAAGTATCTATATGTTGTTCGATCATTTATGTCTTTTTTTCCTTTCACGGTACACATCACTCAAATTTGTCAACGCTACGAAATAAGTAACAAGCGCTGAAAGCTAAGCACCCATGAGCCAGTCCTTGTCTTCAACGAGAACTTCCGCAAGAAGTCCTAGAGAATGATGATGATCTTCGTCAGATGGAACAGCAATTATATGAATATTTATCTATCTAGTAGAAACAGATGAAGAGAGGAGCAATTTTGTTGCAGACAACAAATAGGGAGGGGACTGAGAGCTCACTGGTCGGTTGTGGTTTCTTCTAGTGATTTTATTTTCGCAAAAAACAAATGATCTTGATTGTGATTCTAGTACTTATTGTTGTAAGTAGTACCTCCTCGAAGTCGAAATCCTGTAGTTACAACAGCTAGCGAAATATAGAAGTGAGAATAGACAGCAAAGGGAACAAAGGTGGAGTAAATAGATTAGCATGCAAATGTCCTTCATGGTAATGTCCTTATGGAAGTTACAAATAACGATTGAATGATGAAGTTGTATCAGAGTCGTATTAACTGTAACTTTAACTTATAGATTATTTTTGTATGCTGTTGTGTCTTCGAAGCTGCACATCAAAGAACACACGTTGTACTACTAGTAGGATTTTCAATTATGATTAGGTCAGGAGTAGGATTACATCAAATCGAATGCTTGTAGTCGCGCAAAACATGATGATTGAAGTTGTGAAGAGAGACGTATTAAAGATAGGGTTTAGGGCGAAAACATACGAAGTTAAACTTAAAGTCTTCAAAAATAGTTGTCGGTGGGTCGGTTTTTCCAAACTGCCAAATTTACAGGATGAAGAGAAATCGAACAAACGGAAATACACAGTAATGAACTAATATCAATCTTGTTGTTGCTCTCCTCGTGGCCGCTCCATCGAGACCTTCTCTAAGTCTTTGTATGTTTTTCAGGAGGACTAGGATATTGATTTCAGTCCTCGTGGAAAAGGGATCAGGTATTGGGTTGGGTCGAGGGGTTGCAGACATACGTGGTCCTCTCAGTGGATTAAGGCAAGAATAGTAGCGATATGAGATAAAGATCAGTAGGCGTTCGTTCGTAAAGATATCGGACAGAAGTAGCTGTGGAAGAACGATATTAGGTTATTTATTACATCAACTACATTTACCAGCAATAGTTCCAGCATTTAAAGAGCTGCAACATTCCAGCACATGCAGAGGAAAGAAAAAACTAGACTTTTTTTGATGTTCTTGCTTGCTTGCTTGCTGCAGCAGGTTTTCAGCTACTATTCCTATTGAGAATATAGAAGAACAAGATGAACCTCTCCCAGGTATTTACGACATATAATGAACAAGTCAAGAACTACTCGTACCCATGATCTTCATTAAAGCGATTGATTTATTAAAGTTGATTTAGTTAGTTAAAAATAACGAGGATTTATTCTCTGATTATTAAGATGAACAGCATAGTGATACTGATATCTACAACTACAGTCATTTTGTTCTTTGAATTGGAATTTTGGTATCATCGCAGTTTATTTCTCGAATTTCAAATTTTGAATTTTCAACATCAACTCGCCTTCCAGTATGCCTCGGTCTCCAATCAAAAAATTCGAATTCCGAAAAGCGGATTCCCCTACGGGGTTCAGAGCATCGATGACATCATCTAGTGTGTTCAACACCACGCTCCCACCTTGCTCATCAAAGCCCGCAACAAGAAGGTCCGAAAGCGTATCCAACTGGATCATAGGTAGTTCAACATGTTCGAAGAACCTTCATCGGTAGGACGTGTCGGTCAAAGGGAGTTGCCTGCGGAAGAGCGGACACTTCTGTAGGACTTGCAGGCGTCCTCTGTAGGACGAGTGTAGTTTAGGAGAGACGAGAACGCCCTGTCATCAAAGGTGTCAAATGATGTAAAAGCTTCATAGGTTTATTTGATTGTGATTGATCAAAAGGGGGGCAGCATGTAGTCCTATGGAAAAAAAATGGACGTCGCGATTTGTTGTTGTTGTTGTTCTTGCGCGTTGATAAGCTTGTTTGATTCCTGAGAGCAGGAGAATTGAGTTCGAGTCCATTCATTTTCTATCTTCTGTCATGCGTCGCCGTGAACTTAAGCACGTGACTCGTCTTCTACTCTGTCTTTTCAAAAAAGCTCTGTCGAGGTCAAGGAGAAGGCGGGGAATACAAAAACAAACTCTGTTCCTGTTGAGGAGATTTTGGTGAATTTTTGTGAGTGTCGTGAGAACAAGAATATGAACGGGGTATCCTCAAATCTATCTATAATTGGGCTCATGACTATACGTGTATGATGTAGGTAATTGTGCTTGTGATCTCTATGATTTCAAGCTTTCTCTTCACCTTACACAATGTATTTGCCAGGAAAAATGATTGGAAAAGACACCTACAACCACGACCCTCCATGTCAAAAAAGATAATTACGAAAAAAGGGTTTAGCTTTCATACACTTCAAGATTACGACTTCTCACGTCCTACCTCAACGGAAACGAAGAACGCTGCTCCAAAGTAAGCATCTTCTTTTTTTTGTCCCGCCATAGACTAACAGACCAAAAATTGAAGATGTCCCGTCTTTTGAAAGCGTGCATTGTGGCGGCTGCCTCTGCGGAGGGCCTTAAGCTGGCGCCGCCTTCCCGGATTATGACCAGGCCTTTCCGGATTAGGACCAGGGCAGAGCACGAGCAACAAATGTTATGGTTTTCCACTCTTCAGCTGAACGAAGATAGTGGTACAGTAGAGTAAGTAGATAGACGAAAGTACTGGTAAGAATTAGTACCCAAATCCATACAATCATAACTGAGAAAACTGCTGTAACAAACTGGATCTTCATATATATAATTAGTTAAGAATGAAGCTTCAGGCGCGTATTTTTCGATCTGCCTCAGGCCATGAAATGTTGGTAGTTGGTCGTGTAAACAAGTTTTTGGAGATTTTCTTCGACAGGTTCATAGGCAATTTTTATTGCGCCTCAGCAGACGGAGACTATAAGTAAAAATGGACGTCACATGTATCCGGTTTATTGCGAGTATTTTCACAGTAAAATTTTACTTCTAAAGAAGCTAAGCAACCGGAAAGACGAAAAGTGCTCCGGGCTTGACCCGGAATTTCTTCAAATGGCCTGTGGGACAGCCAACGTGAGTAAGCCCGATGGTGTAATCACTGAGGACAAACAAATCCAGAATGTGAAAGAGCTCTTTGACGAAAACGCAGAACACGACGAGAACGAGAAAGTGAAGAGAATGATTGCTCTGGCTCAACAGGCTTGCTGCCCGGAGAAAGCGGGAGGCTGCTGCTAGAGGAGGCGACGAAGCCCTCAGTGATGAATGAAGGCGAACGACGAAAGAATATAAATGAAAGCACTCATATTGCCATTGCGATTGTTGGTCTTGATCGTTAAGAAAATCCTTCGTGTGCGGGTGAAATAGTTAGATGGATAAGGAATTAGAATTAATGAAACAAAAACGCTGTATTTCAACTTCAAGTCAGAGAGTAGAAGAATGCTACTAAATTCTAAACAATATTATTGAATAACAAGAACAAGATGATTCATAGAAATTAAGAATAAATACAATTAAAGAGGTCCTCTGAGGTCAGATCTGCTTCTTCGATGAGCCTGAATTTCATGATGAGTTAAGCCATTTTGTTTTTCACACCCAAAGATCGGCAGCAGGTCAACGATCCGAAATATAATTCCAACGAATACTTACACAGATAAGTGGTCCATGTAAATGGATATTGAAGATGGATGAAGCCCAAGCCTTGACTCGTTGTAGCGGCAAGACTCTTGTTAGGCCAAACGTTCGCTCACTTCTTCCCAAGAATTACATCAATTTATTGGTCAAGAAAACAAAAAATCTGTCATCTGATGAATATTTAGGTAACCTCCACCTCATCTGATGAGTATTTAGGTAGCAGGAACTTGGTAACATTTTCCCCTCTGGCTTAGTCTTAGAGGTGTGCTGCAAATCTTCACTGGCTTCTTCCTTTGTGTTTAAGAATGAGGCTTCGCTCCAGCGACGCGATAAGGCTCGAAGATCCCAGGCAAATGATCCCCATGAGGCCGATGATGCCATGAACCTCAAAACCTTGCAAACTCTTGCATCTTGTAGCATTCCGATTAGGATCGACGCGGAGCAGCATCGGAGTCGCTGCCTTATTGTGTTCGTATTCTAATAGACTAGAGTCTACCAAACTTATCTTTCCATGATAGCCTGGCATATAGATATAGTGACTTGACTCAAAACCGTATGACCTCTAGTCACCGCATGCCATCTAGTCACCAACACCATGACCATTTAGATTTAAAGCCCTCTTTTCAAAAACTAAACACTTTAGGAAAGGATAGAAAATGATGGGCCTCCATTTACTCCATCGTCGGAACCACTGCACAAGGGGAGGGCCTGCTGCGCTGTTACTCTTACTAGTTCAGGGATCCGTTGAGGTAACTGCTCTCCGTCCGACGTTTACGAAGTTTTCGTCGGAAGATTATAACGCTCGGGAGCTCGAGCTGCACCACGACGAAAATGACGGCCACAAGCAGGTGCAACAACATCAATACGAACAAAAAGAAGTGCGTGAACATCAATGTGACAACTACTCAAAATGTGACTTCCGCTTCCGCAGGTCGATCAGCACGCCTTCTACTCAAGAAGCCTGCTCCAACAGAGGTCCGAATCAAGATCAGCCTTCACTTGCGACATCCATTTCGCCGAGCTCACTGCAGCCACCGTGGGGGTCGTCCTCTTGTAGTTCTGCGTTTCCTTCTCGTGGACCTGCACACAACTCGCCTCAACACGGATCGCCGTTGCTCTCGCGGCCACCTGGAGGATGTGAACATGATCAACATCCTGGCGCTACTTTTGACCCAATGTGCCCTGGCGCGCCTGTTGTAGTTGCTGCTCCTCATGGAAGTACTTCAGGGTGGGTTCCTCCTGATGGTACTGCTGAGGGTCGTGCAGTACCCGTGCTATATTGTCCAGTGCCACCTGTACAAGCATTTTATTTTGCAGTACCTGGAGCATGTTATGCTAATGCAGTACCAGTTGGAGGATATTGCGCGTCACCTCCTGGAAACTTTCTTCCTGCTAACTACGGTTTTGTTTCCGTTCCTGCAGAACAAGACGGAAACTCGTCTTCGCCTCCTTTCATGCCGATGCCGATGCCTAATCCTACTGCGTATCGATGCAATCACTTCGTGCCCTCCACAGCACCCGCAGGTGGACGAGAACAAGTAGAAGGTCCCGCAGAAGCTGCCGATGATCTGCACAAGAATAGAATCGGAGTTACAGCGCAGCAGCAGCCACTTTTCTACAATGAGGCGACGCCTCATATTGCTGCCGACAGAATTCCATCGCAATCCTACGTAAAGTGTTCTGAACGGGCGATCCCGCCTCCTGCAAGCAACGGGACCCTGCGTCTGCCGGTGACAAATGATAGCACTAGAAAACAACCTGGTAAAGAATCTACTAAAGGCAAACCGTACGCGGCTGACAACATTGAAAGCAAAAGCGGAGCGGCTCCGCATCCTCAGGCTCGCCATCCTCATCCACAACAGAGAAGATTGGGGAAGGAGGAGGAGAGCAGGGAAAATACTTTTAGAGTCCCACCTCAAGCAAAAGAACCAGGACAATCACCACTACAACAGCAAGAGGATCATCTTTCAGCGCACGACCTGGAGTGTCTCCCCAGTCTTCGTATGAGCGAAGACGAAAGAGCTATGTGTAAAATACATAAGGAAGGATTGAAATGGGGATGGAAGGACGTTGTGCTTCCTGTGGACGCAAACGCGCCGAGTCGCGTACTCGGTAGTGAGTCCTGGCCACAAATTACCAAAGACGAGGTGGCGGCTCTGCGGAAATATTTTACTCCCGGACGAGTAGACGTGGTTGTGCGTCCTTCATCAGATGGAGGATATCAGAAGTCCTTTGAGGACTTCGATAAGCTGTGTCGTGACACGCGGTGGAATGCAGTCTCACACGCAGTCAAAAGATTGAATCAGCTATTCGACGCCCTGTTGATCTCCGCTGTTCCACTGGCCATGCGAAAAGAACAGGAAGAGCAGGGGGCCGTGGAGTTCCAGCCCTATGCCCAGTTTCAGACTAGACTGCGCGAACAGGGAAAAAAATCAGAAAAATACTTTTTCGTGTTGGAGTACTTTCGAGAGTTTGTGGAGCGGAGTAAATCCTGGACAGGCAAATACGCGACCGACCCTGCTTCGTTGCAGCTCATACAGAGTCTCAACGGGCAAAACAAACACGGGATGACGCGACTGGAGTACACTGTGAACTTCTTGGTTGAGGATATTATACAAGAACTCTACCACAACGACGCCAAACATGTCGGACACGACGCCAGAGCAGGAGCCCAGTGAGCTATGTATAAGAAGTGCTTCGGTCATGATCACACTCAGACTCTACCAGTCATAGTTCTTTTTTAAATAAATGGATTACTTGACTCTTTTGTTTTTGTTTCCTAGTTAGGTGTGCACCACCGATATATTATGAATTGAGTGAGTTATATTATTATTATCCCAATAACTCTAACTCTTCAAGTTGTTGGTTCACTTATATTCATTGGTAGATTTTCAAGCGTTGCGCTTGTCATCTTCTCTTCTGAGGGTGCAAAGCATCGTATAGTCTAGGGGCTGGTATGCTAACCAGTGGTAGACTCCATGATGATGATCTCGTCCTCTCCGCCCATAGTACAACGAAAAAGGAGTTGTAGACAGAAAGGGGAGGCCGAGTTAGGTGGGGCCAGTACTAGTTAGGCTAACCTAGGAAACTGGAAAGGCTGCTCGTTTGTTTAAGATCGTCTGAGACACTGAAAGAAAGTAGCGGCGTCACAGTGAAGCAACAGCTGCAGTTTTTCTTTCTCATCTATCTCACAAAAGCTTTGCTAAATAAGATTCTTACATACTTCGCAAGCACGAAACTACTCCCAGTTTTCTTGATAATTTCAGACAGATCTGCCCTCGATCATTCTTTTACAAAAGTCGAGATTTCTGCTAGCGCAAAATGTGATGGCCATTTTTTTTGTTTATGGTTTGCCTTACTCAGTACTAGTTGTTGAGGCAAGTTGATAAGGATAAGGAAGCGCTCCAGGTCCTATCATAAGCCATAAGGTTCTCAGTATTTCAGGCTCTCTAACGAACAAAATAAGAAGTTGCACGGATCTCGAGTCTTTATTTTAGCCGTTCCTTTGGTATGCTTGTGATGAGTTAATCGAAGCTATTGCTTAGTTGTATCGTCTTCGTCGGTGTAAGTTTATATATATTTTTTACCGTAACCTACTCTTCTTCGTCCTTTGCCTTGCTTTTGACCCGTACTATAAGAGATGAGAGTGAGCGTGTCTGCTCTGGCCCGCTACACGAACTTTCTCTACAAGAACACATGATCAGGGACTTCGACGGACAACTTCTTTTTTCCTCAGTTCCGCTTCCGTGCCGTTCTTGTTAGTTTAGTCAAAACCTGTGTGAAGAGTAAGCATCGTGACAAAACACTATGACGCCGCGCGGCAGTCTGCACTGAAAACTGTAACGTCGTGAATTGCGTCCATGTCATGCGATTAATACCGTTGTACTCGTTGTAGTGATGTTGTTTGCTGATCGTCTCGTGAAGGAGTCTAACTGTTGTAAAAGTATACAGAGGAGATGATAAATGATACTTTTAAGCATGTCCACATAAACTATCGACGATTATGACACTCACATCACACGCCAGGAAAATAAAAGGCATCGAAGGGAAACTAGAACTAAAAATACCTTCTAGATCCAGCCGAGGTGTACGCGTTGGAAGCATGTCCTCTGTTGTTCTACAACTACAGCTACGCGACCACACGAGGAAGCATCATGTTGTCGACCACTACCTGGAGGTCAACGAGTCCATTCATTTTCCTTGTTGAGGTGGCTCCATGATGACTGTACGAGTGGTTCTATCTAGTTCTACTCACAGTTGACTCCAGAACAACTTTATCTGTACTTTTTTCCGAATGGAGGTTTCTTTGGAGGTTCCAGAGTTCCACGAGTAGAGCAAAAATCGCCTGTATCTCCATGTTAAGGCAGTCTGCACTGAACTTTGTGCGGCTTTCAAGAACAACAAGGTCGTGGAGAGAGACGGGAAGCGCATGGTGGTGAGAAGAAGAAGGGAGAAAATGAAAAACTAAACTTATTGCTACTCGCTTCGCGATAGTTGTATTGTATTGTATTGTATTGTTCGAGTTGGTTCGTTCGTCGAGATCAACATCATCTCCTTCATGTCATAACGAACTAAGTTCGTCAACCCTTAAGGAGAAGCAAAGATGAAGAATCTGGTGGAGGATGGCTTTGTCCCGGACTGGCTAAAGACCTGGGTCCACTCCCTTCTCCTGCGCGAAGACCTAAGGGGATACATGCCGACAATGACCTCTGTGGATGTTCTTATGACTTTCCGGATGTTCTTATGACTTTCCTAAAATTTCCTGGCTGGCAAGGGCAACCGTAACTCTAATTAGGGCTACCGCTGTCAGTGTTTGTGAATTGCTGGGCACTAGGAGAGGAATCCACCCCAAGACATACTGATACTTGCTACTTGGTTATCATGATCTGCCTCCCTAGACTAGTAATTGTGCTGTCATCTGTGAATCATGGGACCCTAGTAGTAGTACTGGCATAATTAGCTTTTACTTCTTTGACTTATTTCTCTTTTGAATATAATCCAAGCTCTAATACTCGTCAAGATGCGTACGGTCGTGTTTGTGCTGTGGACCCCAACCGCTATCCACAAGGATTCAACAACGTCTACTCACAAGATTTCGAAAAAGGAGGGAAGCTTCTACGACGAAGGCTGAACTCATCAAATATTCAAACTGTTAAGGCACGTTTTGCTTTTGGTTTTTTTTTTATATCCGCAAGAAATCCAATTGAATGAAATTTGAACTTTCTTCAAATACTCTTACTCGAAGATGATTTTACAGCAAATTATTATCTTTACTATCTTTATTTTTCTTGTTATATTCAGTGAGTGAGTTCCTTCCCCCCGGTTTTTCTGATAGTACCATGATGGGATGCACTGCGGCTCAGGTTATTTACCTCTAGCAGGTGTAGCTTATCTCATCTCAAGCACTGTTCTCTCCGCTTCAAAGCTTATCATCTTTACTATCTACTAAGAGAAAGAGTAAGATGGCCGTGTCTTGTTTCAGTCACTTTACCAGTGCGTCCTCCACCTCGAACACTAGCGATACTTCGAAAAGCGCGAGCTCGACGTCGACCCCGAGCTACAAGTCGGAATACAGCCGAGTTCATATTGTCGAAGAAGACTACAACAAAATCAACAAGAATTAAGGCTCCACCTAATCCATCTCTAATATGGCCATCCTTGAAGCATAAATATCCACCCCAACGCAAGGGAGACACTGACGCATAAATGCTTGAGGGATTTCCACAGGGATGAAGAGGGGCGAAGTCTAAAAGGATGCGATCGACCATCTGGGCGCCAAGATTGCATCAAAAGGTCAAGGAGAAACACCAGCAGTGGAGGTCGTAGAGGAACATCCTTACTACGAGCATCTTCGAGCCTTGAGGAGATTTGTTGAGGTCAGTGTCGCGCCTTTAGAGTTCGATCCGATGAATGGGACGAGTGGGGAAATTGAAGCATGTACTCGCAATGTCACAGTTTCGAGTGGGCTTTTACCTGTTCATATTGGCGACCATGAGATTATGGACATACTGTGAGACTACGCTAGATCAACTATAGCAATAAACGCTATTAACGCACGTGAATTGCAAGAAGTAGACAGTTTTTCCCTCGAGCAGACCTTTATTTTAGATGATGTTCTATGATGGTCACTCTTATACGACATCCAGGAGCACCAGGAGGACCAGACCGAGAGCGACGATATCAACGCGAGCGAGTGTTGAATCTCCTGAATATCTCCTATCCGTCAGACCTGAAGATGAAAACGACGAGGCCACGAACACCTACAGCAGCAGGAACAAGTACACCAGGAGAGAAAGATCAAGAGGAAGAAGCATCTCCACCATCTCCCTTCGATCCGAAGGACCCTGAATTGTACAACTCTTTCGCCAAATACGAGTTGTACCAGTCTATGCACCAATGGTTGGAAGAATTGTGCCGAATTAGTCGCGACAAACTTTGCCACGTTGATATTAGTGGTCAGATCAGCGGCCAGGAGGAAGGTCATTCGGTGAAACAAGGGGTGGTGGATCACATGAAGTTAAGATGAGACGAGTTAAATTGACATTTTTGTTTCCTCTAATTCTTTGTCGTTCTACTTATACATTTTTAAAGCCGATATTGTCCTTTGTTGATCTTGTCGTGATCTTCTTGTCTAAGAAGATTTCCAATCTCTGGTGCTGCAGCTGCATCTGGTCCAACCAACAATGCGAAGCCTGACAGAGACGGACAAGAAGCAGAATTAAGGCTCAATATATTTCATTTCTACAAGTAATTTCTCCCTATTTCCTTCTTAGGATTGGGAGAAATGTAGGCAAGAATAAGAAATGAATAATTGTTTTGAGCTCTAACAGAAGACGTTCTCTACTTCCATCTGACAGATTTGGAAGCGAGATTTGATATTTTTCCAGCGCCAGCGACTAAACATCCGGAACTACAAAGACGGTTAGCTCGATTGGTCGGCGCCAAATTGTGTGGTTCTTCAGTCGAGCAACCATGGGGCAAGGTCTTCGTGAAAGACGATAACGGATGCAACGGCGTGGGGCTGTGCGTTTTTAGCGAGAAAGACCTAGCATCTTCAGCATCTCAATCAACAAATGGTCAACATGCTTCATCAGCAACGGCTGGAGCAGTGCTAAATGAGAAAAACTTGAAAAAGACATCCTCAGTTTCTTCACAAACACGTGGAAGCCAACTGTTACCACCTACTACTTCGACTAGATCCACGACCACGACCTGCTCAACATCCACGACCAAGTCTTCGAGTGCAGCCTCATCCGCTCGATTGTTTCAGCAGAATAGAGGTGGTTGTACTAGAGTGAATGAGGTCCGTATTTCCAATGCTCACCGGAGACTTCTGCGTGTGCGAAACAAGGTAATAAGGAAAACCTCTAGCTGCACAAGCATTAATGGAGTAGAAGAACAAAAGCCACAAGAACAGAAAAGAATCGTACAACACCAACACCAAGTGCAGCAACGTTATGTCTTACAAGAAGGTATACCAACGGTGCTGCGAAACACCGAAAGTGGTGCGCAACTGGAGATTGTTTTGATGCTCGTGGATGGCGACATCTTTTCCTATTTTGCGAGAGAACTTCCATCAGCGTCTACTTGTTCTTCGAGGACAGGATCTAGTAGTCGAAATGGAAAAAAGACGAGGAGCAGTGGAACAAATATATCAAATGCTAAGACAGGAGCTAAAACTGAGGATATCGATATTAAGGACGAAGACCAAGACCTACAAGTCGTCCAAGAAGTTCGACTTCACAAAGAACAAGAAGGTGGAGGACTTCTGTCATCACGTTCTCGAAGTTCGACTTCAAGTAGCCTGCTTTCTGGAGGCGGTCCGTCTGCGGACCCAGGTGTGGCACTTTCTTCGGATGCAGAGGTTGAATTACAGCCTGCTGATTCTTGCCATAATGTTGAAGACCACGGTCCTTATCCTAAGCTTAGTAACAATGTCGTCCAAGTGCAAGTCGACACCTGCGTCTCCCTCAACGTCTCTGGGGTAAGGTTCGTACAGCGTGATCAATTCGAGTCGGATCCGGCTTACAGTGAGGCTTTTGAGCACGTTCGTAGACAGTGGTGGAAATATTGGGTAGTCGGTAAATTAGCAACCTTGGCTATGGCGAAACAGAAAAAACGATACTATGAAGAGACCGGGAGTAGAGGGAGAAGATACGATGAACAATCTGGAAGATCAAGTTCTACTTCTTCTTACAGTCAGGAACAGGAATATGGCGGAGACGAGATGATATCGATATGTGGATTGGGTCCAGACTTTTCTCTTGCGCCTATTATTTTTGACAGCAGCCTCTGGACGAGCAGCTCTTCAAAGCGTCCAATAAAAAGCAACAAGAGTGGTCTTCAGACACTAAAAGAGCCTTCTACGAACTCTACATCTGGTGCTTCAAGTATTACAACTTCATCATCTGCCAGTTCAGGAGAAGTGAAGAAGGCCCTTATATCTTCATCAATAAAGGAGAAGCTTCATAGATCATACTCAACGAAGTCATCAGCTTCAGCAGGATCGGCAGGCATATCGTCACATCGCAACCTTGTTGCCGTTGCGCCAGGGCAACCTAGATGTAGCAAAAAATGTAACGAGCAGGTGGAAACAGCCCAAGCCTTCAGTCGTCGGCTAAGTGGTTCTATAATGCGAACTCTGAATCAAATTCCGCACTTAGTCGCGAAACAACATCGAGAGACAGTGAAAAATATACAGAAACTTCTACTTCTTAGTAGCGTTGAAGAAGTTGACAATTGGATAACACAAGGCTATACTTTACCAGAATTGAGACAATGCATTTCTGCTGAACAAATATCAGTGGTACTGTTGAAAACTGAAAGCCACGTGCAAGAGCGTGCAGCTGGTACTAGTACCTAGAAAGGAAGCTACGACGATTACAAAATGAACAAGTAGACCTGCTTTGGTGGACAAGGATGATCATCCTATGGGATCATCTTGGCTCTTGAAACATCGGCTATGTTCTACCAGTTCTATGTTCTACCAGTTCTATGCTACGTCGATCCTCGTCAATCGCTTTTGAAGATGATCCGTGGATCAAACCAGAAACAAGTTGATCTTGATGGTGAAGGTTCATCTTCTACGGCTAGAAATATTACTAGTAGATATCTAACCAAAACGGTTTTTAACTACTTAGTTGCAGTACTCAATAACTCCTTTGTTTTTCTCCCGCGAATGCGAATCTCAGGCTACATCATCTGGTTTTTTGCTTTCTTTCAGTACAAACCCATCGCGACATCTTCACCCAACAAGAAATGTACCTAGTACACCTTTCCATTTGGAATTCATCATGATAAGTACACTAGAAAGAAGACGTTAGACCTGTTGATGTAGTTAAATTGTAGTACTGGTTCTTGATAATTGTTGTTCTTTAGTTCATCAAAATTATATAGGTCAAGTTCAAGTAAATTATCTAAATGGGCAACGATTACTCATCCGGAGTTTCTTGTATCGGGGAATCGCGGAAAGGACCAGGAGGAGAAGCGATAGAGACTCCGATCATGTCGAACTCGTCGCAACCGCGAATCCGTAGGGTCCCAGGGAAACCGCCGCCACCTGTCGTGCAACAAGGAAATGACGGACAAGAAGGTGGAGGTGGGTCTACTTCGTCAACGAGTGGTCCTGCTGGTGGCGCTGCCCCCTCAGCATCCAGTGCCCTAGATGCCAAGCGCGCAAACACTTTGAAGAGCAAGAAGAGGAAAGAGCGAACCCAGGATGACGTGCGTTTTGACAGAGTGATTTTCCTTGGTACTAGCAGTGCTGTTCCAGTCCCTGGGAAGAGAAACATGTCCAGTCTCCTGATCAGCAGCACAAATGGGTCATCGATAATGGTAGATTGCGGAGAAGGCACGCAACACCAATTGAAAACCTGTACGAGAGCGAAAAGTTCGAATGTGGATCTGATCTGCATCACGCATTTGCACGGAGACCATTGCTACGGACTATTTGGGTTTTTGTTGACCTGTGGACAAGACATGCGAGCAAATCCGATCACGGTCGTGGGACCGGAAGGGGTACTGAATTCATTTGTTCCTACTAGATTCTTGTTGTAATTATGTACTTATCTAAAAATAAAGGTAATTTGTCTTGTTGATCTTCTAACGCAACCGCTATCCGTTTTCTTGTGATCGTTTGCTGCACCTCCTACTCCTAGTAAGACCTTCGTATTAATACGCAAGTTCATCTCAATCACAATCTCTACTTCAAAAAAAAAATGAATTTCATCAGATCTTCGACCTTGTAATGACGGTTTTCAGCATGAGTGGTGGATGGGCTGGGTACTATGATCTCATATTCGTTGAAATACCACACGAACTCCACGCAAAAAGAGAAAGCGTCGACCTAACCCATACCCTATGCGAAGAACTGGCTTATCTGCGTCTCACAGCAGCTCCCTTGATCCACGCCATGCCATGCTGGGGTTATGTGCTCCAAGAATTAGACAGACCAGGGAAGTTAGACGTCGCGAAAGCGAGACGGCTGGGCGTGCCGAATGGGCCATTGCTAGGCAAATTGAAACGGGGAGAGGACGTAGAAGTGCCAGCTGATGGAGCGTCAAAGACGATGATACTTACGGCTCCTGACCAAATTGTGTTAACATTAAGTAAGTACTAACCTCCACGGTTGAACTTGAATACTTTGTCTCTGGTTGGGTCCTACTCCTATGTATAAGAACTGTCTTTTGTTTTTCGTATCGCGTTGTACAAAACATGCAGATGAAGTAGCACAAGAAGCACAAACACCATGTACTTGTAAGAGAAAAACTTACTCAAATCCCGAATTCCAAATACTTAGAAGAAACCTCTAATCCTCGTGCCACCGATGTAGTTTCTGAAGACGTGCCCGGTCGAAAGATTTGCGTCCTGCAGGATTCCAGTGATAGCTCTTTTGCCTTAGATGCTTGCAGAAATGCGGACGTTTTCATTCACGAAGCCACACTAGAGTCTAGTATGAAAGCTGAGGCGATTGAAAAAGGACACTCAACCCCTCACATGGCAGCTGATTGGGCTAATGAGGCAGGAGCAAAGAAACTCGTTTTGACTCATTTCTCTGCGCGATACAACCCAACTAGCAGTGGCACAACTGCAATAGCGGCAGCAAATGGAAGCACGGTGCCTGTTTTCCGAGCTGGAATAGTGGTGAAGAATGGGATACTTGGTACTAGTGGATCCGCAGAGGCTGGGGATGATGTCGACATGTGCTGTCCGTCGCCTTCAGGTGGGGACAAAATGGACACAGCGACCACTAGTTCTAAGCACCTCCCCACACCTGTTTCTACACCCAGATCGAGCGAAAATGGAGGCGGCGTACAGGACACTGCAGATGTAATGGCATGTTGTGAACTCGTGGATCCCGCCGACGCTGTTCTAGCTCAAGAAGCTCGTGAGATTTTCACTCGTGGTGAGGTGGTAGCAGCAAAAGACTTCATGATGTTGGAAGCAACGAGTACGGACTTCACTGTGTGCAAAGAATTGGTGGTGAAGAGGTTACCGTTTGCCAGGACAGTAGGAGGTGATTCGTCGACCAAAACAAAAGCAGTGACTGGCTCCTCAAGTTCAGGGCAAGCTGTGAACGCTGGTGGGTCATGACGATAATTGCGAAAAAATTTTCGTACGATCTACTTATCTCTTACGCTGACATCATCTTCTCCACATTGTTCAGTTTCAGATCCGCTTGCGCGCATGAAATACCATACGCGATATGGGGACACGACAGAAATCTCTGAACCATTCAACAACCTTTCCCTGTTTAGCCTTATGCACCCAGAAGAGGTGAAACCACCTTCATTTGCAAGTACTTACACGCATCTTCTACACTCTCACTCTTGTAACAGTCATGGCTGTTGGAAGGAGCCACCGGCACTTTTAGAATCACTTAAACTTAATCATGAGTACAAAATGTCTGCCCGCCACGTGGTTTTCGAGTGAGAGTGAATATGGTTCGTACTAGATGAAGTACCCTGGAGTGGGATTGAGCGAATTTTTTGAGTATCATCTTGAAACATAGGTTGTGTCGGAGCTAACATGCGTGTCTTTTTTCAAGAAGTAGGACCACGACCAAGTGGCTACTTACAAGAAATTATTGGTCTTTCCAGCACGTACTGAGAGATACTTGCGCATTATAGTCAATTTAATTAAGAAAAAACGCACACGCAAGACCAAGAACGTGCTGCTGCATTAAATTTTATAGGTACTTCTTGTTAAAAGCAAATGTCGGATCCATCATCTTCCCGTGGAGGTGGAGGATCTTCCTCGTCTGACTCATCTTCCGTGTGGACAGCAGGAGCTGGCGGAGGGTCCGATTTCTCACGGCCACCACTGGACGACTCTCCGACGTACAGTCACCGCGATGGAGATTATGACCGGTATCATGGTACCGGAGGAGGAGGAGGAAGCTCTTCGAGCACGTCTCCAGCTCATGGTACCAGAGCAGGAGGAGGAGGACCTGACAGTAGACCACCTGGAGGACAACCCCGATCCGCGCCTTTTGGCCTAGGCTTGACGGAAATGCCGACTAGAGAACGTGTAATGAAAATTGAGCAGCAACGGAAGTTGTTATTGCAAGAGGGGACCTACGAGGATGCACAGGGCCGCTATCTCCGACTATACCACAGACCTTCAGCTAATTAAGGCAACAAGTAGAAAAATTAAAATTCTCCAAAGTTTAATTCAGGATATTTCCTCTGCTGCTCTATCTCTAATCTCCCAGCAACACAAACACTCCTGCACCGCCTCCCCCCGTCATGATAGGAGGACAAGGAGGAGACCCACGACAAGACAGTATAGCCCAGTACGAACAACAGAGGAATTTGCGAGCTCTTTTTGCAGTAGAGAGTGCGAGATTGCCACCGCTACTCGAAGACAATCCCATTGCATGCGTCACTGGCGGAATATTAAGACTTCTGGAAATCCATCTTCAGAAGCATTTTGGGCCGCCTTGTGAGGGGAAAACGGGTCCAGGATGACTTTCAAGATAGGTAATTCCCGGAAGGTCTAAGAGTAGTGCCTTCACTTATGATCGGTCTTGGGGCATCAGTCTTTACACCGCCACATCCGAGACGGGCGATACAGGGAGCGGCGAGGTACCTGACTACTTATTTTGCAGAAAATATACTTTTAGGCACTGAACGAGGACATCATGAAAAAGAAGGTTACCTCGAAGAATTTTTAGGCACTGAAGAACGAGGACATCATGAACAAGAAGGTTACCTCAAAGATTGGGATTTTCTTCAGCTCTACTTCATCGAGATCAAAGATCATACGCATACCACCTCCCCCTTACCAGATTCTACAATTACGCCGGTTGTTGGTATGCTTACAGTCTTCTGCAGTGTCCGTACAGGCTTTTGCGTGCCAACGATGTCCTCAGAGTGGACAGTATGATCGACCACATGGTTGCAGGTGGCACGGTAGGGGCTCTTGCAGTACAGAACAACCGACTCTCCATACCTGTCATGAAGGAAGTAGATGTCAAACTCCTGCTTCAGCGGTATCCAAAATTGTCAAGAGGACAAGTTGCTTTTTTCGTATATGGCCATTGTGCGGCGTTTGCACATGCAATATCGCTGTTTTTGAGTGGGACGTTTCGACACTAGGAGGTAGAGTTGTTGATGTTGTAACGTTATCCGATGTAGTTGCTCTTGCTTAATAAGAAACTACAGTGAAAAACTAGAACTAGAAAAACTACGAGACATAGACGGGCTCCAGGCCTATGCGTATGGGCAATGAGTTGTGTTCCGAGTTGGAGAGGACGATGAAACGATACTAGAACTAAAAATGCAGGAACCGGAACCGCAGGGTGCCCTCATAGTGACGCCCCCCCAGGCCCAAGCAGATAGGTCTTCTTTGACAAAACTACAGATGCTTGGACGAGTTATTCCGCTTTCTTCAGATTCACCATGTCGACTTGGGATTGTTGTGTAAATAAAATGAGTAGCGCTGTAGGAGTAGCTCTTTATTGATATAACGAAAAGGAAAATGACGAAGGCCTCCGACGCAATGTCGACGTCTTGTCGCGGTTCTTCTTCGACCGCAGTTTCTCGGTCGGAACCAAGAGAGCGGTATGTCTACGACGCAGCCATCATCGAATCCTGGGATCAAGAGACGTCCTTACGCATAGCCCCTTACTCAGGACGGTTTTCGCACTTGTCTCAAAAGGGTGTTTTCATGGGTGACGATGTCCTGGACGGATTTACATCTAGTGAACTTTTGGCAGCTCATCGAGAATTGATGTTTAGAAATGCAAATGGTGCTGGAGCTACTAGTGTGGCAAATAATAGAAGAAAGTGCCCTGTGAATGTTGGAACAAGTGGTGCTAGCTGTAGGTCTTCTACAACTTCTACAACGTCAACATCTACAACATCAACATCTTCTTCAACTCCAGCCCCCGTCCTTGCTTTATTCCAAGATGCCGCCAAAAACTCACCTTCGTGGCTCGATTGGGACAGATTTAAGGGAGGTCAAGATTTGTGGCGATATAAGCATCATCTGCGTGGGAACTTGGGTGCTCAGATGGCCCTTTTTGCAGGATTCGTTATAGCGAGATTTGGGGAAGTTCTCCTTCGGTCTGGTTACGCCAGGGACAGCCACATAGCTGGAAAACGCTACACGGATACGGCGTTTATCGTGTCGGATTGGTTTCGATTGAGGAGGGAGACGAGAGGAGGAGAAGTTGGTGATGAAGATGAGAATACCAATACGAGCAAACGGGTACTAGACGAGTCTGATCATGCAGGTGCCAATACGACCCTTGACCACGACGCGCGCGACGCTATTGACACGAGTTGCCCACTTCTACGATCAATTTTCAACGTTCGTGTCATGCACGCATTGGCCCGGAAAGCATCCAGAAACCTCTTTGACGAGAAAACTGAGGGCATACCTCTCAGCCAATCCGATATGGTGGAGGTATTACTCGGGTTTACCGCAGTTCCCTTTTTCATCATCGAAAAAGAGTTTGGAATTGAATGGCGAGAACTGTTTGGAGAACGAGAAGTGATGTCGCGAAATGGTAGTATTACAGCAGGAGCTGGTACCGTAGTTTCAAGGCGGGGGATAGACGGTGGAGCAGCTGATACGAAGTCGTCGAATAAGACACTCCACCAGGCGCATTTCGATGGTCAAACGGCATCAAAGCACGAAGTAGAAGACCAAACTGTTGTCGATGAAGTAGATCGTCACAGGAAATTCAAAACCCCCGCTAAAGTGGGTAATAAAGCCTCAGCACTGGGAATTTCCGAGAACAACAAGAAAATGCCAGAAATCAACGCGGACGAACTTTTGGTGAGCACGCCAAGCACAGTCTCAACTGCTTCGGGTAGTACTAGTAGTCCACAAGAATCTGACGATCCACTATCACGAACCAACTTCTATGAAGTAGAAGATGTACAACCTCAGCTTACTCATCAAAGATTATCTGCGACTCCTTCTTTGTCGTGCTCCTCATCTCCTCTGACGTCATCGATCGACTCGATTTTTGCAGACAATACAGAAGATGAAGTACAACACTCTGGCGGAGGCTTGCGAGAACGCCGGTGCACTTCTACTGAAACTGATCAAGGACAAGAACAGTCATCTTCTACTCCAGCACAGTCATCTTCTGCTGCATCAGCACTCGCTGTAAATATTAATAAAGATCAACAGGAGCTCCGCGAACAAGGCGAGCATCATGATCAGAAACCAGAACAGGATAGAGCAGTAGCTCAAGAACGTGATCAAGAGGAACAAATTTTAATGGAACATCAAGAACGGGATTCAGATCCAATCATTCCCCTTTCCGAGAAACGGGAGATGATTTATACTTGGCGTGTAATCGCATTTTTTCTCGGCATCCGAGACGAATATAATGTCTGCGAATCAGTGGAAAAGATGGAAGAATTTTTTCAGGAACATTTCATGCCTTTTACGTTGCGTCGTTTCGCCACCTGTCGGATCTCAACAACAGAAAAGCTCCGTCGTACGGCAATAGAAGGCTTGGGTTGGCAGACTGGTGCTGGCGCTACGTTTTTCAAAGCACTTTTTGAAATAGGAATGCTGCACAGTCGACATTACGATTTTTCGCCTTACGCTGAAAGGAATCTACTTTGCACAGAAAAAATGACGACGTTGAATAGGGCTGCGTGGTTGCTGTCCTTTTTTAGAACGAAAATGAACTCGTGGACACAGCCAGCAGTCGTGAAAAATTCTTCCACTACAGCACCAACAACAACAGCTTCTTCTTCTCCTGTCATTCACGCTATCGCCTTGATGGTTTTGCGGATGGGCCTCGGGAGCAACTGGGTCAATGGAAACTTCATCATCCGCAAGTTAGCAGATGGTGTGAGAGATTGGAACTCGTTAGGCCCTAGAATGGATAAAGTGCGCGTTTTAATCCACTACGCAATCGCAATCTACATCATGGATCTCGTGGTGTGGAATATGATGGCTCTAGTGGTGGAGATGTTTGTTTAGAATGAGGATTTTGATCTGTTGATATCCACCAGAAGGTGTGTAACCGTGGTCGAGCCACGATAGCATGTCTAGATACGCCTTGGCGTTAATCTACTTCTCTGGTAAACTGTTGATCGAAGACATCTTTCATATCCTCTTGAAACCGAGCAAGATCAAGAACAAACAAAAGGAATACAACCTAGAGGAGGTTCTATCTCGCCTGACAGGATGGCAATGGGCATGCATTCAGTGCATTCCGCCTACAGCAGGAGGTTTTTCATGATCCACATTCGTAAGAGAAGATCAAAAAGATCATCGACAAAGGCTTGACAAAAAGAGAGAGATCTGATCTTTTGTGAGAAAGCAATGTCAAAAAACGAGATCGAGCTCGGCAGGATCAGACCACAAAAGGTGGCTCAATATACAGTAGAAGCGCTACAACTTGTACTTACATATTACAACTACAACAACTACAACTCGTTACCAGGAACAAGAGGAGGGTCCATCATTTTCATTTACGTAAGATGCTATTTTGATGTAGGTAAGCTTTTGGGGTCGTTTTTACATTTACGTCTTCTTCGTCCTTAGATGAAAAGCGAAACCATGGTTTCCACAGAGCAGACAAAATGGCGATCCATTCGCTTGGATCATCCTCAAGGATCATGTGGGAGTGGGTCTTCCACGTCCTCATCATCACCCACCTCTTCTATCGCGAAAGGGACACCTACAACGAAAGGGACACCTAAAACGACTTCAATCCGTGTCACCAACGCCGCTATAGAAGATGCGAGGAGTAGTTGTAAGCTAGTCAGCGGCAGTGAAGAAGTCGACCGATGGAGTGGCCAGGCAGTGTGGGAATGCTCGGTGGATCTGGCTAGGTACCTGATGTCGGAGGAGGGGAAACGGTTGCTCGATGGTGCGAGAGGAGAATCTGAGTCAGGAGAACGCGATTATAGATCTACTTCGTGTTATTTGTCAGTACTGGAACTCGGATGCGGTCATGCGCTTCCATCCATAGCACTCGCTCTTGCCAGTGGGAAAGTCCGTCTTACTCTACAAGATTATGACCCTGCAGTATTGGAAACGGTGACGAAGGCGAATGTTGTCGAGAATCTGATAAAAGAAAATGATGACTCCTCTTTTCAACATCAAGAGGATGTGACCTACCTGCCAGGCACGTGGGAAGACATGTTACGAAATAATGCCTCGGCCGACATTAGTCCATGTCAAGGAAGAAGCACTACGGGCCAAGAGCAAGAAGCAGTTCAAGTGGGCGTTCTAGAAGAATGGGGTCGTGTAAGGGTATCGGCGCTGAGTGCTCTCAACGTGGTGAAGGACTCCGATCTGCCAGCTTGTGATAACCCAGTATACGACGACGACGTCATCAGTGAAACGAGCAGCAGCTGTGGTAGCGATGAAGATGCAGAGGGCGATGAAGGTATGGTTGATGAAGGTCGTGGAAAGGACGAAGAAGAAGAGCGAGGAGCAGATGACCCAGATGGAAAACTGCCTGAGCCAGGCGAGGAGACTTTTCTCGAATTCTGGCCTATTAAGGGGGGAAATGCGGACTCGCGTCCTCATCCGTCCACCTCATCTACCTCTCCTGCAGCCTCAGCGACATCCCCGACGACATGTTCCCCTGCGACCCCCAGCAACACTGGCCTCCCTTCTCCACAAGAGGAAGAGACCTCCACAGAATTTTCCGACGTCATCCTCTGCAGCGAAGGCATCTACAAGGAGGAAACGTTCCCTGTCCTATACAAGCTCCTTTTAGCGAAGTTGCGGCCAAAGACTGGGATAGCTCTGTTTGCCGGTAAGAAGTTTTACTTTGGATGTGGTGGCGGGACACGACTCTTTGCTGACTATGTGCGGTCACAACAAGAAAGAGCTTTGGAAGTTGAAGTCTTGCAGGAAATCAAGAACAAAAAGTCTAACATACGCGAAATCTTGTTGCTTCGATGGAAAGACATTGACGTCCCGTCTACATGTTAGATATACCCACTTTGTCCTCGAGAATAAGAATATCCACCCTGTCTCTGAGTATCCGAAGTCAAATTTTCTTCGCCAACGCTGTCTCGTCTGCAATGACCATGTTGAGCATAAAACCAGATGTTCAACAATAAAGCGTTCATTGTTATCATTCTGTGCTTACGGTTCTGATAAAACTACAACACGCGAAGAGATAGAACAGGAGTGTGAAGACTACATCGGTAGCAATGTCTCGGTAGAGGGCTGGCTCAACGTCCAAAAGATGAATTTGAAATGTCCATCAATACAACTAAGGCTTATCTTCAACAACATACCCGCCTTTACCTCTTGCACACCTTGCTAAGACGGCGCTTTAAAACTCCGCCACGTTCCCCCGACTCCGAGGTGCCTTAGTAAAGATGGGACGCACTGGCCGAGGTGAGTACGCCTACGAGCGTACCCCACAACACGAAACACCACAAACATGGACCCGCGTTGAAAATGGCGCTCCGTCTCCTGAAGGTCACCAAAAGGAGGTTGGAGAGGAACGACATGTGATGTCTTTATCGCAAAAGAAGCCTCCTCGCGTTCTCTTATTGGCATCAACCCCAGAAAAAGACAGAGATGCGGCAGACGACGATGTTGACCATGATCTCGATTCAAGTTCCTCATCTGCTGACGATGCTTTCGCGACACTATCACCTGGAACTAATCCTCATGGCGGCCATAAAACGCCGATGTCGAAGAACGAGACAGATATAATCGCATCAACCAAGTCCTGGACCAAGTGGTGGTCCTACTTTTCCTTATCCCCTGTCACATTGATCATCATCGTTTGCATGGTTGACGCAGCAGATCGAGCCTTGATTGATGCCTGCTATAAGCCCTTTGAGAAGGATTTTGGGTTTCGACCTCGAGACTTAGGGTTTATGACTCTATGTCAATTGTTATCCGCTTCTATAGCATTGCCATTTTGGGGTGCGGCGCTCCCGAAATATGGTGCCCGGAAATTGCTTGGATTGTCGTGTACCCTTTGGGCGGGAACGACATTTCTGTCGCCATGGGCCTCGAATATTTGGGCACAGTGTTTTTTATGGATATGGATGAATGGTGGCTGATGCTTGTTCTTCTACTCCCAGTGAGAAGTACCGCGATTGCGAAAAGCTACTACCTTCTCTTTGCAGCATCTTCTAACCTCAGTACGATTAATAAACGGTGCTGCCTTGTCTGGGGTCATGCCAGTGTCGCAGGCAGTCTTAGCCGATGTCATTCCCGAGGAGAGGAGGGGAGCGGCTTTCGGCACGGTCGGGTCTTTGCTTATGGCTCTGTGTATCGTGTTTGTGCGTTCTGAGTACTTAGAACAAGAAGAACCTAACACCCACGAAGATTCTAGTATTCGTATTTTTAGTCATGGACCTGTGCCTGAAGATTCTTGTTACGCACTCATAAAGGACCTTACATCAACATGGGCAGGAGTTTCAGGAACAAGAACTCATCTTCACCCTCTAACGAAGACACCATAGCCAAGGTGGTCGTTACCTACTTTGTGATCAGTGCAGGCGACAATTGGAGATGGGGTTTTTACATCATTGGAAGCGTCTCGTTTCTGTTGATCTATCTCATTCAAACGCAGTTGCCGGAAGACTACGGCAAGTCGGAAGCATCCAGAGAGGGATACGGCATGATGGCGATCAGGATCATGCGAAAAATTGTCAAGATACCAAGCTTCTGTGCTATGATGAAACTGTGTTTTCATTCTCTCTCTTCTCTCAGTCTCACGACGAAAAACGTCAATATTTATTATACGACTTCTTGTTGTTGTTCTCTAATCTCCTTTACCTTTTGTGCTTGTGATCATGAATCTCCCATTCTATGATTTGCTTCCGGCCTCTGTATCACGTTTTCCCCCTCCACTCTCATGATTCTTCATTCATAGTAGTCCTCGTGTTGCAGGGCGTGGCAGGCGGGACACCTTGGCAGACATTCAGTTTCCTGAACATGTACTGGCTGACCCTCGGATTCTCAAATGAGGAAGCAGCAACGATTGCCTCAGTCAGCTGTAGCGGTGCTATCTTTGGCGCGTTTTTGGGCGGTCGGTTAGGTGATTTTTCAGCACGGTTGATTCCCGATGGCCGCGGACGGATTTTCATAGCACAGCTTTCTGTCGCTGGCGGTGTGCCATTCTTCATCCTGATGCTCACAAGCAGCGTCGTCGATGGCAGTAGTGTGATGCAGGCATGCACTTTCGGGTTTCTGTTTTACGTGATCGCAACCTGGTGTCCTTTTGCTGCGAATCAGCCAATATGCGCAGAGCTGGTATTAGATATTCTCAGGAAGTTTCTTCTTCTAGCACTTGCTGTTTGATGATCGACTGATTGATCTTTTTTTGGATACAACAGCATGATCAATACGTTTGCAGCACTTCGAGGTTTCAAGCAAAAAATCTATATCTATGTATAGGTAGTTTGGTCATGATTCACTCACTGCTCTCAGGTCACCTCTTCAGCCGAGCGTGCTCAGATCTTGGCTCTGTGGGTTTTGATTGAAGGAACTGCGGGTGCCGTTTTCGGCTCGCCTATTGTCGGCCTATTGTCTGAGGCATTTGGCTACGACCTCGCGAAAGCGAAAAGAGAACAAGAAGCCTTAGAACAACTAAGGTATGAACAGCAAGAACTAGCAAATGGAGGTGCATCTGTAGCAACATCAGGAGCTTCGTCATCATCTGGCTCTGCGTCTTTGGGCATGACTGGAAAGTCATCATCCTCCTCAGGAGGAACATCAGGAGCAACAACTGCAACTCCTCAACAGCTCCCCTTGTTTCCCCTGAACCAACTACAAGAAACAAAAAACGCAGAGGCGCTTAGTTCTGCGTTGAAAGGATTGGGCATTGTTTGTTGGTCCGTTTGCTTCTTGTGCTGGACCGTGATGTACTGGACGTTCCCGAGAGACAGGGAGAAGGCGAGGAAATTATGACGAAGTGGAAATGTAGGTCTTGCTCTTCTAAAAACAGTTTTCAATGTACTTCTTAGATTTTCAAAAATTTTTCCATGTTATTTCTTGTTGTAAGAAATGTCCTCCATGTCTAATTTCAGAACAAATGCTTCTCGACGCGCAGCAAGTGGAGCAAAGGACGACCTCGAACGAAAGACCGGCAAGAAAGAAGGACGGGGGCAATCTGCTCGATCTTGAAGCTCCCGAAGAGGGTGTGGGTTTAGAAGAAGTCCAACTTGCATCTTTAGACGATCATGACCCTGCTAGGGAACAGCAACAACAGCTTGTCCCGAAAAGTACAAGCTCAATTAGTCCTCCAAGCAGAGGCAGGAATAAGCAGAAGGTAGGTGGAGAAGTAGAGGTACTAAACTCTCGACAAGAACGCCCCATGATGAAACTTCCTGACATTAAGGGTTGAGACATTTCATTTTTACAAGTCTTCTGTACTTCAGAATAAGATTGCTACAACTAAATAAAAAATGAAATGTTTCAACCTTTAATGACAACATAGTTGGTCACCAAGCATCGCGAGCTTCAGAAGATCACGCGGTAACCAGGACTCCTGGAGGAGAGTCGACAGACTCTAACACGTGGATCATACCAGGAAGCAACAGGAAGAACCGACACGATGGGCGCTTTGCCAGAGGAGCTTCTAGTCGGGGGAGAGAGCCAGCGGATGCGTTGTAGGACAAGGGGAAAAAGCTCACACCATGAACAAGACTAACTATAGCTGACATTTACCATGAACATCAGTCATCAGATCAGGATCAGGATCAGGATCAGGATGATCGCAAAAGATGTATGGGTCTGTAAATGAGAGTTGTAGTGCCCTCCGACTGATGAGAACGGTAACATGTTACACAATGATCACTGACTTCGGGCCGCTGGACCTTTCGCATAAATGAAAACCTCAGTTAAAACTTCCCAGTGAAACTCTCAGTTACAAGCAGATACTCCTGTAGTGTCCGCGGGTAACTCCGGAAGGCTTCTAGCAGTCCGCAACATCACTGTGTCACATCAAATCAGGATCAGGATGATCGCAAAAGATATCGTGCTCATAGTCACACTACCTACCAAAGGTTTTCTCTGGCTGAGCAGGAGATGGAGAGCAGTAGATGGAGAGCTGGAGATGGAGCGATAGTTTTTGAGGTCACAGCAGCGGGGCTGTGAGGAGAGCAGAACAAGGCACGCAAGGGTTTACTGTAAAGAAAGAAAAGCAAGTCAAGAGTGTGCAGCGCAAGGATGCGGTCACGAAAACAAAAAGCTCTCTTCAGTGATTTCCAAAACTACAATGCCGTTCCTGTCCCCGACAAGAAATTAAGACGGTTAGCGATTTCCAAAACTACAATGCCGTTCCTGTCCACGAGGAGAAAGTGCTCCTAACTTGCTGGCCCGAGTTTTACGACCTTCACGCGTCGTTTTCTTGCTGTAGCCATACTTTATTCTGGCTCAGCCGCTGACGACCGAGACCTCAACGAACATGCGGCGCTTTTTTGTCGCGATACTTCTCGCCCAAATAACAGCTGTTGGTGGTCAATCTCCAGTCGCCTCGAACCTAGTCCAGCAACTTGCAGAAGACATCAACCGGATCGAAGTCAAGGGAGTATCAGGCAAACGGTTTAGCGGCGAAGCTTTTCGAGTATCACAGGTGCCGAAAAGCTTTCAGAATCTGAAACGATCAGATTTGAAGGACTTGAGGATTAGGGCAAGAACACCAACAAGAAGGAAGTTGTTTGAAATGAATCAATGGAATAAGAATAATTTTCTGTGCTGCAACATTGATCAACATAAACCATAGTCCAACATTGATCATAAACCATAGATCTACAACTTCTAATCCCAGTGCCGAAAAACGCAAACATTGTCCCAGATGGATTGTCGTCACATCAATATTCCAACCCTCCGATGCTGTGCGCAAGTTGGGCGAAATGACGAAGAAAGGATGGTGTTTCGTAGTCGTCGCAGACGTTAATGGCCCGACTGACTATTATGGCTGACGAGACCAGAGCTGATGACTTCCGGAAGGAAAGGCTCATCTAGAATTCATTTTTTTAAATTAGAATCGTTTCTTGAATTCTAAGGCCAAGGAGATCATTACTTGCAATTACCTACATGTTGTAGCCTGATCGTAGTTCTTACCGTCTAATAACCCGACGATGTCGAAGGCGTTGTGTACCTTACACCGCAACACCAAAAGCGGCTTCACTACCACATCGTGGACTACATTCCATGGCGTCACTTTGGAAGGAAAAACATCGGTTTTCTTTATGCTATAGAGCATGGGGCGGAGGTAATCTACGATACGGACGATGATAACCGGATAAAGGAGTTGGAGTTATGCGATGCTTCTCATACTTCTTTCTTCAATGAGCGTGTGGCGGTTCCACGCGACATCAAATGCGATGTATTGATCCCCTCTAATGCGGATACCAATCTGGCTCCCAGAACGCAACGAGACGCTCGAAGGCGGTCCGTATGTGCCACTGAAGATGTACAGTGTGGATCAGAAGTGGAATAGAAATGTGGTGAATAGTTACCTTGATTAAGGCTACCGCGGAACCATATCCTGAATATCATCCTTGGCCCATTTTTCAAGGAGAAAAAGGGACCAGGGAGGTTCTCGGGGATGCGAGCGCGGTAGCTCTAACTTGACTTTGAACCCACGTGCGGAGAAAGGATATGGCCAAGAGGTTTCCCATTAGACAACATCAACGACGCGAAAGACCAGCATCCACAGCTGACGGAGATGGAGGGAGCGAAGATTATGGAAGGGTTTACTTCTATGCCTTCAGCTTTAACATCGGATAGAAGCATCAGGAATGCTCTTCTCCTCGGATCTTCTTCTCATGAAGTAGAGTACTATCTACTTCTTGCCGTTGCCTCATCTAGGATCTTCTTCTCATGAAGTAGAGTACTATCTACTTCTTGCCGTTGCCTCATCTAAGACAAAGCCTCCCGCAATCCAGCAGTTCCTAGCCGACGAAGATCCAGATGTGGATGCGATTTTTCGTCTCACTGGTCAGTTGCCTTGCCGGTTCGCGGAAAAAAGGCATGCAGTGGTCCTCCCAAAAGGGCAATTGACGCCCTACAATGCTCAATGTGTCGTCAATTTGAAAAGTGCGTTTTGGGCATTGCTTTTGCCAGTGACGGTGAATGGACGAGTGTCGGATATTTGGCGAAGCTACATTGCGCAGAAACTGCTGTGGGATATTGATGAGGTACTTGTTTTTTGACAAAGGTTTTTACTTACGAAACCAGGAGCAATGATAATGAATAACGACCGTATGTACTAGATGAAAAGTCGCGGCATCTAGAGTTATCGTTCTGGTGACCAGAGAAGAAGATGAGGATGGTCGTCTTTGTCCAATTTTCATATGAACCACAACAACAGCACGTCGCCTTCATGCCAGCCCACGTGATACACGACCGCGTCTTTCACGATTATTTGAAGGACTTTCAATCAGAACTTGACTTGTATCTAAAGGGTGGGGCTTTAGTCAAGTTCCTAGTGGGGTGGAGATCCGACGCGCCTACCTTGGTAGAGAGGATAGAACAATTGTGGACCGAACTCTATGAGCGAGGCTTCGTCGAAGAAGGAGACTTGAGGCTAGCTCAAGCGTGGATTCGGGATTTGTTGGCTT
This sequence comes from Amoebophrya sp. A25, assembly GCA_905178165.1. Lineage (NCBI taxonomy): Eukaryota > Dinophyceae > Syndiniales > Amoebophryaceae > Amoebophrya > Amoebophrya sp. A25. The sequence goes on along the minus strand of CAJINU010000027.1, from coordinate 857,596 downwards.
TGGGATACAGGTTTCCTGAACTGAAAATACCGAAAATTTTATCAGCGAGGAGTGCCGGGGTTGGGGAAGCTTCTCGTGGTGGAGTGGAAATGGGCAGTGGAGGTGGCGAACTCTAGTGTGATTGGAGCATTACACTCGCATTCTAATGTTGACACCGTCCTAGCGTTTTTAACTTCTGTTCTTAGTTATCATGTCATGGTCATGCAGATGCACCCGTGCTCGTGCAGTTGATGCGCTCACTACTATGATATCGCTATGATTTCCGTCGACTCGACACGAGATCTTATTTAGGGAAATTGCAATTGGTTCTTGATTTTCACTCGTCATCAGCATATGCTGTTTTCTGAAGTAGTCACAGTTGAAGATCCACGTTGTAAAAAAATACTGTTCATCAGAAAGAAAGGATCCTTATCACAAGACGCACCAGCATGGCCTAGTACCATCAACGAACAAATTTTTTCTAGTTCCACCGATTTGAAAGAACCGGTCAGAAAAGTCTTCACGGCCGCCCACAAGATCTTGCTCTTACTGCTCGTGATCAGATACGAAAGAGCCAGATCTTGATTCCGCTTGCATTAGCGCAGTAGATTTCTTTTGAAGAGATCCTGTGGCATCAATTTCCATTCACTTGACGTTCAGATGCAGGGCGGCAATACTTGGAGTATTTGTAACTGGTAGATTTTGATTTTCCTCTGCTCTTGTTTGTTGTATACCCGGCGCTCTCCCTGTGCTTATTAATACTAGAGAAAGCCTCCTCAGCATGAAATTGAAACGGCCTTAAACCCTCTTCACGTCTTCCTATTCACCTTCTAGCGACGCGACATCAAAAAAATGAAGCCACAACAAGCGACACAGAAGCTCCATTTCGGCTACGACCTGGCGTTCGTAGCACAGAAGATTTTCGCCGAACGAGATGCGAAATTCGGAACGCGACCTCAATTTCGCGTAGGTCTCCAGTTTCCTACTCGGGAAGAGTCAGTGCCGAGTGTCAGGGTCTTGACTCGAGAACTGGATTTGTTAGAAGAGGAGAGTTCTGGTGCTAGTTCCAGTTCAACATCCACCAGGAACAACAGGTCAAGTAGCGGAGTTGTTGCAAATGATGAAAAACCACCTCCACGAATTCAGCTCTGTATCCTTGGCGACTCGGACTATGGTCATTGCTGCGTCGACGAGATATCGGCGCAGCACTACGATTGCGATCTGATAGTGCATTTCGGGCACACCTGCTTGACTATTCCACGTAGGATACCGACACTCTTCTGCATGAGATGCAGACGACTTGACTTGGTCAAAAATGAGGGAGCAGATGAAAATGGGTCTGCACTAGATTCTTGTTGTGTGTCTGTGCGACGGGCGTTGAAGGAAATATGCCAATCTTCGTCTGGTAGGTCATCTTCATCCTCGTCCACGTCTCCCAAACGAACTATGCTGATTTACGACGCTGGCATTCCAGAAAGGGAAGTGTGCGAGCTATTGAAGCCTGATTACATTTGCGTGGTGCCAGATTCACTGGAAGAAGGTTTTTCGGTTTTCGAAGATGAAGGACAGCTGCAAGTAGAAGTAGGACTCTGTCGTGGTCATACTATTACTAGCACAGCTGGATCATCTTGTTCAAGAAGTTCAACATGCAGCAAGACCAACAGCACCACTGGTGGAAATGGAAAAGCGAAGAAGTCTGGATCGAAGAAGGGAACGAAAGTAGATGTAGCGGTCGTGACATCAGAGGAATCTGTTGTGGATGCAGCTATGTCCATCAGGAGATCCACTACCTTCTTTTCCGTCTCTCTGCATGCGACTGCCCTTGGCTTAACGCCTGACTGGTATCGTCGCTTCTTCACTCCCGCTGAGGTGACGACAGTTTGCGGTCGCGAAGTGATGTCAATTAGGCAGCGATATCCTGATTTGGCTCCACCAGGTTCCTCTTCATGCACAGCATCGTCGGAGTTCCGTTACGTGTACGTAGGATGTCAGCATGATCTTTTGCAAACTCTGATCGTGCGTTTTGGGTCTGTAACACATGTCGACACTAGAGACCTGCCTTTCTTGAACGACGATGAAGAAGCTTCATCTAGATCGCCTTCATCTGCTGGAGAAACAAGAAGTCCGACATCTACTTCAAGAAGTCCTTCAAGTGCAGACACGGACTCTGTTGACTCAGTCTACAACATTCCGCACCAGCAGAGGTTGCAACACCATGACAGCAGTGAGATGATGCGACAGCGTTTTTCTAGCGGCGTTATGGCTTTGCAACGGGCCAAACACGTAGGACTCCTTTTCGCAGCTATGGACCGACCTTACTTACTGCCCTTAGCCTCCCATCTCGAGAAGCATCTAGCTTTGGCAGGCAAAGCGACGTATCGGGTGTCAGTCGGAAAACTGGATGTCACCAAACTGTGCAATCTCGAGGAAATCGATTGTTGGATTCTACTCGCTTGTCCAGAACGATTCTTCGCCTTCCTAAGTGAGCAACGGGAGTATCCGAAACCGTTTATATCTCCGTATGAGGCTGAAGTGGCGTTGGACTTGAGACCTTGGGATGGATATTGCGGATACAAGGCAGACCCTTCGGATCTGGGCAAAGATGCAGCTGCTGCTTTGGCGGCAGACATGGCTGAAGTACATAGACAGGCACAGGCAGACGTAGGGGGTGGAGCACGAGTAGGAAACGACGAGAGAATATTAGGTCAACATCAACAGAATCATCTAACCTTTGACAACTCCCGTCGAGCTTGGCAAGGTTATGAAGATGAGCCAGCGCCCATTGCAACCGTTGAACAAGGAATGACGGGAATTGCTTGCAAATATGATGATGAACAATAGGTATAGCGTGCGACTGCTTTTACCCCACAAGCTTATACCAATACCTCCCTACCATCAATACCAACAGACTCCAACATAGTAACAACTTGAAACGAGAGAACATCTGGATCTGCAAAATGCAGTTTGCTAAGATCATCATCACGTCTCTAGACATGTACTTCTGCTTGCAATGCAAGTATGGGGATGCCCTTGTGTTCGTGTAGAGCGAATGTGAATGATTCAGCGACGAGAACAATCAATTATCTGTAATAGTGATGCAAGTCTTTTCTGTCTGAGAGCGACGAGAACGAGATCCTATGAAGATCCGCCCGAATTTCTTTCTGTCAGTTGAGATTGGAACATCTGTCAACGAGGGACGAGGGCGAGTGAAAAAATTTATTGTCCTACAAGAAGGTTTCTGTGCTGAGCCTGAGATGAAGTGAAAGAAAAATCAAAATGCTCAATCACGTAATGACACCCTCATGGCCATCACAAATCATCGTCCTGATCCTACTTTCCCAAATTACCCAAACGATGTCGTAAACATCGCCCTCTTTTTAAACTACTTACGTGGTTTGCTTTGTTTTAACACACTTTTTCCACCTTCAAAATCATCTTCTAACTTGTAGTTCAGAAGTTCCACAGAAGTAGTTTAGATTCTACTTTCTAGACTTGTTTTAGACTTCTTCGGGTAGTTTAGAAGTCAAGCAACCTCAAAAAATCAAAATGGGTTGTGGTGCATCTACAGGAAAGGCGGTCGCGGCCGCTGACGGAAGTGTTCCGGCAGCCTCCGTTGGTTCCCACAACGCTGCCCCAGCCTCGACGGTCGCACCGATGGTCTCTAAGAGTATTGATTTATTTTAGCTGTGAATGTGAACAATGTGATTCATATTTCTCACTTTCACTCGTCGTGATCATATTCGTCTTTGGATTAGAATTTGAATCGCGATTCCGACTTACGAACTCATGACTGCTGATAATGATAGTGCTGTTGTACTATTATCTTTTTCTTACCCTACTTACCCAGATGAATTTTGAGAAGGTAAGTACCTACTCCTACATCAAGCACTACAATATATAGTGAAAAATATAGTCCGTTTCCACAATATCGATATCCACCCACGACCACGGAATCAACCACATCAGATAACCGTTTCCCGCAGGACAATAACAAGTGTTCTGCCTACAACGCGTGCGCTCAGGCTCACGAACAGATGGGCGCTGAGTTCATTCCATCTTTGACCGAGTTGACTGAGTTCTTTGCCAAAAAGCCAAAGAACTACTCTCGATCCGATGACACCGTTAAGGCCTACTGATGTGAATGTGAATCATCAATAATTGATGATCAATCAATCTAGAGATTGCTGATGAATCGTCTAGAGATTGAGAACGAGCATCGTCCTCTTCCTTGACGACGTGTGCGTGTTTTCAAGGGGAAAGTAGAGATATTGAGAATAATATTCGTGAAATTATCTTCTAATATCCGTGACGAGCTGAAGAGCTTGTTGAAGAAGGTGCTGAACGCCACGGACCGCTTCGATCGCCGTGTGAAGCATGCCATCACGGCTCGACGAAACATCGGTCTCTTGAACCCACAGCCGTACATGGCGAAGTACATCGAACAGTTGCGTCATCGCTACAACATCACGATTTTGAACCCGGATGAGACTGACAGCTCCAAGGAGACCATCGCTGCTCTCGCTGCGGAGTGCAAGGAAAAGGTTTGATTTTTCGTTCTTTTGTATTTCTGCGGTGTACCTTAAGTCGGTGTAGTTGGGGAAAATTAGAACAAAAAAGACGAGGGAAAAATGTCTAGAGGTACTTTTTAGAAGCGTTAAATCTGTCTTTTCTTTCTCTTTTCACTACATCATAATCATTCACTACATCATTTTTCAATGCATCTTCATTCACAACAGGACATCCCGAGCATCGTTGGTCTTGCGCAGAAGGATTCTTGGCAACACGCATTGATCAACCGCGAGATGGGACATGTGTCGATTTCTTCTCTCGCATACCTAGTGGCCATGAACAAGTTTATGCAACGCACCATTGAAGCAAAGCCGTTCTTCTTCGCTCCAGTCACTCCGGAGACGGAGACGAATGACGAGATTGTTGCTAAGGTACCTATGATTCTTGTCTAGGGGTGATTGATGTACTTACATCATGCAGTTCGACGAAGGTCTATCTGACTTACAACTTTCCCCCTACTTTTGAAGATTAATAGTGAATGAAATCACTATCATCAAAAAATGCAAGTTACAACAGTTGTTAATCTCCAGGAATAGTTACTGCACAGGTAGAAGAATTAGTTTTCTCCGGAAACCACAACCCAAGCTCTTCCTCCGCCTCATCTCTCTTCAGATCCCAGAAAACGAATGGCCGTGCATGTTGAAGAACACTTCGTTGTCTTTGGGTCGCGGTGTCTTCCGCTGCAAAACCCCGGAAGCTATGTGCGCTATCTTGGACGAGTACCGTGGAAACACAGCGCTTCAGGTAATGGGGCTACGATGAAGCTAGAGATTTTGCTTTAATATTTGACAGCGTCGTCGTTGTGTGAACGGAATAAAACATGATGACGTTGTTCCACGTTTATAGGTTTCCCGTTTTATTACAAAGAGTTTTTTTAAGATTCCTGATCAGAAAAAGAACTACAACTTCTACATCTACAGTAAGCCGACATCCTCCAAAACTCTCTCCTACCAGGCCGCCATCAAGAAGACCAACGACTCCATCTTGGAGCACTTCACCGAAGACGATCGTTCCAAGCTCGACTGCGCTGTCCCGCCGTTCCTGTTAAGGCTTGGACGAAGCATCCACTAGCTGCTTTACTTGGAAAAGCATCTATTATCATAAAATATTACTTTTAAGTGTTCAAGAATTTTCATTTCTTCCACTGGATTTGGTACTATTGTCTGTAATTTATTGATCGTGAATGGTCGCTGTTTGTGTGTGCTCGACTGCGCTGTCCCACCGTTCCTCGGAATGATGGTCTTAAGGATGGATTAGGGTGCGGTCTAATTCTGGTTGAGCACTGCGTCAACTTGGAACTCGGTTGGGTCGAGTACTGCTACGAAGGTTGCATCTCGGAAGAGGGAAAGCTGGCGCACTACGGTTTCACTGAGGAGATGTACTCCACCGACCACGCTGGCCTGGCCTACATCACGCCACCGATGTCCTACCCGCGTGACAAGATCAAGGACTTGGAAAACTATTTGGAGTTATGATTGTGGGACGATTTGGATTTTGATTTGACTTCTGCTTGATACTTCTTGCAAAAGAAATACTCTATTTCGAACTCCCGGCAGCTTTTTAGAACAATGAAGGTGGTACTTGTCCTCTCTCTAATCTTCGGCTACATGAGCGGATTGATCAAGAAGGGATATTTGCGTCAGTTCTTTAACGTTGAGATCTGGGCTTTGGCTCCGGAGAACGGACCCGTCGAGTTCTGTTTCTGCGAGATTAACCCGCGTTGCGCACACGCTTACCACATTCCTTACCAGATTGCCTACAAGGTAATTGTTTGTTAGATGCGCTGATACTAATTTTGGTACTAGAATTTTTAGCTAGGCGTAGGCGTTGGAGATTCACGGAAAGACGGAAAAAACTTCTAAATTATTTGTAGTGAGGCATGGTAAAAAAGAAAATATCCTCGCACATCTTCACATCAAATCGACACCTCAACAAGATCATTCCCCACTTCTCACCAGACCAACTTGTGGGCTGACAACTTCGATTTGGTCCTGGATAACAAGTTGCCGACTGTCACTCCTTGGTCCAAGTGGACTGATAACGATTACACCGTGTCTCTGCAAGCCCTTATCAACGTTATGGGCTGCGAAGGAAAGCTGGTCCGCGAAATCCTCGACTACCAATTCGTAGACCACATTGAGGGAACCGGCAAGGTCGAGCTCGTCCGTCACGTCAAGCAGCGCGACTACACCATCACCGCTGATGATGTTAAGGCTTGTTGTAGTTTGTGATAAGTGTACAGGTCAACGCCTAAACGACGAAGCCCACTGCGCTTTTTTTTGATATTGCCGGGTCTCGAGCCCTGCCCTAGGTAGTTTGATTGATAAGTGTACATTACAGGTCAGCGCCTAAACCACGAAGCCAACCGCTCAGTTTGTTCTACTGTAATGCAACACTTTGAGAACCTGCTTCTTCCTTTGGCTCGTTTCTGAAGAGAGAAGCTAAGAATAAAAAGTCGTGTCAAGAAAGGTGAGCTTGTTTTTAAGATGAGTTCGCGCAGCAAGCTCTAACGATTCCGCTTCCGGCGCTGGCTGCACTCTGCTGCAGATCTTCATCAAGTGCACGACGCACGAAGAAGCTGCCGCCTACGAGGTCGCTCTGCGTGACATCATCTACCGAATCCCGCAGGGAGACAAGCAGCCGGACTGGTGGCTGGCGAAGGCCGCTAAGGGCAACGTGGAGGCACAGAGGGCCAAGCTGCAGGAGGGTCTGGAACGTGTCGACGCCGACACCTACGATCAGCTCGCCGCTGCCAAGACCAACAAGGACTGAAGTCGTCTAGCTTTCCTTGTGATGGAGCTGCTCATGGAAGTCAAAACTTCTAGTAGAGGAGTTGATGTTGCTGACAACGTGGAGGCCGGTCATTACGCGCAGTTTGTGAGTGGTTCTCTTCGTCCAATGAACAACGCAGAGCAACAAAAAACAACAAAAGGAAATAGTACTGCAGAATAGAACGCTCTCTATTAATTTTACCAGATGGGGGAGGAGCTCCCTAAATCATGGCATTGGCAATCTCATTTTGATTTTGAAGCTGAAAAGCAAGAACAATAACTGCAAACTTCTGGTGTTGATGGATAAGCAGGAGTAGTCCTGACAGACAAGAACTTCTACTACCTCTTCCTGTACCCCATTCTTGAAACGCGTTTTGGGAGGGGAAAGAGGAGGCCGCGCGCGTCTTTGAAGATGGAAAATAGACGCTGTTTCACAACTCTGACGAAATACTGTATCTATACGAAGTAAAACCTCTATATGATAACAGTGTATAACGCATGATGAATGAACTACTTGGTGCATTGACATGAAGTAAAAGAGAGGTGGATTTACAACTTACAAAGATAGAAACATAGAATAAAAAATTTGATAGGCAACAACAATACACTTCAATCTCGATATGAGTAGCTGTCATGGATGGTGATTTTTATGTTAATATGGAAAAAATAAAAACAAAAATAGAAAGAAGAACGAAGCATCTGAATTACAGCTGGTAAACGCATGAACATACTCGCAGGAAATGATAAGAGCAGCACGCGTGCTCGGGGAGGGATGAATAGGGCGTGCTTTTTTTTCGTTTTTGTATCAACCTTTGATAGAAAGTAGACGTGAAGTGTAGCTTGTTTCCCACTATGAACAGAAAGGATGTATAGCTAGATAGAGATGGAGATATCCTAATTATGTAATGCAGTTACTTCTACGTTACCCACTTGAAAAATCAAGTGTCGTGTATGAAACGCTTCAGTTTTGATCATTAGTAGTGGTATAATAAGATGAAAGGAGTTCTTTCGAACTCGTTACATGAATAGTGGGAAGTACCACAATGTCTCCCTGGTATCCTTGTCCACTTGAAGCGCCTGCATCCCTTTCCGCTGAGAGGATGGATAGGAAGCAAAATAGGGTTCCCATATTGCACATGCACATCAATCATGCTCGTAACGTCAGATGAACATGCACTGTTAGTTTATGAACAGATGAATAATCATGCGATCCGCATCGTGCATTCGGTTTTAGAAAAAGATTGACTGGGCCTCGGGGTAGGCAGAGGGAGTTGTAGTTACGTACGTTAAACGCACAGTACCAATAGCATAGTTGATGCATTACATGCTCTACCTTGATCGTCATTCTTTTGATCCTCGCCGCCTGCTCAGGCGTGCTTCGAGCACCGTTGGCGGTGAAACGGGTCTTGGATAGCCCTCTAATACTCGAAATCAAGCTCATCGGATGATCCTCTGTTTCTAAAATTTTATTTTTTCATCAGAGAGGGAGGTCGAAGGAATGTTCGAAAAAGATTTTTGCCCAATAAAAAAAATAGAAACAACGCTGACGCGCTTAAGTTTCTAAAATTCATCAGATCATGCGCCTGCTTTCCTTGTTTGAGAGTAGCGCGCGCTCAACCGTCCGACTATTACGCACGTCGACGGGAGCTCATCTTCCGAACCAAAGATTGAATTTAGAAATTGTTAAACCAAGATCCGGAAACGTGATAGTCTAAAGGCTTGTAAGCCCTGTCGCTGTGTAGGTTGCACTATGTTCGAAAATTTGAGGAGATTACGGTCGGGCGCGTGGGCTTTGCGTTAGGATCGCTTGAGGAACAAGTAAAAGTTGTAGTCTCAGAAGAATTAGGATCAGGATCTGAAAAAAAGGCATCTTAGCCTTACAAAAAAAAAAAAAATCAAAGATCATCGGAAAAGACATTACAACGTGGTCGCTCTGGTTTTAGAAGATCGAGAAAATTGAAACTATACTCAATGCTCAGGTGAGAGGGTCACATCTGCCGGGTTGTGCCAGAAGAATAGTCTAGGTCAACAAGAAGTGCTGTAAGATCCAGATCAGACACTTGGAGGGAAGAGTAGACTTGGAGATCTAGTTCCAAATCAAATGGTGAAGGTCCTGTTTGCCTTGTGGAAGGAAATGGAAATCTAAATCTAAGAAATATGAATTGAAAGTTCTTCTTGTGTAGGCGAGATCTAAATCCATCCTGGTGCTCATTTCTTTCTCGGTATGTTCCTGTTTATTAGAGCTGAAGAACTGAAGACCTAAATCTCTCTGCCTTGAAATTGAATTTTTTATTCTTCATTTGCGGTTGATGCGTATAGCACTACAACCACAACAATAATTGGTCACGACAATAACTTCCAAATAAACAGGGAAACGAGACAAGCATTGCCTTTTGGTCAAAGCTTTGTTTAAGCATCACCAAAACACAAGATGGCTATCGCTAAGAACAAGGGTCTCGCCAAGGGCGGCAAGAAGGGTCAGAAGAAGAAGCAGGCCGATCCGTTCCTGAAAAAGGTCTGGTATGACATCAAGGCCCCGACTTACTTCAACTGCAAGGGAAACAAGGTCGGACGTACCTGCGTCACCAAGACTCAAGGTATACCTCAGCTACAAATCGTGATTTTGATTTAGTACGCGCGCTATTGCGCTGCTCTCCACTGGATTTAGATTTCCTCGAAGTTGTGCGCCCACACTTCCAGATTGAAGTAAAAGCCTGATAATATTTATACCACCAGATTCTTCAACATGAAGTTCCATTTTCCGTCTCCAAATCTAAATTCACTTACCTACATCTTCGACGTTTCACGCCAAAATCTCAATACCTGACCCCAAAACCAAACCCACATGCAAAACGAACCCCTTCCGAATACAGGTAACAAGATCGAGACTGAGGGTCTCAAGGGCCGTATCTGCGAGTTCAACATGGCTGATATCCAGGACGGATCCGAGGATGGCTTCAAGAAGATCAAGCTCGAGATCCAAGAGATCCAGGGAAAGAACTGCCTGACCGACTTCCACGGTCTCGGAATCACCCGCGATAAGATGTGCCAGATGATCAAGAAGAAGCATTCTTTGATCGACGCCGTCGCTGATTGCAAGACTGCTGATGGTACTTTTGATTAAGATATTTAGTGGTCTTTCTATTAAAAAGATGCATATGTCGGTCTATCAGATGTGTCGAAATTCTATACTTTGAGATTTGGATGTTTAGATTGGGGCGTCGACATGGTCGAGGTTTTAATATAGAAATTGCAAGGGCGGTAGTAGTTTTAGCAGATTCACATCGTGAGGATATCAATCTGCGCTGCGCAGCACGAAAGCCGCCTGTCATCCTCTCATTCAAAATCACAGGCTACGTTGTCCGCATCTTCGTCATTGGTTTCACCAAGGATGTCAAGGACCACCAAGTCAAGGTCTTCACCTACGCTCAGACTGCTCAGATCAAGGCCATCCGCAAGAAGATGGTCGCCACTGTCCAGCAGATCGTCGGTGCCGGTCAGCTCAAGGATCTCGTCAAATTCCTCATCATGGACAAGATCGAGACGGACATCAAGTCCGCCACCAACCGTGTGTACCCGCTCGACCCGGTCCACATCCACAAGGTGAAGATCATCAAGAAGCCGAAGTTGGACATCACCAAGTTGATGGAGGTCCACGACATGTCTGGCGCAGCTGACGAAGGCGCACCGGTCGACCCGACCGAGCCGGAAGAGGCCAAGAACTTGTTGACCGCTTAATTTTGATTCGGTCATTGACGATGCCTTGGAGGAAGACGCTTGTCCTTGAAAACATGGAGAAGAGATGAAGAACAAGAGCAGAGCCGTGTCGTGGAAGCTGACTCCATCTTGCGGAGAACAATCTACTTGCGGAGAACATCCTCTGAAGAGGATAACGAAGGAGAATTCAAAGGACGATTGGTCGAGACGACGGTTCTCGGAAATACAGCCTGAGACCTCTTCATGAGACAACCGTCTTTGTGAGAAAAGTGTTGGTGAGGTGACCAAACAAAAAAAGAGCGGCGGCGCCCGACATGGGAGAAAGGTGTTGCCTCTGCGTGAAGCACTTGTTGTGTGTTCCAAGGAAATGGCGCAGCTCTGAATTCCGTACAAAGAAATCTGTTACTAGCGTTTATTTAGACAGTCACGAGAAATAGACCTGGTGAGACGCTGGTATAGAAAGGCGACTCTTATTTCGGTGCTGTGAGTGCCACTTCATCGGTGAGTGAGTAAGAGAGGTCTAGAGAGCGAGTGCGAGAGTTGGATTCCCCATGATTTAGATCAATCTTAATGAAACCGTCCCCCTTGAAGATGACCACTAACATGTCTAAAAGTGGCCTGATAGTTTTATTGACAACCAATATAATTCGCTGCGTCATCAACCTTTGTAAGCCGTCCTCATACGCGGTTGTCTGATCCGGGATATGAAAAGAATGGTCATGTCGAACTGCTAGTCTTCTGTATCCGTACCTCCTGCTCGGAGTCCATCTGGAAAATAGAAGAGAATAGCGAGGAGGCGAAGGCGAAGTGAAACAAGATCATGCTAACTTCTTCATCTTCAGCGTCTTTGTTGACGGAACCGTCGCACGCCAGAAGTAGCACGAGCAGTCCTAGAAGGAGGAGACGCGGTCAACATGCAAGGACAACGCGTCGGCTAGTCAGCGCTTTAGCACTCGCACCTCTCGTCCAAGTCAGCGGCATCGCTTTCTACCAAGACCCTCGCGAAATCAACTGCTTCTACGTAGCCGCAGTGACTGGTGCGCAAAGTGTCCAACTAAATTACGAGGTAGACCATGTCGATGGCGGATCACCCGGTGTGTCATTTAGCGTCCACAACCGGAAAAAACCAGAGCAGAAATTGGCGTCGAGTCAGGATAGCAAGCTGCAGATCCATCTGGGTGCAGACGCGCTGCAGAAGGGGAGTGTTGGGTATAATCAATCTTATGACTGATACCTTTAGATCTTGTAGAAGGTAGATAAGGTTAAGGAAATCTTCTTCTTCTTCAATGATCATCGGGGACATTTTTCATCTTATTCTTAAGACTTCTGACCCAACAGTTGTCCGTCTGATCTCACAGTAGTATCGCGTGGGAGAAGTAGATGGGAAACTTATTTGTGATGAACGCAGGTCCGACATGACTCTCGCAATTTGTTTTGAGGCGACGCATGGATCCGGAAGACAACTTGTGAACCTAGACGTAGCCGAAGAGGGCTATCAAAGCGGATATCCAGCAACCATGACGCACGCGGAGAGAACGGCAGCATTGGCGAATCAAATGACAGGGAAAATTATGGTCCGAAGTGTAAGTGTGGATGGAACGTCGTGGATTGAAGTAGATGACTGTGTGGTTTTTCGCAGTCCAAATCATAGTCAACTAGTCCAACACAATGCTCCAAACCCAATATAATTCCTGGTGCGACCGATTTTCCTCTAATCCCGTGGCACACATCCGTAGCCAACAAGAGTTTTCCCTCACGCGTGAAGCCATACGCAAGGAAGGTGTCGAGAGTCTGCGAGCATACACCATGTACTGGAAAGCGGCAGAGGCGTTGTGCGTGTTTGTCTTCGCTTTCATGCAGGTCTCAGTCTTGAGGGGCTATTTTGAGACGAAGGCCTGTGTGTAGGAAGCTTTTCAGAAGGGGCGAGTCGCGTCGTGTGGAGGTGCGTGTAGTGAAAATATGAGAAGTAGGAGTAAAAGACTTCTCTTTCTCTATCGGCGTATTAATGTGTGTTGAATGATATCTCTTTTCCTTTTGACTCCGCCAAACACTACACCGAGAATGATTATAGCACTTAGTTCAAACAAACACGAGTAATCGAGATCTACTGCGAATATCACCAGAAACCGATAAGCATCTTTTTTAAGCCATTGAAGTCAACCATGTTGACATGGTGTGTATTTGACGAGAATTCGCTTCCTGAGGTAGGAGGAGTGATGGCCGCTATCGAACTCACCTAAATGGAAAAATGGGGCACGTGCAAAGCGAACAAATTAGGCCAAGAAACGGTATATGAGCAGCCTAACTATCAACAAATCATGTCTCCGTCGTTACTCCAGCAAATTTACGTGACTGCAAGCAAATGCGAGCAGCTGATGATGCCCGCATCTAATGAAGACCTCCTGCATTTTGGAGGCCTTCAAAGTGCTGTCTGCGGTGCGTTGCGGGGATTTCGAGCAGCATTAGAGGAGAATCAGCATCAAGCAGGCGATGATGAACGAGCGTGGAGACAATTAGGTGAAGACTACTGGAGTGCAGTTTTGGATCTTTTGAGCTTTCTGCAATCATTACTGACGCTGTTCCGGACCAAGACGAACGGAAAAGACGATGAAGACGTTGCTCCGATTCCAGATTTGTTGGAGAGGGAGATCATCCGTGCAGAGGAGAAGATAAAAGTTGTTGCAGAGCTCCTGCTTGGAGGACGGGATCATGAACGCGGCGATGAAGATGATGAGAATCATCTCTGGGAAGATAGTCATAGTGAACAATATCTAGTCCTTCGGAGTCTAATCTCCTCCGGGGATGTCATCTCGTTCGTGCAGAAGTATGACCTGTTCTCGACAACGAAGATGCGTTGCAGCGGATGGGAGCTACAAAGAGCGTTAGAACTGCGATATCCGAATTCGAAGGATGATCTGAACAATTCGTTGGTCATCAACATCGCTGCTCAAGTCCAGCTGCTGCTGGACCGCTACGGAGTGGGAGAGGAAATATGTACTTTTAAATTTGTAGGCTGCATGCAAAACTTCTTGAGTATTGACTATCTCTTTACTTGGGTTGTTCAAAAGGATCCACGATAATACTTAAATTTGATCAGATCAGTCTCCGCGCATGATTTCGGAAGAATCAGTCCCCTGAAGAGATCCTGGTCACGTTCCTCAGCCGCGACGACATAGCCATCAGATCCCAGCATGATCACAACGTGCACCTTCGAAGGATGACACTTTCAAAGATTTTGTGAGGGGCAATGGGAAAGTCGAGTGGCCTTAGAGCTTGCTCTGAGGTTGCGAGGCAAGTACTCTGCCCTGAGGATAATCGACTAGGATTATGAGAGCTGAGATGGTGCATGGATCCTAGGGTCGAGGAATGAAAGACAGTCACGACGGATCACAAATATTTATATCATTTTTGAAAGTTCGAAGGCTGTGTCTCTGAACTCTACACTCCACGCTCCACCTTCTCTGCCATCATTCCAACAACATTCCAAAGACATCATTCCAAGAAGATCAAAAATGTTGACGTGATGACACAATGTGGCTTTTACACTTATGGCCTGTCCGAAGATATTTCTTCAGTGTGGTCTAAAACATGTAGGGTAAAATCTGACAAAACATTCTCCTGAGCTTGATGGCCTTGTTGATGCTCTATGATTGGAGTCGATGGAGGAAACGGTGACGAAGAGGGGAGTTGTAGATCTACTAGATCCTCTTGGTACAACTTCGTTCAGTGTGGCTGCAGATCAGAGTTTGCTGTGATGATAAAAGTGAGTCTTAACGGACGTGTCTGAAGATTCGTCTCGGTGTTGTCTCAAACATGTAGGGTAAAATCTGACACGAACTCGATGTGCGATGTATTAACTACAGCGACTACGGCATGCTTCTTTAGTAAGAACGCCCTCTACATCAAACAGAAAACGAAAAGCCTTTTCCTCCACCAGGTCTAGCCGATTTCGTCTTGATATTCGATACAGACAGCGAGACATTGTGGGAAGCTGTTGCTGCTCGCTCAGCCTGTCTCGAACCCGGTAGGGATGAGCTAAGCCAATATGTCCGATTCCACGCT
This sequence comes from Amoebophrya sp. A25, assembly GCA_905178165.1. Lineage (NCBI taxonomy): Eukaryota > Dinophyceae > Syndiniales > Amoebophryaceae > Amoebophrya > Amoebophrya sp. A25. The sequence goes on along the minus strand of CAJINU010000027.1, from coordinate 842,498 downwards.
CAGCTTGTTTCACGCGGACTTGTGGTGCAGTATGATGATTCGGTGGGAGGTACGGAAACGACACCGCGTCGACCTTTAATCTTCTTCCTGCGGCGTTTTGGTCGTTGGATGGAACTATTGTGCCGAGATGAAGCAGCGACGGCTTGCAAACAACTCTTTCTTCTCGACCAGGGCTGCTTTTCGGGATTCCGGGAACTTCTCGTCACCAGCAAGGTCTTCGCCCCACTAGGAGTTTCTCTCCATCTGCTCACGCCGGAGTTCTTCCAAGAAAATGATTGCGACATTATGTGGGCGCCAGATCCGGTTAGTTTTTCACCCTCTGGAAACTACCTAAGTCTACAACAACAACTTGCGTTGCAGTCAAGAGCACAGAGTAAAACTACTGGAGCACAATCGCTGTCGCCATCTGGTGCCGCAAGTCGAGCACAAACGCCTCCATGCACTGCAGTTCGGTTAGACGATGCCAGTTTCTCAGTTCCTGAAGTCCAGGAGCACTTGCGCGTGGCTAGAGCCCTTTTGGATGCTGAGAACGCGCTTTTGGATCGTACACAAAGGGCAATACAGACGTCAGTGGATGTTTACGAGGCGTCGAGAATCGGGCGAGATGAAGATCAATCGTCGGAAGAGCGAATAAATCGTGGGCGAACTTTGCAGCAGAAAGGCAACCTGCTGTCCTGCTGCTCTGAGGGAGCATTGGTCTTATCGGGTATGCTGGCCGACCTCGGCGACGCGGAGATGAACGAAGACGGTGAAGCCTATAATAGAGATTCTATCCATGCACAAAGGAACGCTCTAGCGGACTGGACCTTACGCGCCAGTCCATTTCTAGTCATCGATGAGCGTGGGGCGAAAGCTCATCTGTATCGAGATCCGAAGGATTTGGCGCGGTTGTCTTGGTCGTGTGACGCTACAGATGCAAACCAGAAGTCTTCTGCGCTCCACGTGTGCGAGGACGGAGGTTGTTTCGCAGCTGATTTAGATCATTTTCTTTCTTCAGCCAAACCATCTATTGCTGCTGACGACTCTTTACGTCAACCTGCGGAGCAGGCAGGCGGAAGCGTTGGAGGAGGTAGGAGGACAAAGTTTTTGAGATCGTCGTACACATCTGAGATTGATTTCACTCTTTTTATGTCGGTAACTTCAGATCCGAAATATCCTTTCCAGGGGTTTCCAAGAACACGGCCTGAAAATGCCGTATGTATTCTACTGCGCTTCTGGTAGACTAGACACCAAGCTGAAAGTTGCTTTCTTTAACATGAAGCCCTTCTCCGTGAGGCTTTGGTGGATCGCGAAAAACTTGGGACAATCTACAAGCTCTTGAGGTCTATCTTCTCTCTCGCTTTCTCTTTCTCTCTCGCTTTCTCTTTCTCTCCCGCTTCTTCGTTGTCTAGCTCTGGAAGCTGTTTTTTTTGCCGGGGATCCTTGAAGTGATCTTTCTGTTTCTATCAGGGAATGACTTGACCTATCGCCGGCAAATTAACCCTCGTGGCTGAAACCGGGATGACTTCGCTTGTGGTCGTCCCGGCACAACATAGTGGTACACCAACTTTGACTGTATTGAATTCTGTTATTTACTCTGTACTGGCGTCTTCCTTGCGGATTGTCAACAGGCCTCTGTGTTGCGCCCTCACACTCGCCCTCTTCTTAACTTGCTTGTCCTTGCCCTTTGCTGCACTGCCCGCGAACTGAACGCGGCTTCTGCTGAGAATTCACGCACTGCGTCACGACTGTTTTTGTTCATCTGTTGCAGCTATTACTACTGTACAAACCAATGTAAACTTTCCGGAGATCCTTGAAGTCACTCGTTTTTTCTATGAAGGGATGACTTGACCTATCACCGGAACACCATTGCCTTGGCGCTGAAACCGGGATAGCTTCTTCAGTGGCTGTCTCGGCACAAACCCCTGTGACACTTCACCAGTTTCTGATTCATTTCTGTTCCTACGCTTCGCCAGGCTCACGGATCCCGCATGATGTTACGTCAACGTCGGCAGACGCTGCGAAGGAGGACGCGTCCTCCACGTCGACGTCCGAACAGCCACCCCTGTTCCTCGGTTGTCCGCGACACGAGACTGTGGCTCGCCGTTTGCGACTTGCTCTTGCTGCTCGTCACGACGCCCTCACTGCCCGTCAACAATTTGACGGCTTGAAAAACACACGTCTATCTGAGCTAGAGCGCCAGCGCGCAATCTATGGCGCGAAGATGGAGCGCGAGCGCGTGGTATTGACCAAAGAAGTCAATCGTCAGATTACCGGTTTGGAAACACAAGTGAGAAATCTAGAGGCCCTGCGCGAAGGCGTACGTCACAAGGTGGGTGAGATATTCGAGGCAAAGAGGGAATTGCTATTGCAATGGGGCTGCAGCGGGACGACGCCCGTACCTGGTAGTAGTGCTTTGTTGACATCTTCGGGCTCATCCAGTAGGGCAGCCGGGCCATCAACAGTCGCATTAAATGCTGGGGGCAGCGCTCATGTTGTCGGTCACGTGGCCATGAAATCTGCTGGAGCTTCTGGCAACCTCAACATAGCGCACACGACCACCGCTGGAGGTCGACAATCCAACAACACTTCTGCCAATGCCACGCACAACCAGCACCATTTGTATAATCAGTTGTATCCTCAGGCAGAACTTCCACACTTGCCTGGTGTCCTAGACATTTTACCGGCACCTCCAAATGTCGATGTACTTGCTGAAATGGATCAAGAAATGGAGATTTTGCAGGCCCGGAAAGCCCTGCTACTAGAACGCGCGGAAAAGCGTCGAAAGGAAGGAGAGAAGAAGCTGCGGGAAAAGGAGCGCCTAGACCGCGTTGGAGCAGTGACAGAAGAAAGATTTGTGAGGAGGATGGTCGGGGCACAAGGGGAATGAAGTACCTTGATTTGGAAAAGTTCGAGAAACTCAAGAGTGTAGGTCACCGTTAAGCTAGAAAAACCGTTATACCGTGTGCAAGTAGTGCGTTGACGAACAAACTGATGCAACCGACAGTGTCATGGGTAGTACCCAACCACGGATTGAAATATGAGCAAGTACAACATTTTTGCTTACATCGCGAAAGCGAAAGTAAATCTGGTATTCATTTTGTGCTGTAGTTGGGCAACATCTGCCCTGGGTCAGATCTTCTGATAACTGTCGGGGTGAAAGCGGAAGCATTGAATGCAACAGTCATGTCACGAAATGCCTTGCGCATTAATGCGGGTTAGTTTGTGTCACCTCTAGGCGACAAAAACAAAATTGAGCGACATTGCTCAAGTTTTTTGACTCAAGAGTTTTGAGGACAACAGTCAGTGCAAAATGTGAAGACTTTGACTTTTCGATCTCTTCCCGCGGAACACTACAGGATGGCAAAGCACACGCCCTTGTATTTCGTTTTACTTGATAGTGGTACTTCTACTTGCATGGTTTTATTTTACATACAACAAAAGACTTCGAAGAAAGAACTCCTGGCTCTGTTCAGAGGAGATTTTTTTCTCTCTCAAAAATGTGCGATTGTGGCTTCCTGCTTGTGGTTTTCAAGGACTGAAAGAGTTTGCACCCGGTCTTCGCCCGTCATGAAGTGTCGGCATCGACTGCAGCAAGCCGCTCGCTTTTTGCTGCGCTACGTTTTCGTTTTTAGTGCAGTGCTTCCTCATGGGCGGATCAACGTCTGTGCTTCCTCATGGACGACTCCCTTGACAAGACCAGGTGGACTGTCAGGAGATTTCGGTGGCCAAGCATCGAAACCTGCCGCGGTTGCAAGAAGGACGTCGACAAGACAACAGCCTTTGGCATGGGATGCGCCACCATCGTTGTTGATGCGAGTGCCATCCTGGGATGCAGCTAGTTCCGAGCCTGTCCTGGGCCCTCGCGTGAGTGAGGATACGCGCAGCGTCTTGAGCGGAAGCCAGTGGTCAAGATCGCTTTCTCCGGAACATGACGTTGTCGCTGCTGGAGGGATTCGTGGTCTGGATGTTCCTGTTCGACGCAACATGGCACCTCGAGAAACTACACCTATTTTACAACGGCATCAAGGTAGTGCTTCGCCTGTTGACGAGGACGCAGAGGTGGATCTAACTCTTGTTGCCCCGCCACCGACGTACAATGGAACAGATCGTGATGACCTTGATTCATCGGATGCAGAAATGTCTTCGGACTCGCTTGCCGGTTTCTCACCTCCTGCCTTACGTCAAGTCTTATTAGTAGGCGGCCGCGGAGGAGATGATACTTTCATGATGGCAGCATCTATTTCCGAAGAAGAAAAGCCCCTTATTTCGCCATCTCGTGCTAGGGGTTCATCGTCGTCGTCAAGGCTTGCTGGGGCAAGCAGTGCGAGCACTAGTGGGAGTACAGCAGGTGGAGCAAATTCAAGAACGCGTAGGAGAGCAACGGCACCCAGGAAAGATGGGCGGACGTTGCAACCTGGAGATATGAAAGTTCTGAGAACTCGAGGACAAGACCCACCGGATGTGGGAGGACAAGAACTGAGACGTGCAAGGGGTTCTTTTGGACACGAGCAAGAGCTTCTAGACGCTATGACCCGAATGTCACTCGAAGGGAAGACGAAGACTCCAACTGAAACGCGTTTAGTTCTACACGAAGGAAAGGTATCGGGGTCCGAGGAAGTTGTACCTATCTCGTCTCCGAGTGGCATTCCCCCATCTGGTACAACTAGAGGTGGCGCGCAAGGGGAGGACGAATTGTCATTTTCGATAAACAGCATGCCGTTGCTGCGTCAATCTTCGAGTTCGAGTAGCTCGGGTCCGCGACAGACGTTTACAACAACGGCGGGTGCGCCAGCATTTGAGACGCAGGTTGCAGGTGGAGACGAGCAAAGCGAAAAACCCTCAGGAAACTTGTGCAGCGACGCGAGTTTCATAGGCAGTACCTTGTCGGGAAAAATGGAACAGGGAGAAAAGAAGAGGAGTGTTTGGAAAGTAGCTATTGGCAGTGCCTGTATACCTTTGGAGGACCACGAGCAAAGTTCAGAGACTCCTCAAGATGATCCTCCCGGACCTCTTGCTACCAACGTTGTAGAGTTGTCCTCATTGCTGAGGCAAGAAGTTAAGCCACCGCTGGTTCACGATGATAGTCAACCTCAAATTTTTGAAGACACTTCTCGACGTCCTGATATCTATGCATCAATAGGGAGAAGTGCAAGTGGTTCTCCTGTCTGCAACTACTGCGAGTTGATTCAATTTCAAAACAGAGGCGACTCGAGAACATTCCTGCCTGCAACAGCAAAACGAGGAGTTTCTCAACATCCTGATACCAGTTCACGAGGAACGAGTTGCGCTAGTGTAGTGCCACTGTTATCAGCATCGACTCCCTGGCTTGACGGTAATTCGCCTTCGCGTCATGCTGGGTTTGAAGGGGGCCTTGGCGTTGGGGATCTGCGTTCATTGACAACGCGTTCGATGACAGGGAGAAAAAAGTGCTCCAACATCTTGCCTTGTCTATTCCGCAGGAAGCCGCTCATGTTTGCTGGAGCTATGCTGTGTGGCTATCTGTCGCTGGCTTACCTTGCAGAAAGTAGATGCAGCGGTCCAGAAGTACACAATGGAAATGGAGGATCTCCAAGACATGCATCATCCCATGTGCAGGGGCACGAGCAACAAAATAATGACATGAGTAATTTTTCTCCATCTGGTAGAATCAATACAACAAATATGACGAAGGAACTTGGTACTACTGGCGCTACAAGTGCCGCTGCAGCTGCTACATCTTCACGTGATGTCGTGGACGAAAGAACAAATAGTACCAGAGACGTGGTTGTCGAAACCTCATTGGACCACAAAATCGCCAATATTACCAGTGAGCCAAGAAAGGTTACTCCAGCAAACCAAGTACTTCCCGCACTGCTGGAAATAGAGGATCTTGTTGTCAATGCCAGCGAGAAGTACATGGAGGACCACGATGAGCATCAGTTTCTCTTCAAAAGTCCAAGTTCCATCGAAGATAGAACATTAACAAACTACAGCACCAGTACCAGTGGTCGTGGTGGTTACAACACGACCATTGGTACGAACTACTACACCGATGCTGCAAAGGCGTTGCACTCGTTAGATGAGGATCGATATCGGAAAGAAATAGCGTCCAAATTTTGGACAGATTTGCTGCCTGATTTCGAGATAGTGCGGTTTTTTGAAGAGGTTGCCAAACTTGGGGAAAGTGTCGACGGGATCGTGACCCTCCAGGATCAAGATTTGGAAACAGAACACCAACACCCACACGTCTTCAGTGGAGACGACACATTAGAATACATTGTCGTCCACGGCGAGGGGAAGAAGAAAAGAGATAGTCGTGCTGATGATGATGACGCTGATGATCATTACGACATGAGGGAGGGGGAGCACAACAACATGAAGAAGAAAGTATTAAAACGGAAAGGGAGTATGAGTAAGCAAAGGCACAAACAGCGTGACCACGTTGTTGTTGCTGAAGAACCCGACTCCTGGAATCAAGAGAAATCTGCACTAGAGAAGGGCTCGAGCAAGATGGTACTGATTCTTGGGGATAGGGACACTCCATGCTTCGTCGACCCAGACCCTGTCCTGAGTTCCTTGTGGCGTGGGACAATAACTGCACTAAAGCGAGTAGAGCGCGGGGAGAATACAAGTCCGGATGGGATTAAGGAGGGTCATAGTGAAGCTGGAGATCATATACAGCATAATAAGGCAGCATCTTCATCTACAAGAAAGGAGTCGAAGATAGGGAATGCTATGGAACTGCTTCTGGAGGAAGGGTCATCATTTGCTGCAGAGAACGGTAGGACGAAAAGTCCGGAAATATCAAGGGTCCCCACGTTGTTGACATTTGCAAAAACCCTTTCTCTTGACGTAGCAGCGGTTACGAAGAAATTCTGCGCACCAGAAGTCCCATCAGCAGGAGCCACTAGAAATCCAATTACCTCTAGTACTGCTTCGTCTTTTTCCATCACTCAAGTAGATCCAGCCTTTTCTTTCCTCTTACCAGCAGCGCGGGAGATGCTCTTGAATCATGCACGCGCGTACCGCATGGAAACTGGGCAGGAAATCGAGAACAAAATCAGCGCTGCGATATGGGAAGCACGGCAGCTGTATCCGACGTTGATAGCTATGGAATGGACGGTCATAGACCTAGTTTTGCTAAAGAGAGGTCAGGATCAAGATCGACGTGTTGCAGGAAAGTGGTTCACGTTCATAACGATGATTCACAGCCTAGCTCAAAGTTTCTGTTGCACCTTAGCGATGCAGTGGTCAATCAAACTTCTAGACGGGGAAGATCTAGATGAGTTCTATCACAGTTAGTATAAAAAACTTACTTACATTTCTATTATTATTCATGATAGAAGATGACATTCGTGCCCTTGTTCTAACATCAATCACCTTGTTTCTCGTGCCTCGTCTCGTCCAAACGAGTTGGGAACGAGTGCGCAGATTGCGACTGCCACGTGGATGCTTGCAGAAGGAGGAAAGGAAGTGGCGAAGAATCTTCGAGTAGAGAGTGTTCTGTCGATGGAGATGATTCCAATAGAATTAAGGGTAGGTTAAAGGTGCTTTTCTTACCGCTTTTTATGCCTCTCCTAAGGGAGAAAGGCATAAAAAGCGGGGTAAGCGAGCACCAAAAACCTACCTCTAATAGAAGCAGATGCAGATCAGGAAGTAGATCAACAAGACGTGAGACGAGGACCAGGAGGAGCTACTAGTACTTTTCTGCCTTCCTGTGAGGAGCTTAGAAACAAGGTCTTTCAACAACTTCATTTTGGCTCAGTATCACATCGTCTCCCTTCCGACGGACCACCACCAGGAGCCCTAGATGATCAAGCAATAAAGCCTTACTCTGATGCAATAGCCCTCATCATCAAAGTAGACTTTTTCCAAGATCAAGATGCTGAAGATTCACGAGCTGCTTCTGCAGAACAGAGGAGACTGAAGCAACAACCATCGGATATCATACTTGTAGGCCGTAATGAGGAATCAGAATCTGACGAGCTGACAGCTAAGGTACGAGCATGGGCTGAGCAACAAGAGCAGTTTCATAGGAAAATGAAGGAGGTAAAAAAAGACGTCGATAAAGGTAAAAAACATGATGAAGATGATAAAAAAACTACTTCGGCTGGTACAGCTACAGGCCCGGGCAATCGTGATGGTCGGGAGACACCTCCTCCGTCTCCAGTGTTTGTATCAAGCATGAGTTTCCTTCTTCTTGTCGGTGAGGAACTAGAATCGACGAGTACAAGTAGAAGGACGTCGTCAAGTAGTTCAACAACCAGAGCTAGTACTACGACGAGTCCATCTCAACATCATGTCAGTGAAGGATACTACCAGCGTTTGCGGAAGAAGCGGAAGCTAAAAGACGAAGAAGAACAAGAACTGGACTCAACCGGAGATGCAGAAGGGGATATTATTTATGCTAGAGGTACTAGTAGCAGGAGCAGGCTCAAGTTTCTGCTGTATGATCCGAGCAAAGAGACTGGCATGGGGCGCGAAAGCTTTTTTAGTTCATACACGACCACATCGTGCACTTCTGGAGAAACGACAAGTGGCATGACGTGGTGGGCGGTGATGAATCAGTCTGTCAGAAACTTCGCGACAAAACTACAACAAGAGAAGGAAAGAGAGCTTAGACAACATCTGAAAGAAGGAAGTCGCAAAGAGAAGGAAGTTGGGGCATCGCCGTCTTCCTCGACATCAGTAGGGCCGCTGAAAGCGCGAGCAGGAATTTACAAGCTGCTATGATTAGAATATGTGAAAATGAAAAAGAAGTTGTCCTCCTAACCTTGTCCACCGATAGCCGTGGCCTATTTGTTGTCCAAAGAGACACTCAATCTCAAAAAGTTGCGATCCTGATTTACTTAACTATTACAACTTCAACTCTTAGCTACCATTTTTTTTGAAAAGCGAAAGCTTGCTTCGTGAGGATGTTTCTTCTAGAGAAGATGTAGTCGAGCAAAGGTGTTTTGCTAGAGCCAGTTGATCAATGGTAATACTCAGCGTTACTTGATAGCTAATATCTTTAGCTTGATATAACTCAAGAATGTATATCCCATCTCCATGCAATGCATTACCATTACCATTTTTTTTCCCCAGAGAATATAGTAAAACAAAGACAAAGAATCGTATTTGTAAGGGCTGCATTATATTTCGTATTACTTGAAATTTAGATAAAGAAGAGCCAATCCCTGTCTATCATATCTCTCGAGTCGTTGTATAAGCGCAGAGCGATTACTGTTTGATAACCGCAAACAGGCCTTCATTTCCTGGATTTGCAGCCTCCAGAACTTGAGGATCATGATTTATCTGAAGACAAAATGATAATCTTAATCAACATCTTTTGCCTTTGCATCGTTAGAAATGAGAATGCTGTGGAAGAGGAAGGAATATCTACTAGAAGTATTGTGTGCAGGAGAACACCTCTTCCACATTGTTATGTTGAACATGTGGAAAAAGTATCGTGAGGACATGTTGTGTGCAATAATGACCCTGCATGTCAGGAGAGCCAATAATGTCCCTACTTCCGTACTGATGCCGTGTGAAGAACACTTGCATCTCAGTTGCTGGCTGAACAAAAGTGACAACTATCTCCTCTGAACTGCAAGCATCGGTGAAATTTTTTCTACTCAAGATTTTTATGCTGTGATTATGGCTTCTTTTCTTTCCTTTTTTTAGCACTCAAAGCTATTCAGATATCGTAAAACATTTTCGTCTCCGTCCACCAAAACAGGATAACGATGATCAGCGCTCAGTTCACTGCGCTCAAGGAAGTGTGTTAACGCAATGTGAAGCTAGATTAGTTTCACTTCTATGAAGATAGTGTAATACCAGATCACCGTCTTTTTTACATCACAAAAATCAAATACTACCGCATCTAAATAAGTAATACAAAACCTAAGACCAACTCTAGATTTTATTACAATCTTAAAGACAACAATTACTCTATCTCAAAAAACAAGAACGACAAATCTAAAGCAATCAGTAAAATGACGAAGAAAAAGAAGTTACCCATCAAGAACCTAAAAATGGGAGCACAGCATCGTGCAGTTCTTCTAGCACTTGGCAGTGTCGCGGGCCATGTCTCGGCAACTTCAATGTACACTCGTCAGGGTGCAGCTTCCAGCACTTCTGTTGATGCGCCATACACGCAGCTCCCACGGCGTGATTACCTTGCGGAGGCAGAGGGACGAGGAGATACGGTACTGACTGGCTCTCCAGATGTTCCTGACGTCGCATCTCCTGAAGCAGGAGAACAAGCCTTCCCTGTTTCATTCTTGACTGCGACTCCGGATGGTCATGCGGAGGCGTCTTCTCTACATCTTCAAGTTCAACCTGGGACTCCGAATGCTACTACGGAAGCGTCTCCTCTACATCTTAGTAGACCTGGGAATAATGGTAAACACGGCCCACCTGATGTAGCTAAAGAAGATGATCCTCCACTGGAACTGCAACAAGTCCAGAAACCACAAGGTGACCGCAATGTTACCGGGTCGATGAGCGAAGGCGAACACGATTTCTACTCTGATGCTGATGGTGAAGGGAAAGTTCGTCGTCATCAAGTGAATGACCAAGGCACCCCCATCTGCTCTGACGGAGACGAAGGATGTGAGGTATCTGTAGAAGCTCAAGTGCCTTCAGTTTCAAATGGAACACGGAGTACAGCTACAGCTACTACTGCGGCAGAAAGAAGTAGTAGGCGAGGTCTATCTACTCCAGGGCCACGGCCACCAGGTATAGATCGATTCCGTGGTGCTCCTCGAGATCAATTTGGAAGACCGATGATTCCATTGGCTCAACATTGTGGACAAAATAGAAGCGCGCGGGTTGCTGCAATGAATAGAAGCAATGCAAGTGCAACTCCTGTGCTGGATGTTGCAGGTGATGGAACTGCTCGAGGTTTTTGTCGTAGGCTACTGCAGCCCATGGTTGGGTATAACAGCTACAATCAAGCTGGAGATCGAGATGGTGGTGAAGTGACCTATGATCTAACTGGCAATGGTACTAGTCCTCCACCTCCCTATCTTCAAGATCTTGATGAAGATCAAGGGCCAGCATCCGCATCCCCGATCTACAGACAACGACGACCAGAGAGGCTGAGCACAGTTTCTTCTCCTGAGGGTGGAGGTACGTCTGGAATAGCTCGTCGACAAGGTGGTCACGACGTTTCTCATTTACAAGCGTGGATCTCTGGAGCGATTGGAAATCTAAGAAGAGCACAAGTTCCACCTTTGCCGCTTCCTGGTCTACGTGGAGGTGTTGGCAGAGCACATAAGAGTTAAGGCTTGGAGTTGTTGCTGAATTTGCGTGCAAATGATATTAAAATTTGCAGCAGAAGTTGCATCTAGAATGATCGTGCTGGTCGACCTGTTGACAGTGGGAATAATAATGCTTTTTTGTTGAGATAAACTACGACATTTGAATGCTCTAAAAGCTGGAATCGGAATCCATCCTCGCAAGAGCAGCGACGAGTCCGCCGACCTCCGATGCTGCGATTTGGTACCACAATCAGACCACCATTTCCGGATCCGATTCGGACGAAAGCCTGTCGGTATCCGAGGGTGAATCCATTCACGGCCCACATCAGCATAGATGCTTGACGCGTCCTAGAGTTCGGGGACCGAACCGCGGGAGTGTCTTACTCTCTTTGGGGATTGTGGCCACACTGGCGCTAGGACTGGAAAGCGGTTGGTTCAAAAATGGAGACAAACTTGCACCGTTGATGCATATGCCAGAGAATAGTACAAGAGGAGTAGGCGGTGAAGAGATGGGTCGTCATGTGGAAGGAGTTGGTGGTGGAGTGTTTGATCCGAGTCCGACACATGATATGGGAGGCGTCGCAAAGGAGCAAATAAAAGCAAGTGCTGGACGAGGAGGACGACTCGGCGGTCTTTCTGCGGAAGAGCAACAAGGCCGTCGTAAGACCAACATCTATGTATCGGCAGAGTATGCCTGGGACGCTTTCCAGTACGTGGAGAAGGAAACGCCCATGGTCTACCAGAACATGCTAAGAAGATTGTTTCCGCAAGAAGAGATTCTGGGTTTTTTTGAAACTGTGGCACGACAAGCGTATGCGGAAGTTGAAGGAGATGGTCCGCTGCAAGATGATGTGAATCAAGGAGGGAAGACCAGAACGTCTCATGGAAGAGCAGGCTCTTCTTCACCAACAGGACAGGGACTAGATAGCGGTAGCACCCGTCCAGGAGACCGACACCACCAAAGTCAAACACGAGGAGCTCTCGAGAACAAAGCCTATGCTCATTTCCTAGAATCGATACCTTGGGTTCCCGAGAGTGCGCATGTGGCTGGTAGGGTTGTTGTGGATACAGAAGATTCTGGTGATGCCCTCACCCACTCAAAAGTCGACCTTACCCGTTTCCAATGGAGTACGCAGATCAGACCTTTGTGGCTGGAGACCGTCTCCGCTGCGTGGAAAGATCTGGACAGCTTGCAATTGGCCACCGACGAGTATCTGTGGACTGTCAAGGAAACTGAGGATACCGAGAAAGCTGACGCTGATAGTGGCTACGGTGTTGAATACGAAAGACAAAAACGACGTGCAGCACGAGAAGCAACAGTTGAAGACAGGCTTGAAAACAGGACTGCGGTTGAAGACAGGTCATCGTCAGTTCCGAGATCCTCTTCCACTCTGAAAACATTTCCTTTAAAAGTACGACCCAAAACCGACGCGAGTGGAGTGGAAATGTACACTTACGAATCGCCTGTTGCCGTTGAGGATATGCCTATTTCTAAGATCAAAGAAGACAAGGATTTGACGGCTTATGGACCGGAAGCTTTCGGAGAACATCAGGGTCCACCGGGTGAAAGGGTAAGGGAAGAGCAGAGCGCACTAACAGCCTGGGAAGATCTCATTCGGGCACAGTTCTACAGCAACCTGATGATGATTGGTCCGAGGAGTAGAAGGGAGTTACTAGAGGAAGTTAAGCAAGATGAAAAAGAGACCATCACTACTGCAAAACCAAAAGAAAAAGATGAAGACGATCTTGTCGAGAGAGAAAAGGTGGACAAGAAGACCACTGCATCAACTAGTAGAATTGGAGGAGAGGTGGACGATCATGATCGTGACCAGTCTACTTTAGCAGATATTCGAGCTGCATTAGAACGCGTCCATGAAAATGCGAAGAAGAAGATGAAAGAAGAGGAACCCTCTACGTCTCAAGAGCGTCCCTTTAAGATCATAGGCGAGGAGAAGCGCTTCGCTGCTGAAGAAGTGTCGGTAATCGACTACGCCCTTCGAGACGTGCTCTTAGAGGCTCCAAAAGGGTCGTTGAAACTTTTTCTCCAGCAACTTGGCTATCGCCCGCGTCCCGACTTCATTCTCAGTTATCTAGCTTCACATCTTGGTTTGCCGGACTCCGAGGAACGAGGAGGAATAGGTTTAGATCCTTTCGGCATGCCACCTTCTTCTTTCTCAGCTACGACAACGAGTCCTGGTCAAGAACTACATAATCGTGGTTTACAGCAAGTAGAATTAGAGGCGCATCAAGATCAAGAAATAGGTCTTGATCCTTTCGGAATGCCACCTTCTAGCTTTTCAGGAACTGGGCCCAACGTGGGACCTTCAAATGCTTGGAAATTTTTGACGCAGGAGTGCTTGGCTGAGGCTTCTCTGCGTGAAGAACAAGAACGCGGTGGAATTGAAGATATGGCCCAAGAAGCTAAGTCCGAGAAGGTTCGTGCAGCAGTAGGAACAGGTTATCGACCTTATGTCAGGAGCCGTACGAGTAAAAAAGATTCTTCACAAGCGGGAACTACAGTAGACGAGAATACAAAGTCGTCTGACGACGAGGATGACCCCCTAGTGACCTGCAAACGGGGTCGCGACTACAGTGGTTGCCCACTCGGCTTTACGGTAATCGATGGTGGAGGATGCCTTTTCAGGGAGTACAAGATCAATGACGGAACGACTTTTGCCGGTCGTGATGGTAGTACGAGTGCTGCTGCTCTCGGCGCTAAGAATAAGAATTATGGTACTAGCGGTCTGGATGACGATGAAAGAGCAAAGAGATTCTTGCCCTCAGATTTCTACGATCATCAACCTCTTCACGCTGGAGAGATCGATGCACAGACGAAAGTAGAAGTTCAGGAGCAGCCAGAGCCAGAAGGAGCAGAGGTAAAGTATGGGAACAAACATCATGGTGAACATCTTCAACAGATGAGTCGTGACCAACGTCACCATCTAAACGATCAAAAGCATCCGCATATCGTCCAAACTATCTACTACTCCAAAACTGCGCAGTGCGGCGGAGGGCCCTTCTACTTCGGCGAACCCAAGTATCCACAACAAAAGAACGTTAGTACACAAAAGATCATCGCAGGCAAAACGCGTTTTGAGAAGGAGTGCAAAGCGATCTTTCCGTGTAAGCTGGCACCCCACGCACCACCTGCGAGGTACGTCGACGTAGCATTTGGGTCTTTAGATACAACCTATGAGGGTCCAGGAGCATCTGTAACTGTATCATCTCCTCCACCTCCTTGGTTAAAGGAACACGGTGGTCCCGGTTCTGCAGCTGGTCTCGCGCCTACTGCTCCTTCAGAAGAGGAGAATGTGGTCGCAGGTGGCCCAGGAGGACCTGAAGGGTCGCCAAGACTCGCTCTCGCGGTGGCGGAGCAAGACAAAGATCAGGCTACAGCGAACAGACTGGCGAAGTACATTGCTCATAGAGATCGCTTGCAGCGTAGTGACAGTGCGTCTTTTTTGAATCAGATAGACGAAGGCACGAGCAAGAAAGTCGCTGACGGAGATGCCAAGAGCAACAAGAAAGTCGCTGACGGAGAGCAAGTCGCGGAAGGAGATGCCAGCATCAAGGTATCAGATCGGCAAGCAAGACGTTGGTCTGAGGAGCCGGGTCATTCAGAAACACTTTTGCGGAGGCTCATGAAAAAGCTTGGTGCACCATCTACAGCAGAAAAAAGGTGGGACTGGGAAGGAGAACACCTTCTAGATGATGCTATACCGATGTTGGAGCACGAACAAACGGCGGAAGATAAAGTCACATCGGTTCACAGAGATAGCGTAGTTCAAGAACAACATCTTCCTGCACAACGGGCTCTCTCTTCATTGGGTCCTGTGCCACGTCCTCCAGTCGAGGACTGTGTTTCTGCTGTCCGTACTGCAGTCTTGCCCGTTTACTCGCAGCTCATCGAGGCATTGACAGACCGTTTCATCTCGACGAATGAGGGAGCCACAGCTTTGGTATCATGGATGTTGTCGGGACAGAGTCATGCTGGAGGGAATACACTGGACGCCATGAAGCTCTTCAAAGTGCATCTACAACCAGTCGTGCCTACCGGGATTTACACTCTTGACTTAAAAGGCCATGGAAAAGGACATGATCGAGATGATCAACATCGCAGAGGTGCCAATGAGCAGTATAAGGTCGTAGAACAATTTGAATCTAGTTCTAGTTTAAAACGGAGTAATCGTAAAGACGGAGAGGTTCTTCCTCGTCCTTCTAGTTTGCCCGATCATTCTCTTGAAGATGGAGACAGAAGAGCTCTGCGAGGTCTTACTGCGTTCACTAGCGGTAGGGAAGATGCGCCTTCGTCTCCATCTTCTGCTTCTGTAAACGCAAACAAGAAGCTAATTCTCTCTCCGTTAGTGTATGCACGGGATCACGTGCCACAACCAGCACAAGAAATACCACATCCACATCCACAACCAGGAGGTTCAGACGGAGAATCTAGTTCCCCATCCTCGAAGGGTCAAGATATGTGTTTTTTCGAGCAACTCTTCGGAGGCGAGGCGCCTTCCTCTAAAGCTTTCTCGACTGGTACAAGTTCTGCTAGCTCTACTCCACCAGCTTTGACTGCATACTCAATTTCCATCAGTTTTTATGCGGAGGCTGGGATTGGCGCCACAAGTTTCTCGAGAACTACTAGTAAACCGAAATTGTTCGATCATACTTTTACTTTGATTCGAGCACTGCGTAGGAAGAGACCGTATCATTCACCTTCTGCTCCTGAAGAGCAGCGTAGTGGAGAACCTCCAGAACCTGAACGAGGAAACCAAGGACAACACCGTCAGCATGAATTCGAAGAGGAGTTTTTCATCTTTGATGCAGGAACTTTTGGCGGCATTCGCACAAGGGAAATGGAAGACTCGCTTTTCCTAAGACATAAGCTCGATCGCGCAAAAGATGAAGCTGAAGCGAAGAAGATGATGAAGTACAATCCAAGCGCAGAACGTGAACAAGAGCGCACTGAAGAAGGTAGCAGCAGGAAGGAAAAGCCAGAGGGAAAACAAGATGAAAACAGAGCTAAAACAAGTACACCAATTGATGAAATGGATGTCGACATCGAGGAACGTGCTACTGCTTCTAGTACGACTAGAATGAGTCCAGCTACGTCGACGACACAGGCTACAACACGACTTCATGAGAAGGAGGATAGCAAAGCCCGCGTTTCTTTGAAACTGCGTCGATTGTCTAAGGAGGTCGGACATGGACAACCTGTGGACAGTGACTCTTGGAACAACACGATGATAGCCCCGATGGCTAGGCCTATAGCGATGCCAGATTTGGATTCAAAGAGTGATAGGTGGATAGCGAAAATGCCAGCAGCTGCTAGACGCGTAAGTCGTGAAGCGTTACAGAAGCTTTTTTGTTCACCGAGGATGTTACTTTTGTTAAGGCCGCATGAAACATGGCTAGTATCGCATCGATAATTTACTTCAAGATCGTTTCTTCTAGTTCACCAACAAAACTATCCAAGTCAAATTGAAATAGAAATAATTCGGTTCTTGAATATTCAGTCCGTTACTAGAACTAGCACCTTTGTTCATTACTATGAAGTCCTGCTAATTAAAGTCTTCTATGCAACCGCCCCACGATTGGGTACACTCCTACCTTTGTTCATTAGTACTATGAAAAGTTGAACCCCTTCTTCTAATCTGCTCCGACAACGCGCTCCGCAGAGTCACTTACGACCAGGAAAGCGGCGAAATTGAAGAGCTAGAGGATGAAACCAGCTATCGAGATGAGCAGAATCGCCCCTACAGATCTTTTATTCCCACTGTGAAGGATCTAGCTACCATCGAACACGGCTCAGCGACAAAAAGATTTGCTACTGGGTGGAAACGATTGTTACGAATTGATACAGTGACTTTTTTATCCAATATTTAAAATGAAAATTTATGTTTGTTGGCATGACTGGCTTGCTGTGTTTCCAAATATGGAAGTCATAACTGATTTGCTTGGTGCAGGCGCTCTGGGCATGATTGTGCTTCGCATATCACCATTCTCTTCCTGCATTCTCTTCCTCTAAGCCTGTGGAATCGGGTCTTGCTGCGAGAGCTTTTACCACAAGTAACCTTGGACCAAGGTGGTCTCGCCTTTCCGTTCTTGCGAAGCGTCTATCGATTTCAGGTTTATGAAAGCGACAGCAAGAACCAGAACTCCTAAATAAAATTGTTGGAGAAGCATCTTCAAAGAAGAAAAGCGAATGATTACTACGCTATTATAGCAATTGGCGAGGAAAAATTTTCATATATTACATGTTCGAACATGCAATTTGCAGTAGTTGGTAAAATACAAATAGAGAAAAGTATCATTTACATTATCTGATGAAGTTGAATGTCTCCCACGAAGCTGTGGATGAACCAAGACATGTTACAATATGAAGCTGTGCCCTGGAAGATTTCCAGGCGATGAGGAATAACCTAGCCGCGCATTCGAAATATAAATCTGGTTATTTTTACATCATCTTCAAGTTCAAATGCATCTCATGAAAGTTACGCAAATTGCACGTACAGTAGGAGCTTGTATTCTGCTACTTCTGGTGCTTGTCTGGAAGTAGGTTTAGACCGATTTGAACCACTGTTCTGATTCTTGATTGTATGTAGGAAATCTAATGATTGATTTTTACTAGGAGCCCAACAACCACGCTCAGAGTGGGAATACCAAAGAGATGATTGAATGATCCACCGTGCGAACTGGAATATCATAGACTACATGAATGATTATTAAACTTCTATCATCCAGTGCTGACTGTTTGTGTATGAAAGATAGAAAATTTGACTCATTCTGCGTCCATCCTCACTGTCGAAAACGCCAAGATGTGCGAACGTGAGTAACATCAGATGGATGTTGTAACGCAGCTGCCAATGAGCTACTTCTTCTTGAGCCGTATCTTCGGCCATCTGGGAGCCGACTGGATAAGTCGTTAAATGCATACACTAAGTTTCGTTGCCGAAAAAGGTGTGTCATTTCGCTGTCCTTGCTGTGGTATATGAGTAGAAAGCTTCTAATATCCTTGATATTCTGCGCCACGTTAGTCTTACTCTCGTCCCAAGTCACTTATCCTCGTTTTATAATAAAAGGGTTGAAGGAAAGACCTACTTAGCTTAAATGAGCTGATCACTCATCCGCATCCCCTCACCCAAAAACAGGAATAAGTGTACTAGCTCTGCAGGCAGGCAAAGTAGTTGACACGCTGGAAGCATTGAGCGGAACTTCAGTGCATACTTTGGAAAGCTGTTCTTATCGTCTTTTGAGTGAGAAGCTGAGCGAAGAGAAGCAAAGCGAAAAAGTAGAAGTCCGAGAACAAAACACAAAATTGGAACCAGATTCATTGGGGCGCAATTCTGTCTAGAACCAGGAATAGAGGACAAGTAAAACGCTTTTGCTAAACAGGACCAGTGGAGCGAGATCGTGCTGTTTTCTTGACTCGTTATTTTTCTGGTCTGGCTTCTTCTTAGAAGGTCTTTGAATGTGATGTCTGTGAATTATTTGCATGCCATGCCACAGCTTGTGATCTCGCACAAGGGTGGGAACTGACTTAAGTCGCTAAGTTTAAGTCTGAGGCTAAAAACAAAACACCAACTATGAAAGATGGATAATATTTATATTCCGAGGCATGCAAGGCGTGCAACTGCAACTTTCGTAAGGATGCGAGAAGCGCGATGCAGAAGCCCACTGGTTTTGCAATGTGCTGAGGCTCAGCTAGACGAGCTCACGTACCACAGAAAAAGTGCTAAACCCAAAGCCATCCTAAAAAACGATGACATAGCGGTATCTTTCACCCAATCTAAAACTCTGTGCTTCACGATAGCGTCTAGATCAAAATTACGGTAACAGTCGACTGATCGTTCTTTTTTGTATGACTACAGTACGCCTACGACTAGAGAACAAGCAAATAACCATTAAAAAAATGTCCATCACCTCGCACGTTCCTCCCTCTCGTACAACCAGCGCGACAGCATTGGAGCAACAGAGGATGATCACCTTCCTCGAAAATCATGGCGTAGTCTTTTCGGAACTGCTACAGGATGTGCTTGCGAAGAAGCCAGAGAATCCTTCATTGTTCATACTGCAGCGGCTCTGCGAAGAAGCGACGCAAGATGAATTAGACAGAGCTGGACTGGCTCTGCTGCATAGGAAAACGGCGAGCAATCAGCTGTGCGCGCGAGCATTGTTGGCGGATATATTGAGTTTATGGATGATGAATGTGAGTAATCACGAGTTTACCGTATTATGCTACAACTTTTTCTACGCATGAAAAAAAAATGGAAAATTATCTATTGCTGAAGGTCATAAATTTTGAATTCTTCATTATCGGACATCGGCAAGCGCAGAACGGAAAGCGCACCCCGACCCGAGCAAGAAGACGTCGAAGAAGAGCTTGCAGCGTCGAGAGAAGATGGAGAACATGATGAAATTCAAGAGGACTATGATATCGAAGATGGAGACGAAATAGAAGATGGCCAGTTTTGAGTTTTAGGTTTGCATGAAGATGTGCTTGTGCTAAAAAGAATTGCGGACGAAATGGATAAAAGTGAAGAGGTACTAAGTAGCTAGTAGCTAGTACAAGAACAGTTGATCTTATTAATTTATATTTTTTTGCTTTGTGGTTGTGCTGGAATGCTGCAACTGCATCTAACTCTAATGAAACTACTGACTCCGACACCCGTTGTCGACAGCTGGATTAGTATTTTTTCTGGCATCTCCTGGATCTGGACAGGACCTGGAAAAAAGGGTGTTTTCGTGCTCCGCCACGGAAACTGGTGGACGCCATTGATTTTGATAGGATATGCATCGTGGGTTTTCTGCAAAAGGAGTTTCCAATGCAAACCTCTTCAAACAAAAAATTAGTTGAACAGGAAGCATAAGTAAATAGCTTCTAGGGTAAAACAGAAAAATGTCCTCCACCATTTCTCCGCTCGCCGGTCTAACGGGTAAAGTAGCGATCATCACCGGCGCGGCCAGTGGCATAGGTCGTGCCACAGCCAAGGCCTTCGCAACTGTCGGGACTAGCGTCATCTTGGTCGATGTCGACGAAACAGGACTCCAAGAAACGGAGAAAGAAGTACTTGTGGTCTTAGATGAAAGATTTGGATCTTTTCCGGTCGGCGTTGAAGACGGAGGACGAGGAGCTGCAGCTGGCAATTCTGCTTCTCCTGCTACCGTAGTCTCCTGTGTTGTCGATGTAAGCAGTCCAAAAGCGATCCGTGATTTCGCAGATGACCTAGCGAATCGAGGAAAAGAACACTCTCGCGTGGACATCTTGATCAACAATGCAGGTGTGGGGATATTCTGTCCCGTAGTCGGAGGTGATCTTATTCTTAAGGATAATGGAAATGCCGGTGTCCACAAGCAGGAGGAGAAAGAAGACACCACATGGGAAAATCAGTGGCGACAGTGTTTAGATGTCAATTTGATGGCGCAAGCACGCTTGGCGCGTGCACTTATCCGAAGAGGAGTGTTGGTTACCTCACGGGCGGGGGCGTCAACGTCATCATCACCGATCGAAGATCATGAAGATGAAAAACAGCCTGCTACTTGTAATTCTTCATCTCCATCATCTCACTCATCTCCTCGCGCTCCGTCAACACCCTGCACCTCCGTCATCATCAACGTCACGTCCACCGAAGCACATGCTGCAACACTCAATAACGCCGCTTACGTCACTTCGAAGCACGCTGCCATTGGTCTGACTCGCGCCCTCGCTGTGGAACTTGCACAGTGGGGCGTGCGCGTGAATTCTGTGGATCCTGGTAGTACACGAACTGGTATCACAGCGGCGATCCCAGAAAGACTAAAAGAGGTGCATGCGCAACGCCTCGTACCGTTGCGGAGGTACGCTGAACCAAGTGAAGTGGCAAATGCTATCGTGGCACTATGCTTGCCTAGTCTGTCCTACGTCACAGGTGCTAGCTTGCTCGTGGACGGAGGGCATATAGCGAATAATGCTTTGTTACCGAGTGGAAATCGTGTCAAGATATTAAAGAGATCGAAGTTGTAAAGTTACAATGACTATCTTAATTCTTGTTTGACATGAAAGAAAAGAAACTAAGGAGCTCAAGAAAATGAAGAAAATGTAAATGCAGCCGTATTATGGTGTTGAGTTATGTTCAAGTTCATGCATAAGCATATCAAGATGAAGATCAAAACCACAAGAAGTAAAAACGTGGATCAAAACCAAATTCGCGTAGCGACCCTGTCCTTCTTGGAGTGGTACTTTTTATGATACAACAAGCTCATAGTCATACTCTTACTCCTACCCAATAGCGATCGTCACGCACTCGCTCTTGACATCAACCAAAGTAAGCAGGAATTTTAGCGCTTGAAGATTCTGTGGTCAGTATGACGCCATGCTATTCTGTAACGAGGTAAATTCGTGGTTCTGTTCATGCCAGACAGAGAGAGAGAGAGCGCAACAGAATAAGAACGTGGAGAGAGCCACCAAGGCACTAAGCTACTGAGTAGGATGATGAAAGGCATAGGCATAGCCTAAAGACATGGCCGATGTTAACTATCCCCAACGCTTTCAGGCCAATGATATAATTGCAAGGAATAACGTCCCCGCTAGAATATTAAGCCTTACCGAATTTGCTAAGTGTTCGAGTACGCAGCAGGAGCCTGGGACCACAGAGGTTATCAGCCTGCTTAAGTAGCTAGAATTTATAGAAAATTTTCGTGCACGATTAATTGCCCCGATATTTTTGACCTTTAGAATAAGGTGCTTACTATTTTTTTTGGGAACATAAAGTTTGGATTGGTAGTATAGTGCTTGTTAGAATCAAAGTGGGACTTTGTTAGAATCAAGACCTATACTAGATCCGGAAACTTACGGTAGGCGTAGCACTTTGGAAAGCAACTCGACCCTGATAGAATTTAAAGCGTTTGCGTTCTGCATGAAACAGCGCACGTCGTTCACTTTTAAGAATCAAAACCTGCATGCTAGATCCATAAAAAATCGAACGATCAGATCAATACGAGTGTAAGATCCTCTAGTATCTTAAAAGCCGCATCAGTGTTCTACTTCCCCCGAGAAAGTTCAAGATATTTTTCGCTCAAGGTAGTAGCTGTTCTTAATCGATTCGTGTTCCCGCTGACTAAGTTACAAACATTGTCGCTGACTATTGATTCACAAGAATACAGATGCTGCAGTAATCTTCGTATGTGCTACAGGAGTTTCAATTTCTACTACTATTTGTGCTGTCTGTCCCAGCAGCAGAGCAGAGCTGAATATTAGAGATTATTACAAGCCACGAAAACGCAGACTACATTACACATTTATTTTTCGCAGAAAAAGAAAATTACGATTTGGTGTTGCCTAGTACTAGTAGTAGGACAACTACGCCAAAAACAAGATGAGAACGCTGACGCTCACCTCTTCCTGTGCAGACTATAATGGGCGCCTGCGGCATTCCCATTCCATGCTGGCTTGTATCGTTCTCCTCGTTTCGTTCCTCCTGTCTTCTTCATTTAGCAACTCCGTCGTTTCGGGATTGCAACTTCGAGCTGCAGGAGCTGGAGATGGAACTTCCAAGGACGAAGAAGTGACGCGGAGGAGACGTTTGGAAATGATCGATTCGGTGTCCGACGTTGAATACGTAGTCGACGTCGTTATACCAGAGAAGACTGGAATCACAGTAGCGCAACTCTTAGCAGAATTTCGATACTATGGGAGGACGAAGAAAGAAGTAGAAGAGGAGGAAGAGATGGCGAAGATGAAAAACGATATCGAAGTAGAAGTAAAAAGGCGTCCGGCATATGGCTTTTCTCCGGTCGACAAGATACTGAACGAGGAAGAGAGGATCCAACTCACTCTTCTTGAGCATGAGGGGCATCCTGAACAAGTCCTGAAGTCCGATTCTGAGGAAGATATTGGTCGCTTTTTAAGACCAGAAAACTTGTTCGATTCCGGCACAGATAAGCAGAAAATGGTCCTCAAAGTTGTTTTTGTTGACGGTCGACGGACAGGATCGCTGACCTTGCGCGTAAGGAATGAAGAGCAGTTCTGGTTAGAGTCTTACAAACGAGGCGGATCTAAATTTGATGAGGAGAATCCTTATCGTGGTGAATCTATTTCAGTGCACCCTTTCTATGACGTTGAGTGGTGGAAAGGCATGACGTTTGACGATCTAGAACAAGAATTACGGCGAAAGGATGCGGAAGCTCGCAGAGCGAACCCGGACCGCGAGTTTGGAGTTCTAGATCATTCTGATAGTGTAGCACCACGAATTTGGTCGCAAGTGTGGAAGTTTTTTTCTACTTTTTTTAGCAGAGCAGGCAGATCTTCATCTACCACTTCTACCTCGACCGTGTCAGCCTCAAGAAGTAGGTCTAGGAGATTGGAATTTTTTCGACTCGAGCTGGCTCGACATCTTGCAGGTGGGCAGCACAGGCTGCAATGGTCCTCGGTATCAAAGGACAACTCGCCAGAAGTGGAGCACGCTATTAATGTCGATATTTGGAAGATTCAAAAAGAAGAGGTGCAGGCAGGAGGAAGGGAAGTTTACTACCCAAAACCCGTGATCCAATTCAGGGAACATCTCGAAGACCCTCATCAGCCTAAAGTTAAGACTACTTCTCAATATATTCATTTCATTTCTACAGGTCAGGTCTCCCTATTTCCTTCTTAGGACAATTGGGAAAAATGTAGTCAAGAAATGAACTGTTTTGAATGAGCTCTAAAAAAGGCGAGACGCTAAGATTTCTCCCCGAAAACGCTCTTCTTGGTGGCTTAACCGAAAACGAAATAGTGAACGTCTTTAAATTTCAAGAAGTCGTAAATAAATGGGATCCCAAGACTTGTAGTAGGCCTCGTTTCTGATATTTGTTGTCGAACACGAACATGTGATATACTACTGATTTTTATGTAGTTGCTGTTTTGATGTTTTGATGTTTTGAGTGATTCATGTACATTCTTCCCTCGACTCGCATTTGCTCAACGACATGTAGATCAGGGACTTCGACGGCCAACTCGTTTACTTTCATGTAGTTGCTGGACTTCCAAGTCAGAAACAAGGGCGCGGATCCGTTGTCCACTCTTGCGGTGATCTTTGACATCAAGAGTTCGGGTGAGTATCATGTCTACCAACGCGGTCCGTGTCTCATTGATGCGAAGGTCCAGGGCTACGAAACTGGAAGGTGTGCTGCCTGAGTAAAGTCAGCTGGACACGATAAAAAGTAGGCTGCTATTTTCGGCGGAAGAACGTTCTGCTTGTTTAAAGTGACTGGTTAACAGTGATTACGCATCATCAAGTAAGCTTCATCAAGTAGCTTGGGCTCGGTCAAAAAAGGCAAGGCCGTGTACACATGGGCACTAGCCTCAGCCAAAATGATCGTGGTTAGATGTCTAGTTCAGCTCGAAGAGTTGGGCCGGAATTTATTCCGACTAGATTTGCTTACGAAGGAGAAAAATAGAACATACAGAGGCATATCTCGTGTGACCTGTCGCGCAGAGTATGCTATCATGGAAAGATATAGGAATGTATGAGTACCGGGGTTGGTTCGCTGTTGATAGAGGGCTTCAGCGAGCTAGGTAGTAGGAGCACGAGAAGTACGAACCGTTGTGCTAAGAGACCTCACCAAAAAGAGCTTGAGCTACCAAACGAGGTTTGAACGATTGGAGCATAAATCTAGCTGAAAAAAAGACAAAAATAAAGATAGAACTTCAGAAATCGTGGCGCCACCGCCAGTGCGACACTATTTCAACTGCAGGCTGGTGTTTGCGGTTTGTCGTGGACGATCTACAAAGTTTAGAGGAGAGATCTAATCTGACGCGATCCCCCACTTGTAGCTCCTGCGCTTCACAATCAGAGCCCCCGAATCGCAATGCGTCTTGCTCGTACAGGGCATAAGCTCAATGATGTTTAGAGCATGGCTGAGGTTGTGTATAGCGAGTTAGACTACTAGTACTAAGAAGATACCACGTGGCGCCGCGCAGTGCGATTAGGTAAAGTTTCCAACTCCAGGGCTTTTTTGTAGTTCTAGTTTCTTCTTTCTCTCTTCTGCTGTTTTCGAGACTACAAGGACTTTCGTACTTCATTCGCAGCCCTGATCCTTTTTTTTGTACTTAGCGCTCAGGCATCCCCGATAGTCGTGTAGGCTTCTTTCTTGTCTCGCATTTTTTTACCGATCGTTTTCTGAGCAGAGGTCGTGCGCTATCAGTACAACATCAACACTGAGTAGGCAAAGTTGTAAATATGTGACGCCGAATGACGTAGCTAGCGAACATCGGAAGTCCAAAATCTGCGGAAGTCCCAAATCGTCTTCGTGTACCACCATACAATGTAGATTCTTTACACAATCTGATGCCAAAAATGCAAGAGACGCTCACCTTTTTCTATGCAGACGATTATGGGCGCCTGCGGCATTCCTATTCGATTCTGCCCCGTATCGTCCTCCTCGTTTCGTTCCTCCTGTCTTCTTCATGTAGCAACTCCATCGTTTCGGGATTGCAACTTCGAGCTGCAGGAGCTGGAGGTGGAATTTCCAAGGACGAAAAAGTGACGCGGAGGAGACGTTTGGAATTGATCAATGCCGTTTCCGGCGTTGAATACGTAGTCGACGTCGACATACGAGAACGAGAGGAGACTGGAATTACAGTGGCGCGACTCTTAGCAGAATTTCGATACTATGGGAGGACGAAGAAAGAAGTAGAAGCGGAGGAGAGGAACATTGAAGAGGAGGAGGAAGAGAAGATGAAGATGAAAAACGATATCGAAGTAGAAGCGGATGAAGATGAGAGAACGGTGATGAAAAAGGAAATAGAAGCGGAGGAGGACAAGGAAGACCGCGTCCGAGACGCGCGGTCTGCAGAGCAAGATGCGGAGGATATGGATGACGAAATACCGACTGAAGGCGGACCGCGAGACGGACAAAGTGGCTCTGGCTCTTCCTCTAGTTCATCTGGAGGAGCAGTATTGGGGAAATGTAGTCGTTCCCAACATTCTCAGAGAATGTCTTTGTTTCCAAGGAACGAGTTTCTCGGTTTCGAAGGAATGATGAAGATGCCAAGCCTTTTTCCTTGTGGTGCTAAAATGGGAGCAACGGCGGGCCCTATGCATCCTCCTGGTACTGGTAGAGCATTTCCATTTCCATCTGTTTCTAGAGTAAGTCTACCTGCTCTAGTTCGTACGAGTACAACGACAGGCTCAAGTTCTAGTACTGCGTGGCGTACTTCTTCTTCCGCTACTACTTCTACTACTAATAGGCGCAGAAGTAGAGAAGTAAAAAGGCGTCCGGCATATGGGTTTTCTCCGGCCGATCAAATACTGAACGTGGAATATAAGATCCACCTCATTCTTGGGCATAAGGAGTATCCTGAATGGCGGCGGGTGCTGAAGTCCGATTCTGAGAAGGATACTAATCTCACTCTAGGTGGACCAGAAAACCTGTTCGATTCCGTCACAGATGAGCAGAAAATGACTTTCCAAGTTGTTTTTGTGGGCAAGACTCCGAATCTGAGTAGCAGCACAAGCAACGAAAAGCAAAAGGAAAATGATCCACGGACCGGTCTGCTGACCTTGCGCGTAAGAAATAAAAAGTGGCTCCGGTTAAAGTCTTACGAATGCGACGGATCTAACTTTGATCCGCAGAATCCTTATCGTGGTCAATATATTTCAGTGCACCCTTTCTATGACGTCGAGTGGTGGAAAGGCATGACGTTTGACGATCTAGAACAAGAATTAAGGCGAAAGGATGCGGAAGCTCGCAGAGCGCATCCGGACCGTGAGTTTGGAGTTCTAGATCATTACGATGAGTCTATGGAAATAGTTGAGGGGAATGAGCCTGAAGATGTCGAGATGAAGGACGTAATGGAAGTCTCTCCACCTGCAGCTGGTTTTGCACTACAGCTTCCAGGAGTGTCCTCTCCTCAAGATGCAGATAGTGTAGCACCACGAATTCGGTCGCAAGTGAGCAAGTCTTTTTCTACTTTTTTTAGCAGAGCAGGCAGATCTTCATCTACCACTTCTCCCTCGACAGTGCCAGCCTCAAGAAGTAGGTCTAGGAGATTGGAATTTTTTCGATTCGAGCTGGATAGTAACACTTCTGGCGGGCGGGCTCTACGTGACGATGCACTGCAGAGGCAGCATCAATGGTTATCGGTATCAGAGGACAACAGGGCAGAAGTGGAGCACGCTATTAATGTCGATATTTGGAAGAATCAAAAAGAAGCGGTGCAGGCAGGAAGAAGGGAAGTTTACTACCCAAAACCCGTGATCCAATTCAGGGAACATCTCGAAGACCCTCATCAGCCGCAAAGTGATTTTGAGAATCCTAAAGTTAAGACTACTTCTCAACATATTCATTTCATTTCTACAGGTCAGGTCTCCCTATTTCCTTCTTAGGACAATTGGGAAAAATGTAGTCACGAAATGAACTGTTTTGAATGAGCTCTAAAAAAGAAGGCGAGACGCGAAGATTTCTCCCCGAAAACGCTCTCCTTGGTGGCTTAACCGAAGACAAAATAATGAACGTCTTTAAATAACAAGCAGTCGTAAATGAAAGGGATACCGAGACTTGTTGTAGGACTCATTTATCATATTTGTTGTCGAACATGTACATGAACAAGGACATCATGATGTGGACTACTGATTTTTATGTAGTTTGTTTCGGAGAATGAGTTGAAAATGGTTTAGGTATTACTATTCGTAATCGTAAGAACAGTTTTTCTTGAGAAAGTGTCTCTGTTCTAGTTGTCGTGATAGTTGGCATGCACGACATCGAAAGGAGACCCCTTCACACACATATTGAAGCAAGAAGTACAACTGACAAGGACACCAGCTGCAGCATTGTCACCACAAAGTGCAAAATAATGAACCCGAGTTTACCCGTATGTATTGCGATCAAGAAATGTGCGACCATGCATGATTAGAGCTCTTGTCAATGAGCGTGTTTGTGTTAGAAAAAAGTGGCAATGTTCTTCATGTTGTTGACACGACTTTGCGTCAACGGCGACTTAGGATGAAGGCAGGGATGAACAACACCTTTTAGACCGCGTCTTTTCTGCCACGACTTCGACGTTGGCCAATGTGTGCCAGGACCAAGAACAAGAAGCAGAATTACAACAACATAGATACAGCGCTGTTTCTTGGTTCCAACTTGCATAGGGCTGCTGCAATCGATGAAGGTACAATGAACACTGACTTTCAGTACAACTCAGGGCTAACCCATGCAGAAGCATTGATTCTTAGACCACACAAATAAATGTAATTGTAAATGAGGTCGTCCAGGTTCTCCTCTCATCATGCCCACCCTCATCTTCGCTCGTATTGTTACGTTTCCACGAACGAGAAGAACACCTGGTTGATCTTCTTCAGGCCGTTGGTTCTCCTAGAGAACGAAAGCGTCTTGGAGAGGAGGAGCTTCATCAACCAGATCAACCAGCTGCACGAAAAGAAGATCCTCCTTACGTGCAAACTTCTTTAGTTTGTTCTGCGAATAGTGCTGTTGCTGCAGCTTTCGCATCTTCCATTCCACCTATAGAATCCTCTTGTTCATCAGGAAGCGGCGCGAAGAGCACTGTAAGATTGCGAAGTCTAGCTGGCGATGAGTACAAAATTGACGTGCCCTGTAGCGAGACGGGCATTACGGTGGCAAAGATATTGGCCGAATTGAGACAACAGAGATGGCTACAGTCAGTGCAACACGGAGAGCAGAACCGCTGGTCCTCGTGGGATTCTTCATCGTCTCCAGATGCATTTCATGTAGAGAACCATGAAAGACCAATGGAACAAGAACGACAACAAGTACTAAGGCTCAACTTATTTCATTGGTCACCATTTAGTAGATTGGTCTCTGACATCAAAGAGGAGACCCCCTGAGAGAACAGGGGAAAACTAAGCGAAAACAAGGGGCCCAGGCATGGGGCCGTTTTCTTTCAGAATTAGTGACCACTGAAAACTGCTGACCTTTAAAAGTTGGTCAATTAGGGACGAGGAGTATTGTTATTGTTTCATCATGTCCTAGTCCCACAACAAATTACACAACGAGGACGGGAGCAAATTCAATTTCATCAAAGGCAATAATTTTTACTGCATGTGGAAGTTCAAGAGCAAGAGGACCACGAGTAGAGGTAGACCTCCTAGAAGAAGATGTTATTGTTTATCCGCCTGTTGGGGAGGCTAAGGCTGACAGAGCAAGAGGAGGACCTGTAGAAGAGGAGGGGGAGGCCTGTAGAAGAGACGCCGTGGGTGAAGCCCGAGGCCGGGATGGGCAGCAGGATTGGCTTCCCTTCCGTTTACGCCTACTCGTCTCGTGGCGAACTCGTGATGAGCAGGGCGAAGTGTTTTCATGTACAGATAAACTACGACGGCCTTCTTGCGCCACTGGTGGAGAAACAGATGACATCGACGCCGTTGGGGCTCCAGCTTCATCAGCTGCAGTAAGGCTAGGGATAGCCGCCAATGGAGGGGCCGCGGTCGAAGATAGAGGGAACGCCAAAGAAGAACGTCAAGAAGCTTTTCGCCATTTGCAACTACAGCGTCTCTTACAGATTCCTGAATTGGCAAATGTAGATGACAGAGGAGAAGAACTAGCACAGGCTCAAGAAATAGAACGATGCTCTAAACCTAGACCTGATGGTGCAGCTGCCGCGGAGGTCTCCTCATCTTCCGTTTCCGATGGATCTTCAACACTCGATAGAATTTTCAATATTCGGGACAAAATTAAGCTTATAGTGCCAGAGTTTTCTTCTTCTTCAAGAACAGGAACGCAAAGGCAAACGGGTGTAGGTGTAGCTACATCAAGTGGGGACGACGATCATTATGTATTGCCCGTATTGCCGCAAAGTAGAATCCTGAAATCCGAGTCTACAGCTGATCTTAGCGTCATCGTGAAGCCTCAAGGCTTGATCGACCCTACCACAGGTGTGCAGCACGATATCGCTTTCGTAGACCTCAAAAATGGGGACGAGGAGTTGCTGGAGGAAGAGCAAGCTCAAACTCGTGCAAGTAGTAGTGAAGATACAAATAGAGGCTCTGCAGTAGTTCTTCCGACGCGTGGTCGTGGACATCGAAGTCCTTCCACTCCACAACTACGTCTTCTGCTACTCGAGGATCCACCAAAAGTAATAGTAAAGCAGGTCCTCTCTTCAAAATACGAGTGCAAAGTGCAGACCCCACTCAAAGTTGAAGAGTTTGATTCGTGGCGGTTCGAAGTGGGATCCAACGAACCGCTTCGCTTGGCAGTATTCCAAAGTCTACGGCTTCTACGACATCGATGTATGGAAAGGGATGACGTTTCTGTGATGGATGTGAGTACAACAACTCCACTTGTGGCTCTTCAATTCCATCGGTTGAGAGTCGACATGAAGGCTCAACGAGGACACGCAAGGCGATCTGCGTGGGTCCCCACTGCCTACAGAATGGGGTATTGTAGTTATGGCTACAACCGCTAAAGTATCGGTAATATCCTCAGCACCGTCCTGCCTTGGCTTTTTTTTCAAGGGGAAAATAAAGAGAGCATCACCCTTGGCTTTTTTTTTCAAGGGGAAAAAGGGCGCAGGGAGGACGCTCAATGCTCTCAAGGATGCGACTGCGGGAGCTCTAACATTGTGGGGCCCGTGCGGCTGAGACTGGGTTTGAAGGGTACAACGAGGAAGTGGATGTGCTATGGGAGTCGATCGAAAACAAGAACGACGAAGTAGAATCGGCGATTGACTTCGAACAGTGGATGAGGGACAAGCAGATGGGGGAAAAGTATCTTGCTGCATACGGCAAAGAATACTACCCGACACCCATAATTCGATTTCGGTCGACAAGGTTTTCAGAATGGATGCCTGCTCCTTTGCAGTCTGTAGGAGAACTACGCCTACCTTTTGGAGGTTTTGATGTTGAAGGAACAAGTGCTGGAACAACAGCAAGTGCAAGCTCCTCCGCACTTCTTAGTAAGCAGCCATTTGGGCATGTTTTATTCGATCACATACGTGCCATCCATCCTACTCGGCAAGAAGGAGACTCTGCGCGCAAGTGGTTGCCTGAAAATGGCCTTCTTGGTGGTCTTACTGAAGAGGAGTTGCTTAGGAAGCAGCGAGAAGACTTCCTATTGGCATGTCATGACTTTTCCTGAAACTGAATTCCTTTTTTGATTTTGAAATAATTAGCTGCAGCACTCTCCTTGAGTCAGGACGCACAATCAATCGAATCCCCTGGAGCAGGAGTGGGAGTCCTATTTTTGATCATCTGATGCCTGGAACTGAATGGTGTGTTCCCTGTCTAAAGAATACCAGTATCCCCAGCGATGATGAATCGAAAGTACGAGGCCAGAACATGTTTCAGTTAATATTTTTCAAGATGTGTTCACTCTACTGTTTTTATTCCAGCGCATGAAAACGATAATGAGAATCAGTAGGATTCATTGCTCCAACTTCAAATCTTCCGATTCCAACCATATCAACAAAAATCAAAATTCAATTTACAAATCGAAATTTGCATCTCATCTCAACAGTCAAGCGCTCCCGCGACTATAGACGAGACCCGACATGTTTTGAAGTTTTGTGAAATCTACTTACGTAAAATATGAATTACAATGATTCCTGGTTGTTCAGTTCAATGATATCAAAATTCATATTGGACTGGGTTCTACTTCTAGGTACGTTCTTCTGTTGCTTGGTTCTGAAATTTGAATTTTTTTTTGGTGCTGGTGTTCTGGTTCTGGAACTCCTGGAATAAATCTCCTGCAAGAATTGAATGACAAACTCGATGTCTCTTGATGAATCAAATTTACTTTCTCTTGTTCAAACGGTGACGGATACCTTAATGTTGATCTACTCTACCATGCGAGAGATCTGTCACCACGACCACCACTGTGGCGTTTCGCTACAACAGAATAGGTATGGTTCACCAAGTTCAAGTAGTGGTCTTCGCTCCTGCGCAGTTTCCTCATAATAAGCTTTTACAACTTTACTTGCTTCTACTCCTCAAGTTGAATAAAAGACAATTTGATTTCTACGTACTTGGGTGTCGCGCTACTTGAAAATACGCCAGCATCAACCTGTAACTGTACCTGGTGATTCATCTCCTTCATCCCTTTTCCTTCCATTAAATCATCGCAGCCAAAGGTGAAATGATTCAATCGTCAAGATTTGCATCATGTCGACCTATTCTACGGGGAGAAGATTTTGTTGTAAAAAAGAAGCAGATTTTTAAGAAGAATATCAAAAACGTATCAAATTCAACATGAATGAATGAATTCAAAGTATGAAGAACAACACGTTTCCTGCTAGCACTCAGCGATTGCTTCTTTCTTTTCTGTAGTGCGCTTGGGACCGAAGCAACGAACAGTGAGCGTAGTACTAGTACGATCTCCAACTACAACATCATCGAACTAGAACTACATAAAAAACTTCTTTGCGTTTCACGACGACTGCCAGATCGATATAACATCTTCATTCCTCTTGAAAAACGACAACCTCAACCGCTGGCGCCTGACACTGACTACAACCTTGCTCTTTCGTGAAGAACAAGCAGAAAAACAAAGCTTCACACATACGCTTTTACCCGAATCTTACACACATACAGCAGTTGTAACACAAGGTCATCAATAAAAAGATGTCATCCTCGACTGCTTCCTCTACTTCCGGCACTTGTGCCCATCAGAACAAGATGGTTGCGCAGTTGTTGAACGAGAAGTTTCGGGTCTCCTCGTACGACGGAGGCGCTTTCAAGAGCAAAAGCGTTTACAACATCAAGAATGTTCTGTCTCCGACCCCAGATGTTTTCCACTGCTCCAGCTCGGGGACGAAGTATACTGCGGTGTTCCGCTGCTCGGACGCCGTGACGGTCTCAAATGTGGTGATAGAAGCAAACTTGAAGAAATGCACCGAGCCGCTGAAGAGCAGTACTGCTTTTCTTTGCTCTATAATTTTGAGTTGCAGGAGCATTGTGTTAGTCGTGTCGTAGAAAATTTTGTACCTTGATACAACATCATATTGACTGGGGGTTTTATGGCTTTAGCACATGATCTTCTGTCTCTGAAACTGAATGTGTAAGTGAACTAAATCTTGTGATTCAAAGTTTCAACCTCAAACCACTCCAAACAGTCCTCGTGTGGGTCCTCGACGAGCAGCCGCAGGTCGAGAAGTACGCCAAGTATGACAACGTGCCGATAGACGACTTGAAAGCTTGCTACGGTATGTCTGCCGCTGAGCGCAAGAACAACCGCGATACTGTTCTAAAGGAGTTGAATGCCAAACAGGCTTCTGCATTGGGTTTGAGTAACAGTTCGAGTTCCGCCAATCTTGCTGGTCCACCGCCACCCGCTCAAGGCTCTTCCACTGGAACAGCCTCGAATAGCCTCTTAGCGACGATTGCAGTGCCGAAAATTGGGTTTAGTGCGCCACCGTTTGCAGGTGGACAAGAGACGACTCCTACAGGCGCAGCTTCTGGCAGCACAGGTGCTGCTCAACAGGAGGAGGCATCTTCTTCTGCCAGTAACAAGAAAGAAGAAGAAACAGGAGATGCAGCGCAATCAGGCTCAGGGGCATCATCTAGCGCAGCTGCTGGAGGTGCAGAAGAGGAAGGCAATGTCACGACTTCAAACCATGGTGCAGAGGGAGGAGCTCCTGGCGAATCGTCAGCCACCTCGTCCCTAGAAGCCCAAGCTGCTCCCTCATCAAGTTCCATCGAAGCAGCAGCTTCAACCGCAGCAGTTGTGGTCGAGGAAGAGCCAGCGCCGGCACTTGACGTTCGTGGTCCCTACTTTTTCCAGACTGACAAAGAGACCCGCGAAGCAGAGCTCGAACTTGCGCCTTGGGTGGAAGGAAAATTCGTCATGATCAAATTCCTAGACACGTGGGCGGAGGGGAGCAACGTTGACGTGTCTGTGGTTGGAATTTTTGGCTTTTTTGGCAGACACAAGGAGAAGTCCTTTCCAACCGGCAAGGTTTGGAACCGCAGCTGCCGTAAGCACTTGGTGCATCCCTGCACGATGAACAGCATGTACTCAAGCAACTCGTGGGTCTGCGACGGGCGAGACTTCCCAGGTGGCTGCCGCAGTGGGCAGACAGATTTTAACCAGACCTCGCAGTACGTGGTAACGTTTCGAGCCTTGAAGACAGGTGTGGATTTGTGCGAACGCTGTGCGCGGGACCCGCTTCTTGGCCAGATCAGCGAAGACGTCGCCAAGAAGGATGTCGATGCCTTGCTCGCTGGCTGCAGCGACCGTGGAGACATTGGCGCAAACGATGTCGCGATTGCCAAGCTCGCTGCTGTCCGCATTCTCACTGGTGTGAAGCGCAATTGGCGCTATGTCTTGCCGTTTTACTTGCAAGCTGGCGTGCTCGAAGCTATGCAGAGAGTGTTCACGAAATTGGACGATATCACGATGGCCTTGGATGAGGGCAACTTCCGCATCGTCGCTGCTTCCTCTGCAAGCAGTAAATCTCGATCTCGCGAGCATGGCGCGGGAGCCGCCGACTCCAATGGCAGCAGTGGGAACGGAGCGTCTTCCGGAGGTGGCGCGCCGAAGAGTTCTTCGAGTAAGCGACAACAGAGCTCGATCGAGTCTCAGAAGCGAATCTTGCGGCAAACCCTGCACAGCCTGCTGGTCGAGTTGTCCCACATGGTCTACTTCGGATTCCGTGGCGACTTGCACCCTGGTGACGCCGTGTTTTTTAACAAGAATACGTCTGCAACTGAGCAGACTGGTAGAGAAAACACTGGTTCCGGTCCTACCTCGAAGGCACTAGAGGATCAACCAAGTGGTGCTGCTAAGGGCGACAACGAAAGATCTGCAGCAAATGAACCATCGAGCGGTAAATCTATGATTGCATCTTTCTGGGGTGCTTCTTCACCCAAGAATGCAACAGCGACAACGGATTCCACTACCACTTCTGCGGCAGATGAATCGAAGAAAAATTGGGTCGAAGGTCGTTTCCTAGGTTTCACCGACAATGGCGAATTTGCGATCATTCAAGCACCAGACGCTGTGCCTCCTCCGAAGTCGTCTACTGGTACTTCTACGTCGAAGAAAGATGCATCTACAGATGATCGTACCAAAGACAAAGAGTCTGGTTCGTCAATAGCCTCTTCTATTCGAGTGTGGCCTATCTGGCGTCTAGGAAGTCCCGACAAAAATGCCGGTGAAGAGGCCACTACGAACACTACGTGTGATGCATCTGCTGCAGCTGCAGGGAGCACATCTGCTGGCGCCGCTGCGACTGGCGCCGCCGCTGGATCTGCATCGACTACTGGTTCTGGCGAAAATAAGACTACTTCAACCTCAACGACAACCGGAGCGGCAGCTGGCTCTACTTCTACAACGACTACAGGTTCTTCATCTACTAGTATGGACCACAACACCACGTCAATGACTAAAACTTCATCCACTGCTAAGCCATTTCCTCCGTTCGTGGGTGCTAAGCAGTTGGTGCGCATTCACCCGTCGCAAGTGTGGAAGAAGATAAACATGGTTTCGCCGGTCCAGGAAAGCGGGCCTTACCCTACGCTTTACCTCGCAGATGAACTCGCCAAAGGCTCTCGCTGTAGTCTAGAGAAAGTGAAGGAGTTGCTCCCTCAAGCAGACGTGATGGCCGCAAATGGACAAGGATGCACATTGTTGTTCCTGGCTGTCATGTACCAGTGCGATGTGGAAGTGTTGAAGTTACTGGTCAACGAAGGAGCCGCGGCTGTGGAGGTCTGTGGTTTGCAGGAAGGCATTAGCCTGTTTCAGCTTGCGAGACAGAACTATAGTACTTCTACTAAAAACAGCACGAGCACACAAGAACTTGAAGAGATTCTGAAACTTTTGGATTCTGAAGAACGAAAAAACAATGGACATGCCTTCAAGATGCCGAAGCTTACGAAGACAAATTTTGGAGAAGACGAAATGCAGATGACTAGTAGTACTAGTAGTACAAGAAAGGTGGTGGATAAGGACATCAACGAAAATGACGAGGAGATGGAAACTTTCTTGGCTAGTAGTTCCGATAACGAGTCTGTGGTATCGGAAGATGCTGGTGAACTCTCGGAAGAGTCCGATGACTCGGTGAATGCTATGAGCAAGATTTGGGCTGAAGGCGCAGAAGCTGGCAGAAACAACAAAGATATTAACAGTGGTGGCCAACGAGGTAGTAAGAAAAGACGTGCTGGTGCCAATGCAGCACAAGACGGCGGCACTAAGAAGAGCAAAAAAGCTTGTGGTGCAGCGAAGAGCAAAGGCATCGCGGGAACAACACCAGCTGGTATTGGAGCATCTTCTTCAAACAAGCAGAGTGGTGATCTTCAAGAGTTCACTGAAGACAAGAAAAATTCCTGGCATAAGCTTTCCCTCGAGACCCTTCGCGCTAAATTCGCAACTCGCGTTCTCCCGGTTATCCACCAGGTCATCCAGTCCTACCCGTTGATTTCCGGTGCCCACGCGAGCATCGCACTTCGCAGCCACGAAGGCAGTGGTGCATCCATGACGCAAACCTTGACCACGAGTGAGAAACTCGTCAACGCAGTCGAGTTCACTTGGGCAGGAAGCTACGGGCCACAATTGACGGCAAGTAGCACACAGATTCTTCACGGACCCGCGGATCGCACCAAGTTGTTGTCCATGCTGGACCAGTTGCCGGTTGAAGGTTTGTACGCTTTAGAACCACTACTCAAGTCCTCCGTATTCTACGACGCGTTGAACTGTTCTCGCACTGCTTTTAGCGCTTTCACCAAGATCATCCAGTCCATCGTGACTACGGACTCTCTGGAAATCGCTTATCATGGTTGCAAATTCCTCAACCTGATTGCAAATCACGCTAATTTCGTCGATGGAGGCAAGATCACGTCCAAACGCCTTGCAGGAGCATCTTCTGCTACGGAATCTGTCAAAGTCGTTCCCTCCAACACGTTTGCCAAATTGATCCGCAGTCATGGAGCCGCCAAGTGGGCAGAACGAATCATGGAGAAGTCAGCCACGATCGCCTGGGCCGTCGCCAAAACAGCACCTCCACTGGTTTATGCCTCGCAAGGAAACTCCTGCTCCTCATGTTGTAGCTCCACTTCTAGTTCTGTTGCTGTGTCGACTACGACAGCTGAAACAGGATTTGGTGGTGTGGACCTACGCACAGGTTGGATCCCGCCCACTTTGCGTGAAGACACTCCAGGTTCCTCTTCTGTAGGAAGTAGCTCCATGAGAGGGAGCTATTCTGCAGCCTTGATGGGTCTTGGAGGAGGGTACATTTCCGAACCATCTGCTCCATCTGCATCTTCGACGATTCTCACTGAGCAAGAACAGACCAACGTCGCTTCCATGTTGGGCTTTTACCGTCACGCAGAACCGAGTCGTCAACGCAAGTTCAACCTTCTGGTGGAGTTGAGACGCGAAGCTGAAAAATTGACGAAGGTTTTGGCTGAGGCGGACAAGCCAGATCTTGGTACTGCTACTGGTTCTGGAATGGAAGTTGATGCACGAGCTCTCGGCAATAGTTTCTTAGGATTGTCCAGCGTGGATGTTAAGATGTCTGGCGACAATGCTTCGGAAGCGGACAAAGCCGCAACTGCTATGGAGACGTCGACTAATGCCGGAACAAGCGACACTGTTTCTGTTAGCACACTGGACGCTCTCAAGTCGGCAGCTGGAGGCATTGGGACGCAAGCTCTGAGTATTTGTGGCGCTGAGAATGCTGGAACACCGCAGATTGTCTCACCTTTTGCGAAGTTGAACTCAATCGCAACAGCGAGTGCAGAGGAGATCTTCGATTGCTTTGTGGAATTGCGGCAATTGCTGCACGATACACGCGCAAGACGGCTTGGTGATGGAGCCAAGTCTTTTACCTCTTTCGAATTGGCCTCAGTTTGCGCGATCCCAGGTTCTTTGGTTGAAGTTTTGCAGCAAAAAACCGAGAATATGGCGATCTTTCACGAGGCTTTCCGCAATGTCGAAGACTTCAAGAGGCTAACGAGCTTTCTGCACGAAGTGATCGATCTTGGGGAGACGTTTCCAGTTTGGCGACACAAACCAGATCGTGGCTTGCGTGCTCTGACGGATATGTCAAGCCTCCGTTTGGCACGTCTGCAAGCGCCTGTGGACCAAGAAGTGTTGATGTCGAAAGACCAGTCTTCTGCCACATCCCCAGACGCAACTGCAACGGGAACGACCAAGGACGCGACCTCGACTTCTGGGTCTACATCCGGAGGTAGGGCCAGCACGTCTGGCAACCGAGCTCTCTCCGCACCGAGCTCTCCGAAGAGCGGCGTGCCTAAGCAGGCACCGCTTTCACCGTCGCGTGGTTCGGCAGCGGCTGCTTCACAATTGTTGCCGGTCGATCCAGAAATTTTCTTGCCTGATTCGCTTCGCACACAGGATTTCTTTGTCACTGTCGAACCTCTGGTCACGATCCAAGAAGTGTCGCACTACTTGCAACAAATTTCGCCGATTAAGGATGAAAAATACCTCGAATACTGCTATACCTTGGTCGGATCTGTCATTGTCACACGGGATGTCGAATACCTCGTGACGGACTTTTCTGTTTACACCGGTGAAATCCATCTTCCTGTGCATACTTTGCAGCCATTGAACGTCGATAAACAGCCAGGCGCACTTCAAGCCGCGGCTTTACGTGCTGCCGTTGCGAAATCGCCAGCTGCAGCTAGCCCGACCACTGCAGAAGCGGACAGCAAGAGCAACGAACCGGTCCAGATGGTCCTCAATCTGCGCCAATACGAAGTGCTCAGCCTCCCTGAAAAAGCAGCTTTGGAAGCACCGGTCTGCAAGTTTTTGGCCAAGCTGATGGCTTTGAAGGTGTCCATGAGCACGCGCGACTTCATCGATGCGGCTATGCATTTGGTTGAAGGCTTCGATGCAACGCAATTGGCAGAAACTCGCTCTCTCCAACGGAAAGGATCTTTTGGCAGTCTCCCGACATCGCCGACGGACGCTGCAGTTTCAGCATTGACTTCTGCAGCTTCAAAACTGGTTGCTTCTGTTGGGAGCGCTTCATCTTCAGGAGGTAACAAATTTGAACTGAACGCTTATCAGGTTGGACTCATGACGCAGTTGCAAGATGCTAGTGGTTCGGTTTTTGCAACGTCAAAAATGGAGATTGATCTTACATCTATTAAGGACGACGACGAGTCTGGCTCTAGGTCTACTTCCAAACAAGCGCTTGACATGAGAGTTGGAGAACTT
The DNA here is from genome assembly GCA_905178165.1 of Amoebophrya sp. A25. NCBI lineage: Eukaryota > Dinophyceae > Syndiniales > Amoebophryaceae > Amoebophrya > Amoebophrya sp. A25. The sequence goes on along the minus strand of CAJINU010000027.1, from coordinate 803,193 downwards.
TCCGAGGAACAGCGCAGTGCTTTGAAGAAGAAGTTGATCGAGGAACTGGATTCCTGCCGTGTGTACTTGGAGCAACGACGCCCTGATCGCGACCAGCTGAACACGTCGAGCCGGACCGGCAGCAAGCAGGTGGATCCATCGCAGCGTTGCCACACGGTCTTCATCGTTCACACCGGTGGTGATGATGTGCCGTTCGACATGATCTGGGGAATGTTGAAGGACGATATCACCACGGCTGTGCGCGAACTCTGTCCTCGTGGCAGCTTGCAATCTGAGGAAACTCTGAATGCAGGCATCGCCAACAACAGCGGCATGGGCCCTCTGGCCAAGTGCTTGACCTTAAATGAAGCAGAACGACTCGCAAGTCGCGTTGGCAACTGTGTGCAAACGGCTGTCAACGTAGACTACGACGAGTTCGCGAAGATCAAGAACAAAGAGGAAACCGCTTTAGCTGCGCAAGCTGCACTTAAGGCACCCAAGAGATCATCCTCTCCGCCATCCTTGTCCTCTGTTCCAAGTAAGAAGAAAAGAAAAAAGACGAGGCAAGGATGTGCTGCCCAAGGATGCAAGTGCGAGAAGAGTTCTAATGCACGTATGCAAGCTGCCAGCGCCAAAGCTGGAGGTGCTTTCTCTGCAAACTCAGCACATCTCTCGGCTGGTCTCCGTGTCCAGTTTGCCAGCAAACCTCTGCGAAGCAGTGGACCAGGCGCTACTTCCTCATCTTCAGCGAAAAACAAGGACCCCTACGATGACAAGGGTGTGATTCTCTCCCGTTCCAACAACCTGATGCAGAAATCCACTGCCAGCACTGGACCTTCCAATCCGGCAGGCCTTGCGGCTGGTGCCGGCTCCGGCGAAGTCTTGTTCGACATCATCAACGACGACGGTGTCGTGTTCGAGTGTTTGCCGAAGACTAGGCTGAAAGTGAGCAAGTCGGATATGGAGAAACTGAATCGTGGTGCACCTGGAGGTGGTTCAACAACCTCGACTTCTGCTGGCGGCTCTAGTATGATGGATTTGGGACCGATCATCCGTTTACGAGAACAACTAGGTCGTGCTGGCGCAGAGCGCGCGTTGTTCGGAGGTAGTGGATCGGATTTTGACCCGTTGGCAATCATGGCTGGGTTGTCCGGTGGCTCTTCCGGAGGTAAAGGTAGCAGTGGAGCCGGTCCAGGGTCCTCGGAACCCGATAGCACTGGTGCAGGCAAAGGCAGCATCTTCTCGAGCTTCAAAGGTTCCGGCAAAGGCTCTAGCTCCGGCAAAGGATTCGACCACTACCAGTACCTGGGCTTCGGCAGCAAAGATGGCAAGGATGGCAGCAAGGGTGCAGGAAAAGGTCACTATTTTGCGTTACCCGCTTCTATGGCAGGCAAACTCTTCGGATCAGCTGCTGCTAAGGGTGCCGAGGTCTACATCAAGGGTGGCAGTGGAGGCGCTCATCGTGTCATTCATTCGTCAAGCAAAGGGGGAAGCAGCTCAGGTCCACTTTCAATTGCAGGCGTGCCTCCACCAAATGCAGATGATTTTGAGGCGTTCTTGGCATCGGCTGGCGCTTCTAGTGCAGCTGGAGCTGAGGGAGCATCTTCATCAAACCCTGCTGCATCAGGAGGAGCAGCAGCCGCAGCCTCTGGTGAAAACAACAAAGACGAATCTGCTGGTGTTAGCGCTCCTGCAGCTGGAGAGAGCGCTAGCGCAGCTGCAGCGCCGGAAGGCAGCTCATCTGGAGGTGATGCGGCAGCTCCATCTGCTGATGCAGCTGCTCCTGCAGCAGCATCCTCCGCAGCACCGGCTGGGGAGGCCTCTTCCGCCGCAGCAGGTGATAGCAGCAACAGTGGCGCTAATGCTGAATTATCTGCTGCTCCAGCAGCGTTTGGACCCGATGCATCGGCCGCAGCGAACAACTCTTCTTCAGGAGGTGCTGGAAGTGCGAGTGCAGCAGCAGCAGGAGCTTCGGCCGCTGCAGCTGGCAACAACAGTTCCTCAGCGGCTGGTGTTGCAGCTCGCGACATCTGGGCGGATGGCGATGACTCTGAGTTCAACGACGAACATGATGAAGATGGCGAGCACGATGACGACCCTTACATGGACGACGACGGTGGTGGTTACTATGGCGAAGGTATAGAAGACGAAGACGTCTCTGATGACGAGAATGATCACGCGTTGTTCGAGTCCATTCTCAACAACAGTACGGGAAGAAGTGAAAGCGGAGCTGGAGGGTCTGGACAGGGTGCTTCTGGTGGTGCGGCAGATCCTGGAGCATCGAGTAGTGGAAACAGCAGAGATTTGCTCCTAGAGCAGCTCAGGCGAATGGAAGAGGCCTTCAGTGGCCTGCGAGGACGCGCAGCAGAGGCAGACGCAGCAGCAGAGAGTGCCAGAGAGGCCGTTGCGAGAGCAGAAGGAGCAAGCGCGGCTAGTCGGTACTGATTCAAAATTTTGATGTGTGATGTCGATCCTATTTGAGTGTGTAGTGATGCCTCGTTAATCAAAATTGATGAATTCTCATTTCTACTAAGCAGAGGCGGCTTTAGCCGATCCTTATATATCGTCAAGTTTGTTATTGTTTAGCTGAAGTATTCAACATTGATGAATTCTCATTTCTACTAAGCAGATAGAAGAAGGTCACATCTTGATCTTCATAGTCTCTCCCTCTTCTCTTGACATCAATTTAGTTTCCCCCTCTTCGGCAGCCTGGGGCGCAGCGGCGGCGGCCCGAGCCGATCCTTATCGTCAAGTTTGTTTTCGATTCTTGGCGGTGACGCGCCTCCACATTCAAGTGGCCGCTCTCAACTCCGACGTCTGCCCTTCCACGGCGAAGAACCAGGCGCGGCCGTGATGGACCCGAGCTCCTACTATTCGCATATCTACACTAGTGGACGCAGTACTTCGAGTACCAGAGAACCGCAAAAACGTGTTGGAGAACTGCCTTTGCGCGCTAGCTTGCCCGGTTTTACTCGTACGACTGAGGCATCGGATCCTCGCTCTACATTGGAGCATCCTGTAGCAGAGCGCGTCACTCAGCAAGAACTTTCTCAGGTTCTGCAGGAAGACGCCAAAGCTCTAGAGGATGAGAGCAAGACTGCTCAGAGGACGCAGAAGAACACCTCTGGGAACAACGCCATCGTCGACAGTGAACTACTAGCTGCTTTGGATAGCGAGTTTCGAGAAGTGAGAGCCACCTTTTGCTTGTACGAACCTCCGGTGAGCGGTGCTCCAGGAACTACTGTCAATTCTTCTCGTCCGAGTGCTACTACATCTTCTGGCGGACCTGCGTCAACCAATCAACACCAATCTAGTACGAGCAACTCAGCCGCAACCGGAACCATGCATCGGTTCCCGCTTCGTTGGAACTTGTTCAAGGTCTTCCAACGTCTGTCCGATTTGCAGCACTACGCTACGTTGTCCTCCGCTGGACGCGTTACTTCTGTTAAGGGTAAAGGAAATGCATCTCCAAAGTCATCGGGAAGATGAAAACAAGTAGAAGAAAAGAGCACTCAGATGATGAATTTTACTGAGATGCATTTCCTATACCTCTAATTCTGGTATTTCTCGCAATGGCGACAGAGACAGTCACTTCCCGACCAAAGTGAATGGTTTGAGACGTGTACCCTTGGACCAGTGGGCTTTGAAGTACCACATTGAAGTCCAAACTCCGGATCTGTCGGATGTGCCACGGCTGTTCACCTCCATGCTGGACGTCCGCGACCCTGCTGAGCGCAGGGAGATGGCCCAAAAGCTTGTTGAGGACTTGGAAAACGAGGCTTTGTTGAACGAAAACCACCCAGCGAAGAAACGGCGACTCCGCATGTGCCAAACCGAACAAGAACTGATGGACGCAAGCTTGGCTGTGGGATCCGTAGCGAGAGAGCTGTACGCCAATGAGGCGAGCCTGTTTGGGCCCGAGAGGAATCATCCCTTTTTGCTTAGCACCTTCTGCGGAAACAGCGAAGGAGTGCTGGACTCCTTAGAACTGCTCAGCATCCTCAAAACCAGCTACTTGAAAAGCTACTATAATCCGGGAGACTACCAATTGCCAGCAGAGCTCGTCAACTATGCAGCTACCACACCTGGTGGAACGCGAACGACCACCACTAGCTGCCGTACAGCCTCTACCTCTGCTGGTGGGCCGCGAGGAGGTGAAGATCTCATTTCTCGTCCTACGGGCTTCTCCGCAAACGATATGCGAGCGAAACTCGATAAGCACCATAACAACGCTAGGTTCTGGTTGAATCCGAAACTGGATAGGAAGTTGAGGTCACAGTTAGACGATCCATTATCCGTGATTACTGGCGCTTTGCCTTGGTGGGTGCACACGCTGGCAAGGATTTGCCCGTTCTTGTTTAGCATCAACACCAGGAAGCTGCTTTTGAAGTACACGGCATTCGGACAGGCATTTGCGATCCACTGGATCCAGGAGAATAAGCTTGGTACTTGATATTCTTTTTCTTTTGCGAATCTTGATGTTGATAGATATTTATAACATTCGTTCTTTTGGGTAATACATTGTAGCTTCAAGAACTGACACGGCTGATTTATTTCCAAGACGAAAGCTTTTGCTTTTCTTTTTTCCACAGCATGAGGATTGAAAAATTCTTACTTAAGATCTACCCACGACTCATAGAAGCAACTACTACAAGAACTCTTAACTCTAACAGGTCCCTACCTCAAGCGTCGTCAAACCCTGCAAACCGAACTGAACGCTGCTGCTATGGACCCAAGGAGAACGCAGACCCTGTCCCAAGACCTATCAAACGTAGAAGAGCACATCATTCGTTCAAACTGGTGGATCGGCAGTTTGCAAGCTGTCTTGACGAAGATGGAGAAGAACGACCAAATCGTAGACATCGCGTCGATGGCCATGCAGAGGCTGAATATGTTCCCATCGTCATGCAGGACAATGGAAGTACAGTTTGAGAACGAAACTGGATTTGGACAGGCGGTACTATTTCTTAGACTTTCGGTGTGGTGTTGGTGTTGGTGTTGATTTAAATGTTGAATCTTGATGACACCTCTGTGTAAGTTTTGCTTCAAATAGAACGGCCATCCAGAGGGTCGAACCTGAAGCACATGACCATGACCAAGAACATAAGGCAGTAGTTAGCGCCAAAAAGTCCCTTGTTTGGCTTCTCTTACAACTTGAGTTTGTACGTGGTGATGAGTAGTGTCAGGTCTTTGTGGGGCAGAAGTTTCTGGGTTTGGGTACTCCAGTTTTCTATCAAGCTGACAATTTTTTATCAAGCGCACAAACACTAACACATCGAACTGACAACTTATTCACATCAGGTGACGCAATCTTTCTACGTCGAACTCGCTAACCGCTTGATCGAGCGCGACAACAACCGAAAGGTCCCCATGTGGGTCGAGGACGATGGGACGCTTCGAGAAACCAGCCATGTTGGACAGATGTGTCGTGGCGGTCTTCTTGTCCGACCTTTGAACTCGGAACAGGTCTCTGCAAAAGTCCTCAACCAGTTCAGGTTCTTCGGCAGGCTAGTCGCCAAAGCCTTGCGGGAAGGATTCATTGTACCAGTGCCATTATCGGAGGAGTTCTTCGCACTAGTGAGGGACATCGACATTTCATCCTCGAGCTTGCCAAGACCGGGAACCGGCTATGACGGAGAATTCGTAGGCTTGATGGCGGAATACGTCAGGGATATTGGTAATAAGACTTAGACTTGAGCATCAATCTTAATAGTGGTCCTACTGGAATTAATAATATACAACGAAGAACTACATGGGGCTGACAGGACGACGATAGCGTCGGCAATTAATTAGTCTTAGCACATAGCAGGATACTGCTGGATACTTGTTGATAAGTGCACTTTTCTCTTTTCTAACTTCCTCTGGTCTTCCTTTTTTCTAGTTAGGTCGGCTCCACCACAATATAGATACAACGAAGAACTACAACTACTATTACTGCTACTACTAGACCGTGTTTGCGCACGTATGGCTGTGTATGAAGAGCTGGAGAACATAATTTGGATCAACTATTGGAAAACTCAAAATGACCGAGTTACTGAATGAAATATGAGTCTTGACTACATTCCTCTTCTGTCAGTATCTCCCTTATTTTCACTAGTTTTTACTCGCTTATTTTAGTTTAATATATCGAATACGATTCTAGGGCCAGCATCTTTTTCAACAAGATAACCCAAATTGTTCACACAACAGCGCGCCGCACTCGCAACGCGCGCACTTCTGAGGAAAAATTGAGGATAATGAGGGAAGAAGCTGGAAGGAAGGACTTCAGAGAGCGGTATTTGAGGAAGGACATGGACTCCAGCCCAAAGCGCGGTCCGCACGGTCAAGAGCCATGCTCTTTCTCCGACTACTGCTCAGATCTAGGCGCCTGTTTCTTGGAAACCGGATTTAACGGAAACCCGTTGATCCAAGATGGCGACAACATCGAAATCACGTTTGAAAACGTGGAAAGCTTCGTAAGAGAAGCGACAGACTTCTGGTTTAGCAGAGGCATTAGCAAACAAGTGACGGCGTTTCGGGAAGGGTTCAACGACGTGATGCCAATACAAAGCTTGTGGACATTGAGTCCGAAGGTACCATTAGCTTACTACTGCTTTATTTGTATCTAGAACTAGAAGTTGTAAAAGAATGAAGATAATTGAGAAAATTGTGCAACACCTACAGCTCCAGATTCATTGGAAGGATCATTTAACGATGTTACTTTCTCAACCACAAATCCCTGAACTACAGGAACTGATGCACATGATCTGTGGCGAGGAGAAGATCGAATGGACCCAGGAGCAGCTTGAGCAGCATTTGCATGCAAGTGGAACGTTGAGTTCCGATCATGCAGTTTACAAGCATTTGATCGAAATCTTGATGGAGATGGAGTTCCGAGACCGACAGAGATTCCTCGACTTCGTCACCTCGTGCCCCCGACTACCACCAGGTGGCATGGCCAAGATGCATATCGAAGTATGTGGCGTCGCCGCAGGTTCCACGGGTGCAAAGTCAAAGTTGCCGTACTCAAGAGCCTGCTCTTCGCAACTGTACCTGCCGGCAGCGCTGTATTCGGGAAAGGAAGATTTGAGGACCAACCTAAACGAGGCAATGTACTCAAGCGTGGGATCGCATGAACACAGATAATCCTCTCTGTGATTTTTTTTTCCTGACGACCCGACGCGAACGCAAGTTCATCAGATTCATAAACCTACAATGAAATAAAGCAAGAGTATGAGTAGTATCCCTACAAGTACAACCCCTTCCACTTCCAAACGGACGAATTTGAACTTAGTACTAGGACTACCCGCATCTTCTTTGTTTTCTTCTAAATCGACGTTTAGAAACATGAATACTTTTTACAGATAAATTTTCTTTTGCAAACAAGAATTACCACTAATTAGAAGACCCCGAATAAAGACAAATGCTTGTAGAAGATCGAAAAATAAGGCAATGGTCGATGTGTAGAGAGCAAAGCCTGCTCGTTAAGCCGAAGATGCAATTCAATGTTGACCATCATGTAGTCGTGGAATTCACTTTCCAACAAAAACCGTTTTACTTAGCACTCGTCATTATATCAATTTTTTCTTTTTGAGCAGAAAATCAACATCAAGGAGCAAGATGAAGAAAGAGGACCATATTAAGAGTGAAGAAAGCAACCTCTTGAATGCCGTGTGTTGTCGTGTGTTGTCAGTAATCAAGTCCGTACTCTCGAATCATGTGAGTTGTGAAGAACCAACGAGGAGTAATAAGGAGGCGATAGGACGATGATGACTGTTTATAGTCTTAGCGCCTTTCAAGTTCAAGTTCAAGAGAAGGTAACCACACGAACAATCATCTAAAAGAAAGAGTCCCACTACTTATATGTAGTCCCACTACAACTTCAACTTATATCGACATGGAATGATACTAGAAATAGAATGGCCTCCAGCACTGCTGCAGCAATCATCCCAACAACAAAAGCGAAACGTACCTCGTTCCTCTCCTCGCTTGCCTTAGCTCTTCATCTCTTTTGATGTCCCCAGTTCAAGTTCTTTATTTTTGCATGTTGGGTCGACTGAGATGATCATTGAGTGGCAGGCTTCCCGGCTATTAAACAGAGAGTTTTATCATGCTCACATTCACAGAGAGGCCTTTCTGAAGAATCAACATTCTGAACGAGTTCCTGTCGTTCCCACAGCGCTCTCAGTCGTAAGTGTGATGGTCTTCGTCCGCGTTCTTCTGTGCATGAATAGGTCATTAGACTTCGTGTCCGGCAATAAATATTCTTCACAAGAAGAAGACGAGATGAAGATGAAGGTTGGTTATCCTTACGTTAGCAACGTGATCGGCTGAAATTTAAAACTTCTGAAGAGAAGCACACCATCAAATCACAAGAACTACAAGAAGTTAGAATTCTGGAATTCTTCATGATCTGTTCCAACGAATGCTGGCTGATATCGTAGAGGAGGAAACCACGTGTTGAATCTGAAAAATGACGAGAGGATCCGACCTCGTTTCCCCAGCGAGGCTGTCCACAGTCTCCACCCTTGCCCCTTCCCCATCCCCCGAATTTGAGTTAGATTTGCATTTTACTTAACAGGTAAGAGGAGCAACCGGAATTGTCACAGGTTGTTACGTCATCGTCGATAATCATGTTGTGAGTAGTTGATTTCTACCTGATCATGTTCCTTTTGTTTATAGAAGTCAAGAATTGTCTTCTTCTAGCAGGTTGTCGTTGGTAAGAACTATTCTCTGACACGACCAAACATGATGATAGCAATGGGCAATGACAAAGATGAAGATGATATTTCCTCCATTCCCATATGAAAATTCGATTCATAGATGAATCAACAAACTAAGTAGAAACTAGTAGTAGATACAACTTACTTACTATGTCCTCCACCTCTAACATTACTTCAATCTCCTCGAGCAGCATTGTAAACGACCACAAGATGGCACCTCCACCTCCACCTGGTGCCTCTCACCTTACAGCATTACCTACGCACGCATCACGGCAAGCGGACGCTGATCCTCCGATGATCATGAACTTGGACAGAAATGTCCGGCCGAGCGATTTGGGTCAGGTTATCGCCGACTGTTACGGCGTGAAAAGCACTGTGGTAAACCAAGCGGGACTGCGAAGAATAGTGCAGCAGACGGTGAGCTACAACGATGCTCTGCTGAAAAGGGATTCGCAAAGGAAGCGAGAACTCCAAAAAAGGAACGAAGCTGAGCATAGTTAAGGGTTGCAAGAAGTTGACCTCTCTATGCGCATACCGCATAAGCATCCAAATGTTGACTTTTTCAAGAAGGAAAGTCAACACAGATTGATATGGGAGATGAAAGATTGGCCAACTTTCAGCCCCTAAGATAGAGTAGAAAAGAAGATCGAGGAGCAGGCGGGTAGAGCAACCAATAACGGAAGGGGCAGAGGACAAGCTGCCATCGGACCAAAAAGTACTAGGGTAAGACCACATAAAAGCAGAGACAGAAGAAGTAGAACTAGGAGGTCTCTTTCGAGAGGGAGAGGGTCTTCGTGCTCGAGCAAGAGGTCAGAAGACCGAAGTAGAAGAAAGCATGTTGAAACAAAACAACATGAAGATCAAGATGTGCCAAAGCCAAAGCGTCGTCGAAGAGATGAAGATGAAAAGTCATCAAGTAGAGAGCGCAGTAGAACCAGAATAACACGGCTCCTCGGGTACGGGCTACTGAAAGTACGTGAAAATACAGGTGATGGTGAACGAGAGACATCACCTTCGAAGACAAGGGTCACCGCGGAAGGTCGTGAGACATCACCTTCGAAGACAAGGGTCACCGCGGAAGGTCGTGAGACATCACCTTCGAAGACAAGGGTCACCGCGGAAGGTCGTGAGGCATCACCTTCGAAGACAAGGGTCACCAGGGAAGGTCGTGAGGCATCACCTTCGAAGACAAGGGTCACCAGGGAAGGTCGTGAGGCATCACCTTCGAAGACAAGGGTCACCAGGGAAGGTCGTGAGGCATCACCTTCGAAGACAAGGGTCACCAGGGAAGGTCGTGAGGCATCACGATCACCTTCAAAGCCTCCTAGGCCGCCGACTTCGTGTTCTTCTACAAACACGAGCAGGAATCTCCGTGGATGCAACAATCAACGCTCGCATGCTGAGGTAAATGCCGAATTGGAACAACAGAGATCAGAGGATGATGACGACCTGTCGTACCATCGTCAACGAGAAGGTGAGGGCTGCTCTTCAAATCCAACATCTACTTCCTCTCCGAAAACTGTTCCCGCTGCTTCCTCTTCAATCACTAGCGCTTCCTTCGTAGGACTAGGAGGTACTTTTTTTACAACGTCTTCGTCTTCGTCTAGTGCTACAATTAGAAGTACCTCGACGAGGACGGCAGCTGCTTGTCCTTGTGCTCTCCGCTCAGCATCTTCTTCAACCAATGCGAATCCTGGTAAGGCAGCTTGTCATCCTTCGTCTTCCTCCGCTTCTATGTCCACGGCCACGTCTTCCGCAAGAATTATAGATCCTTCTCAAAAGAGGGAAATAGCGCGATGGCTGAAGCTGGATCCGAATTCGTTCGGTGGAGGTTTCCAAGCAAGAAAGCGACGCAAACAAGAAGATCTTCCCTCTGCATCAATTAATGTCGTTCCACCGTCATCAGGAGGCGCTACTGTGAAAATTCCACCAGGTCGTGGAGGTGCTACAACAAGTAGTAGTAAGATATCTTCGATGAACTACGCGTTGTATACAACAAAGAATACAAGAACAGCTTCTGTTGAAAATTCCGCATCCACTTCTATCAATACGACTACAACACGTCTTCCTTCCTGCAGCACAGCTCGAGAAGCTAATCCACCATTAGGATCAACATCACCTCTTACCGCCCCAGCCCCCTTTCTAAATATGAATGTACTTGAGCAGCAAGAAGACCAAGATAATGATGATGGTGACATTTTTCTCGAAGAGGATGAAGGCGATATCTCTCTCGAGAGTATCAGCATAAACTTAAATGATGACAATTGAGACTTGACTTTCCGTTAACACGCGTTATTTTTTGACATAAAGAACATGAGATAGATTAACACATGAACAATGATGAACGTGAACTTGAACATGTTGACTAGCATCATTGTACTAAAAATAGTGGTCGTATCGAGAACCATGCACCTCTTGGTTCTCTACTGAGTTAGATTTTTTGAAAGAAAGCCTTTTCATTTCCACCATATTGTATCAACTACGCGGAGTTTGGAGTGTGGAGAAAATCGAGATAAGTATCTTCAGTGGACAATAGCAGGGTCCTCCTGCTTTTCTCAGACAGGACGTCCTTCTGGTTTTTGTCCTTGGCAATTGTGCTGTGCCTGTGTGACCTGCTCTCTTAGCTCGTGTTCCACTTTTGTGCCACAGTCACAGAGTAGACGTGTTCATAACTGAAATTGTGCTTGTTGTAAACGATGACGAGAACAACAAATATGAAGATCCTAAAATTGACACATATTCAGATGATCATCAGAAATGAATTGCAATGTTGTTTTTGTCCATGTTTCGTGTTTTGTGAAGATGAAGTTAAGGCATCAAGTATTTGCGTAAGCTGCATCAGCGAGTACAACACAAACAGAATTGTGCTTGTACTGCTAGATCACATTCTCGTTGCAGTTCCTCTGAAGAAACAGAAAAAGTTCGTTCTTTTTCAGCATTTTTACGGTTCTTGATCTCGTGTACATTGCAGGTTGTTCTTTCTTGAATGGTCGTAGTGCACATTCGCATTCATGACAATTGTCGTTCGACTTGTTGATCAAAGACATCAACAAATGTGATCACTCATTGTCATTTTTCTCATTACTCTCAGTGTTTTGAAACAAAGAAACTAGCACAGATAATATCACCTTGGTGTAGTTGATATTTTCTTCGATCTGCTCCTGCTGTCAAGATTTCTTTGTTTCTCCCAATACTCGTAGCTCAACTACAGTTACCTCAAAGTTCTAAGTACTATATGACCCACAAGCAACATACGTCTCTCGTTCTCCGTCTGAAACTACAGCACGTAGAACGATTTACAACAACGCAGAAAACACGAAAGAATCGTCGAAGCAACTACTTCCTCTTTTAAAAGGACGAAGCAATTGCAGAAGTTTTCTGCCGAATATCAAGAAAGTTGTTGTACATGATCAAGTAGAAGTACCTAGTTGTACAACATCTTCGCAGGACCTTTAAGAGCAACCTTTTGTTGTTCTTCGTAACAAATACCACACCCACGACTACGATCTTCTTCGATTTTCCGACGTCTTGAAAAATCTCGCTGTTTTTATTCGACGCTGTACGAGAAGGAACGAACACCGCCCAAGATGATGCCAAACCCGCAAGACCAGCAAGTGTACGCTAGCGTGCTCAACGACTTAATCCCATACATCTCTGAGTACGTTGACAACCAAGGTGGTCTCATCTCGCTCTCTGTGCTCACGCAGGATCCTCATGTAATTACTTTTTCCTTGTTGGATTTTGATTTCGTTACAGTTTTTGTCTGTCTTTTTTGTTCTCTCTCTCATAGTATGGCGTGGTGTTACAGCGGCCACAAACTGAGACGACGATTTCGAGAACTTACCACTCGTTTATTCTTTTTGCTACACCTAGATGACCTAAGTACTACATCATACATGCTGCTTAGTATGATCGTCGTGAGAAGTATATTTATGCACTGGAGGAGCTTGCGGGGGAAGTGATTATACTAACTGGTGAGTTAACTTAGGTGAGAGAAAAGATACGCTCTCTGGAAGGTTCCTGGACGACAGTCGACAAAAAATGTCGGCTGAGGGACCAACTAGGGAGAGGGTTGGGGGCAACGGGCCCCGCGAACCCCGTCGTGTGCGGTGCAAAAAATGCACTCACGCGCGACGCCGCCGGTCGATGCAATGGCGCATCTCGGCGAAGGCGAACCACGGTTCGCGCCTCCGCGGAGGCTCGGGTGCGGTCGGGTGAGAGCGTTAATGCTACACCCACGGGGCGGAGTTCACATGCAGAGCGGAGCAGAGCGGAGCGGAGCGGAGCGGGCTGCCGGCGCACGGGCCAAAGCGCTCGTGCGTAGGCCGCGGGAGGGCCAACGCGCCCTCCGGCGGTGCGGTGGGCAGGCGCGTGGCGCCCAGTGGGGGGTGCTGGGGAGCTCGTAAAAATCGAGTTCCGCCGCGCGCGCGGCGCGCCATCCCCTCGCGGGGCAAAAATCGCCGCGAGGGTTTGGCGCTTGTGGCAGCACATTTTCGTAACCTCAAGCTGAAAGCTAGCTTGGGCAGGTCAAAAAACTTTTCTTTTTCCCAAAAATCCAGGGACTTTCTGTGCGCGTATAATCGCAATCTAGAAACTAGTGACTAGTAGTGCCCCCGCACTCTGGTTTTCAGCAAAACAAAAAACAAAATGACCTCCCTGAAAAGCGTCGGAGACCTCGTCATCCACACAGGCAAAAATCCTGTGGGGAGCGAGGACGTCGACGAGAAGGGCAAAGCCCTTCTGAAACTGATCGACGGATCACTGTTTCACCCCTCCATGGCGGAGGCCATGGAGGCGCTGCAAAAGCAGCTGGAGGAGAAGACGCAGTATGAGGATAAACTCATCTTCTGCGCAAACATCCAGGACTGGATTGCAGCACTCCGACAGATGGTCGGTGAACTTCCGGAAACGGAATTCATCGACACGGTCAAAAAAGACCTGGAGGACCCGCGCTTCGTGGGGGAAGGTGGAACCCTAACCGAACAGGGCACCACCTTGATGTGGTTCCACTTGTGGTTGGGCGCATACCACGAGGAACTAACGGCCGAACCCTGGGCCTCGAAGTCTCTGATTAAAAAAGAGACTTTTGAAGCCGGCGCGAAGCTCGCCGAAAAACGAAAGTTTCGGGAGGAAAACCCGCAGCTGAACCTGGCGGAAGTCCCGGCGCAGACCGCCAAAAAGGAGGTGATAGTCCGCTACCTGATCGAGCGCACCAACAAAGAGGTGCTCAACGACTGGGACGCGAAGCCGGCCAAGACGCCGTGGACGTCGGTCCGCAAGGCGCACGAGGAGGAGGACCGAAAGCTCCTCGAAGAAGAGGAGAAGCAGCGCAAGGCGGAGCTCGAAGCCAAAAAGAAAGAGGAGGAGGACTCCGTGGACTTCGCCGACAAAAGCGAAGAGTCCTCCGAGGAGCCGCCGGAGACGGCAGCTCTGTTCAAAACGTTCGCGAAGAAGACCGCAAAGGCCATCGCAACGGCTTTGAACAGCAGCGGAGAGGACAAAATCCTCTCCTATGACGACACGCGCCCGGCTAGCGAAGGAGAAAAATTCTTCGTCTACCGACGCGTAAACGGCGTCGAGAAGAAAACAGAGGTGAAAGTCGTCTGGCCTTCCGTCTTAACTCCGGGCGAGGAAGTCGCAGACGCACAGGAGCAGTATAAAAACTGCTTCTTCACGAACGGAGAAAAAGCCTCTAAGCAGGCGAACCACGTGCTCACCGCGTTATTAAAACACGTGGAAAAGCACGGCCTCCGCTCCGTTTTCGACGTGGACGAAAACAGCGTCCTGAACACGACGGCAGGCCAACGCCTCAACCAAAAGGCGCTGGCGCTGCTCTTCGGAGCATACGCGGCCGCAGGCATCTGGGGCGAAGCCCAGGTGGGAAAAAACCAACCCAAGGTCTCAAACTGCGCCATCGCAGGCTTTAACGGAGACAACCTGCAGCGCACAAACAGCGCGTTCCAGAACCTGGTCCGGAAACAGGTCGTCGCCAGCGTCCCGGCTGACTACTGGGACAGATGCAACCTGGACCAGTGCTGGGAGACGCTGCGCCGCGTGGAAAGCGCCATCAACGGCGCCACCGACCTGCAGCCCTTCGACTTCATGACCGAGTTCAACGAGAACTTCCCAGAAATCGCCATCAAAAAAATGATGGTGTTCTTGGGATTCATGAAGGAAGGCTCCCGCAGCCTCGACGCGCTCCAGCAGAAGATGAAGCGCTGGGAGACCGGGCTGGTGAACAGATACATGTTCAACCTGCTGGCCTGGTACAACCACTTCGGTCTCCACCTCATCGACGAGGCGCGCTACACGGACGAGGAAGACGGGGGAAAAATCAAACCGCCCGTCCAAAAAGCGTTCTTCAAGGAGAACATGGAGGAAATCAAAAATGAAATGTTCTCCATGCGAGACGCCGAGGCGAGCTTAGGCAAGCCGAGAAGCGAACGTGTGACAGTCACACTGCGCTCTCGTAGCCACAGCCGCCGCCGCAGCGAATCGCGAGAGCGATCGGCGAGCGAAGGCCCGCAAAACCCGTTCGGCAGCGACGCCGACAGCGGCGGGGACGACGACACGGGCACAACCATGCCGAGCGACACTTGGTTGGAGAGTTTGGATCTGGAAAAAACAGATTTCAACCCGGCCATGGACCCAGTCCACAACCGCCGCCTCGACAAACGTGTCGACGTGGTGCTAGCCGAGCGCCGAAACGCGAAGGGAGGAACACGCACCACATACTACGTGTACTTCCCTCAAACCGGCTTAGTGGAGCCGTCCGCATTGAAGTCCCTGAAAAATATGGGACTCATGCTTCCGCCGGCGGTATGCCACTGGTTCCACGCGCACAAAGCGCATGCGGTGCAGTCAGGCTGTCGCAACGACGCTCAACACCTGGAATGCACACACCACCACCTCATCGACCGCAACCGTCCTCCCCCAGACATCACTATCGCCAAGAGAACGTGGGCAGAAGTGATCCGCTCGCAAAAAGAGCTGGCCGAAGTCCTCTTCTCGGCCCGGTTGGCAGGGCGAAACATCAACCAGCAGCCAACCGGCACAGCGGCAAAACGAGCGGCAGCGAAGGACAAGGAAGCAATCCGCCACCCGAAAGACTTCGTAAAACCGAAAGTCCAGCCGATGAAGGCGATGAAGGCCAAAAACGGCCGA
The DNA here is from genome assembly GCA_905178165.1 of Amoebophrya sp. A25. Classification (NCBI taxonomy): domain Eukaryota; class Dinophyceae; order Syndiniales; family Amoebophryaceae; genus Amoebophrya; species Amoebophrya sp. A25. The sequence continues at coordinate 787,348 of CAJINU010000027.1, read as the reverse complement.
ACACGCCGCCAACCGAAAGGACCCCAGCGAAGCGACGCAAACGCGGTTCCGCTGGGACAACGGCATCGCAACGACAGTCGCGAAAAAGACAATCGTGGCCGCAACAAATCGAAGCGATCGAACGAGCGCAAAAACAGCCGCTCACGCGATCGACGCCGATAAATCGAGAGTGATGGAGGGAAAAATCCTCCTGGGGAGAGACGTGAAGGAGCACGTTGGGAGCAAACGCTCCCTCGCGGTGTGGTGGAAGGAGCCACGCACAAGCTAGAACGCGACTAGCTGGAAGAAAAAGGCTACCGGCCTCGAGGACAACAAATCCTCGAAAAACAGAATGCAAAAGCATTCGCCATAAGCCCTCTGGTCAAATTACCAGGGGCACCGGACCATTATTAAGTTAGTGGCGGAACAATAAATTCGTCCTTTTTGACAGAGTAAAAAACACTCTAGTTGAGAGGGAGGAAACAAATCAAACCACCAGTGACGACTGGTGGCCGAAAGGGAAAACGCGGCGGCGGCGGCGCAGTGTTCGAGGGAGTGACGTGTTACATCTCGTCAAGCTAAAAAGAGGGAAAACAGAGTGGGAAGGAGTTACGAGTAAGTAAAGAAGCTAGGCTGGGGAGACCACTTCATGAGATACGGCAGGAGGCCAAGATCCATGGTGGAGGTTCGCCTAAGCAGCCGCACGAACCAGCCTAGACAAAAAAGTAAGTAAGGACGAGAGAACAAACTAACTAAATAAAAACTAAAAAGAACGTTAGAGGGAACAACAGCGAGAGATAAATAAAAAAGTAACATTAAATAAATGTCGAAGCGGGCGGACGCACTGCGCAAAGCTGTCGATCTAAACGACGACGAGCTGCGCGCCATGGGAGAAGCCGACTCCACGACTAGAAACAAAAAGTCGCGAGTCGCCTTCTTCCTCGACTGGCTAGCGGCCAAGGGTGAAAAGCTACCCGTGAGGCCGGAGGCGGTGCAAAGATTCGCCGCCTTCCTAGTGTTCAATGAATACACCTCAGTCGCGCAGTACACATCCAGCATCATCATGTGGCTGGTAGAACCGCCACCCGCGGATGGCCCGCAGCGGCTAGTCGAAAGCCCCGCCATTCTCCGAAACATCGGGGACGTGGAAAAGGCAATTGAACGAACAATCCAAGACCACAACCCGAGGAAAGCAAAGCCTTTCCTACCGGGTACGAAGCTCGAGGCGCTAAAGGCAAAAGACCAAAAAATGGTCCTCCTTTGGGCGCTATCGGGATTGCGGGGCGACAGCATCGCGGCGGTGGACGACACGGACATCTCCAAAAAAGGAGACGTGTGGCGCATCCACATATCCGAAGACAAAATCCGCAAACAACGCGGTAGGATAATAGAAATCCACTGCAATTGCGACACCAACGCAAAAACAGCTGGTGCACGAAGTCGCTTTTGCCCGATGCACGGCGAAGGCGCTGTTATGAGATCTGATTTCCCATTAGGCAAGGCCAGGATAAGTAGCTTGGCGAAGGGAATTAGCGGCACGCTGCACAGCTGCAGGAGAGGACTCGCATTGGCAACGCGACGCGAGTGGGAGCAAGGGAAAATCTCCGTGAAGGAGGATGAATTCCTCACCCACATGGGCTGGGAACAGTCCAGCAAAATGTGGGACGAGTACACAGCCGACCACAAAACGTGGGAGGCTTCGGAATTCATCCCGCTGCACGGATTGCGCAGGCGGTGGCCCTCGGGGGGGGGTCCACCCCCGCGCGTCTTCGTGCAGCCCAAGGCGGTCCAAGAGGACACCTTGGTCAAGCGGACGATCAAGATCACCCCCAAGCAGAAGCTACAGAAGAAAGGGCGGATTCAACAGAATACCGTTACCAAAAAGGTGACGGCCCTAGCGCCAAAGAGCGCCAGTAGCAGCGGCTCAGGGGCACTCAAAGCAGTACCGGGTACAAAAAACGTACGCACCTGGCGGTTCTGAACCTCCAGTCGTCGGGAAAAGGATGGAAGGCGCACCAAGGAGGCGTCGAGAAAGGATGGCCCAAAGGGCTGGAGGTTCAAAGTGACCTTGTCCCCCAGCGGGGGGACAACGCCTGCTACTGCCGAGGGATTAGCCGCGCACCCGGGCCAAAGCGCCCCGGACCAAAGCGTCCGACGCGAAGAGCGAGCACCCGAAACCTCGCGGGTGCCGGTTGATTGACTCGTAGGGCGACGGTGCACGAACACCGGCCGAGCCGCGAGAGGGGTTACGACACCCGGACGTTGGTGTGCAACTCTCTCTGGGGAGGTAAAGGCCTCCCGCCACGCTCCGTGGCAAATTTATGGGCCGTAGGTGCAACGACCGGCGCCGGCAAAGACCTGGGTCTGCCGAGCCAGCCTACCGTGCTGCCACAGCACTAAAAAGTATAACTCACCAGTAGATTTAGGATCCCCGGGGGTTAAGTCTCCAGTTTGTATATAAGATCAAGAAGAACTTCTATATATAAGATCAAGAAGATCATCACGGTTAAATAAAAATAATTCATCACAATCATTTCCTCACCCACCCATGTTGGACAGGTCCAAACACTCCAGAACCAGATTCCTCGTTGTTTTGACGTGAAGCTGACCAAGATCCTTGAGCAATACAAGGACTTTTTTCAGTGCCTCGAAGGTGGTCGCGTTGCCACGTACAAGGCTTACGAGAATGGTCTCATTGACGAAGAAGGCCGCGTCCGGAAAATGCCGAAGCAGAAGGCAAAGAAGATGACGACCATCCTTCAGCCGCAGATGGGGGGACAGGAAGGTGCTCCGCCTATGGGTGGCATGCCAGGAGGTATGCCAGGAGGCATGCCGATGGATCCGAACGCACCCTTCGGCGGCATGCCAGGAGGAGCCCCGCCAGCGGGATCGCCAGGTACCTATTTTGACTTGGAATAAATGCAATTTCAAGTTCTTGCTGATTGAGATTTCTTTTCACTTGTTAGTTCAGAAGATATAGAGGACTAAGTCTAAGAAATAGAATTGCATCGTCCTCGTAGGAGCTCCCGCCCTCATTTATGCAGTTCGCTACCTTTTTGAGTGCGACTCCTACTTCTTTATCGCAGTCTTTATGATTTTCTCGTATCGAAATCGAAAAAAACATAACAGTCCCGTCAATGGGAGATCCAGGTATGATTACAGATTTTACTTCACTACCTAGCTAGTACTAGTAGTTAGGGAAAATCTAATCCTGGTGGCTGTTGATCAAAAGTCGAATTTTTTCTCATGTGGTCTACTTCATAGCAAAGATGAAAACGAAATTTAGTCCTGAACAAGAGAGCAAAAGGAGGTTTTCGATTGAGAATGCTTGAACGAATGCATGTTCTTCTTGTTCATATGCTTATGCAAAATTTGAAAAACTACAAGTTTCAAATTTTGTTTTTCATACTAGCTGGAGTTCCGAATTCGACTGCAGGTCCAGACGGCGCCCCCGCCAAAGGCGAAGACGCCAAGCCTGAGGAGGAGGATGAGAACCCCGACGCCTCCCTCGTCGATGTTCTTGATGAGCTTGGACAATGCGTTTTCCTCGATGATAGCATGAAATTCGCTAAGTGCGTAGCACGACTCAAGCGTATCAGACATGAAACTTAAGCAGGGTTTCCGAATTACATGATCCCTCACTAGCATGATCCTTGGCTCCTTTTCAAGGGGAAAAGAGGCCAAGGATGTTCTGAAGAATGCAATCCGGCAACCTCTAAGAATATTTCGGCTATGAAGATGATGATGCTTTGGTGTCTGTCTTCGGAAATATGCTGCGTCCTAAATTATTCCCTCAAGGTGCGCCGGGAATGGGAATGCCAGTTATGAAGCGTCATTATCTTGATTAATTGCACCATGTTCCAAACACTTATATCAGAATTCGTAAGCAAAAATTCCACAACAACTGAGATGGAATTTATTTTTAGGAGAACTACAACATCTCTCAATATCGCAACAACTAGATTAGGCTTCAGTTTCAACCCTCAACAATCTCCCCACTCTAATCCCCGCATGCCAATGATGGGACCAGGTGGAATGGGTATGGGAGGACCTGGCATGATGGGCCCGGGTATGATGGGACCAGGAGGCAGACCAGGACCGTATGGAATGGGCCCGGGTGGACCAATGATGGGAGGACCTATGGGACAAATGGGACCGGGAGGACCATGTACCACTTATATATACGATAGGAAGGTGGTTTAGAAGAATTAGATGATTTGGACTTGTGATTATTGGTTGGGACTTTTGGTAGGTCTTTTGTTTTGATGTGAAGAAAGTGAATTAGAAGTACGTGTTTGCTTGTGGATGCAGTTTTTTTCTCTCTCTTAGGCACAAAAGTAGAAAGTCCTTCTTCTAAATACTAACTTGCAACATCAACTTCAACATCTTGTTCCCCAACAACATCTACTTCTTCCCCAACCAGTGATGCTTCCGTCTTCCGTCCAACTTGCCGATCCGAAGAACGCGAGAGAGAGGGATGAGCGTGTTTCTCTCGTCGTCCGCGAAATGATCGTGCTGCTGCAGCAAGCACCGGAACGCACGTTGACCGTGATCGAGTTGTGCCAGAGACCGAAGATCCAGCTGCTGAAGAAGGGGATTATCGCCAAGTTTTCCTACTTCATCCAGCAACACAGTGAGAAGTTCACGATGGGCAAGAACCCAGATGGAGATAACAAGTCGGATGTGGTCACATTGCAGTTCGATGATTTGCAGTTATGAATCTCCTGTGAAATAATTACTGAGATGTGGTGAAACTTGTGATGAAATTACTTTTACTATACTGCCTCCAATTATGTAGTTGATGTTCTAGTACAACACGACCTTCTTGCGTAGATGGAGGTTCTGGAAAAATTTGATCACCTGATTTTGATCCTCAGAAGGAGGAAAACAAGAAGAGATGAATCCTGGAGACCGAATTCAGGCCACCGAATACCAGAACAGTACAGACCCCTGTAAGTGTAACGTAGTAGTCAAATAAAATGTAGTTCACGTAGTAGAAATCGCGCTTGTCTAAGGAAGCTTGAATCTCAAACCTGATGAAACTTACTGTACTAGGCGAATCAAGAGTAAGTAGTAGTTGTACTTCTGTTGCACTCATCATTCGCAATGTCAATGACTTCACTGTCTCCAAGGACTACTTCACTGCCCGCCCCAACTTCGCTCCCTCTCTAATCTGCTGCGAAGAGTACCTATCCCAGACCTTCGACCTCGACGCGCAGTACATGGAACAATACCCAGAACTATCTATGCGTGGACCCAATGCGCCAGGAAGTGGAGCGTCCGCTAAAAAGGAATTCGGCCAACGAAAGGGTATGGGCATGGGTGGTGGTAAAGTTACGATTTTTAGAGAGTATAGCTCATCTCTTCGCGAAAATCTTCTCCTTAAGTTCGTAGATTATAGAAGAAGTACATTTTGGTTGATGAGCTTGAAGATCGTTTTCAAGTCAAAAGCAAAATAGATTTCTGAAAATAATTCGAGTCGAAAGATGATGAGATATACGGCAAGAGATGAGCTAGAACGTAGTTTGAGCTCTAAGAACAGCAAGGGCAAGAAGGGCAAGAAGTTTGGAGGAGGCTTCGCGGCACCACCAATGTTCGAAAACGGCATGCGACCAGGAGTGCCGACTGGAGCGGGGTTCTGAGTAACGTCACCTAGACTCTACTAGTCAAGAAGTTCTTGTCCTTGAACACGATTGTTTGGCGAACTTTTCTATACACGGGACGTTAGATATCTATGCAGATTGATGGGATGATATCAATAGCTCCGACATGTACAACAACACACAGTACTATGATCCTTTTTGAGAAGTGGAACAAGAGGTTCCTTCCCTATAATGAGTACGACGAACGAATGAACTACAGAAGAAGTACAATTCTTATCAAAGAAGCTACATCAGCAGGAACAAGCGGGATGAGTACACCAAATACTATTTTGAGAACAGTCAACTGTATGTCCTGGGATCGATATGTGAACCAAGTCATTGCATAATACGCTATCGTGTCTCTGTCCTTCAGTTTCAACCATTGCTTACTTGATTCATCTGATTTTGAGCTTTTAGTCTTAAGATTGATGGTACTATGACTAACAGTAGTACCACTATCACTAGAATCTAAGAAGAACAAATAAATCAAAATCTATTGTTTTTTCCAAGTTTTCCCAAGTGATACCCTGAGTTGTCCCACCTGGTGTGCTTCGACAAAGGTGTTGAGAGCTCGACATGACGACCAAAACATATTTTCTAGATTGACTACTACTCTACAAAAATAACAAATGATCACATTCTCATTCGCCAGCCATCACTCTCCGACCCCTAAAGCAGAATAATCCAAACACATGATGAAACAGAAGGAGCAACACCCTTCCCCTACGCGAAATGGACCGACCCACTAAGTTTTTCTGTGAAGATACCTGCTTTAGATAATTCCTCTTCGAAAATGGCCACATCCAAGAAGTACACGTCAGAAGCAATGCTCTACAACGTACAAGGAGAAGGATCCGCTACAAAAAACAAGAAAATACAATATAATTGACGATAACCTAGTTACCGTTTCCCGAAATGAATCGCATATGATGCCAACGGCAGAGCAAGGTTGACATCATAGTCTCTTGGGTCCGTTGCTCGGCGAAAAAAATCCTGAAAAATCCTGAATCAATAAGAAAACTGTGAGAGTTTTGCTGCCTGCATTGATCTTCCAGGAGAATGACACGAGGATCGGTAATCTTTTACCTGTGGCGGCGGGATGGGGATCGGTGCGTGTGCGAGTGCGTGAGGCCTTCGTAAATAAAATACATAAATGCCGCATTGCTGAAAGTTACTGAAAAGCGTCGAAATATAGGGCACTAAGTAGTAACCTCCCCTAAGTAGAAGTTCATCTGGCTTTATCCAAGACGCAAACTGCTACCTAATAGCAGTAGTAGTACTAGAAGTAGGGCTGATAGTTACACCGAGAAATAAAAAATGGTAGAGCTGCGGATGAACAACATGCAAGTGCTAGCTTCGTGGCATGATGTGCCTGATTTGCGCGCTGCGCTCGATACCGACGTCGACTCTTCTAGCAAGAGAGATGCCGAGTCGCGGTCTACGACTGTAGGAGTAGATTAAGGCATTATGTTGAGGCTACTTGTGTCTAGGTGCCGTTTTTGTTGGCTTCAACAAAAAGCCTCAATCTAGGGATGACCACTACACATAAAAGGAGTAGATTAAGGATTTTTGTTGCGGCTTTTTATTGAGGAGGACTAGAAAGATAGCTAGGCTTGTGAGTAGATTAAAGCTGTTTGTTGAGATAACTACATGTAAAAGGAGCACTTTTTTAAAAACTTCTAATCCAACCAGAAGTATATCTCGCGTCGCATTGTTCGCGCGTGCAGTGTGTTTCATAAACAAAAACGCCAAGTTCCACCTGAGGTGTTGAAGTACATGCTCTCGGTTCTTATTGAAGCAGATATGCTGACAATGGCACGGAGAATCGCAAAAGCTGATCTGGAATTTGCTCGTTCTTGTGGGAAAGGAGAAGGACGAGGAGGGCCGGACTGTCGTGGAAGAGAAGGAGGAGGAGGAATGGATTGTCATAGGACCACTGGAGAAGAAGGTGACAGAAGTAAGGGGGCACAAGTACTAGATGAAAGATCAATTTCGCTACAAAAAGGTGGTAGAAGAGGAACAGAGGAGGTTCAAGTCGAAGAGGATACAACAGAATTATCGCGGTTACATCTTGGGCTGTTTCACGAAGCAGGCAAGAGTAGCTCTTTGTTCTACAAGATTCCGGATTTTTGCTCGAATTCTTCTACGAAAAGCTTCGACTCCTGGCGTAAGCGCGAAGAACAGCGAGAACTATGTTTACGGCTTCATCTTTGTTGAAGTTGATGTTGCAGCGACAACGCAGGTAGAAGGTTCATTACGTATCTGTATCATATTCATAAATGTCCTAGCCATAGAAACTCAAACTCAAGGTCTAGGTCTCTGTCCTGTGAATCACGAATATTTTTTTGAATGATCTTCGTGTTCGTCCTCTAATCTCTGCCGACGTTTTGCTGTATCAACTTCTCGAAGACCATAATTCAGATCATGTGGAGAGCAGAGAAGCTTCGTCAGACACACAGTCTTATGACAGTCTGATCGCGGAATCGCCACCTGAAGTGAGAGATATTGTACTCCAATACCTTTCAGATTCGAAATTGGTGTAGATCGCAATCAAAATAGATAAGAGGAGTTGTGACATTATTGTGCGTCTACGTTTTTCATTATCGTATACAGATCGCATGAGTTTCATATTCATGATGCATAGAAATACTTAGAGTTAGAGGTTGCTTAATTACATCGAAAAATACACCGCTAGTTATAGTTTGGATTTGGAGATGGCCTCTGGATACATCATCGTCATCATGTGGTTGTGGAGGTGGTTGAAAAGTGAAATTCTGTTGTCTGCCAAACACAGCAAAGATATCTTCTGCTGTCTGCAAAACGTAAAGGATTTGAAACATTTCAATTACACTTACAGCCCACGTGACGGGAAATTGACTAAGGGCTCATCCACACGAAAGCGATAGGAGAACCAAGTGGTGACTATAATCGTGTACAACTGCGATCGAGATCTTGTTGGTTCTAGTATATTAACCATGATATCGCGAGAATATTACGAGCACGATCCAGATGATCTAGATCATGTTGCTCGAGTGAACAAGGCAGAATCTAGAAAAAGATCCACCTGAAAGCGATCCAATATTGTATGAACTAAAAAAGGAAGATCCAATAGAACTAAAAGAACACTAGTTTTAGTTAGTTCAACAAGATCCTATTGACGATCGACTTATGGATCCAGCTAATAAGATCAAAAGGTCAGGTCAGGAGAAACGGATCACAAAAGAGCCCCGCTAGAGCATCACGATCAGAAAGAGTTCGCCTCCTGTTCGGAAGAGGATCTGGAATAAATTTAGTCTTAGTCTTAGTCCTCTTCGGCTTAATTTTAATAGAAACTTGTCAGTTGTTTTCGAAAGATTTCTTTCGTATTATTTTGCTCAAGCCCCAAGCCCATGACTGAAAAAGCAACATTGTCATTGATTAGTAATAGACCTCCACCTCGAATCATATCCATCTCGATCTCGTTAAGTATTGATAAATATCGACATCGACTTGCCCACCCGAACTCGAGCAACTAATCGATTTACCGACTAGGAACAAGACTAAGCCAGGCATGAGCTTCGAGTTCGAACTTTTGGTACGAAAAAGAACTCACAAACACAAACTATCGCCATTTCTTCAACTAGAACAACGAATAAGATCATCTTCACAGCCAACATGTCAAAAACTTGAACTACTAACTTGCATCTTGGATGGTCTTTTAGAATTTATATCGACGTCAACAATAATTTTTTTTTTCACTCCTATGATCGCTATCTTCTAAGCATAACAAATATTTCTCGAAAATGCAGCTGGCTTTTCTATTTCTCCGTACAAGTGTTTTTGGGGTTTCGTCGTATCTACTACTGCTTTGTACGACAGCTCTTGATGTGGAAGGAACAGTCTTCAAGCGTTGGTACCAAGAACGCGATGACCATCGTGCCGCAAATCTTCGACTTCTTGACAATGGATCTGCTCTTATGATGCCAGTCATTGAGAACGAAGATAGACGGATGTTGTTCCCAAGTAAGAAGGGCCTAAATGAGGGGAACGAGATTCCCCTATTGACATTCTCAATGAGTGGATCTTCTGCTCTTACTGTTTCTGGAGGAACAATGGGAACGTCGGAAAAGCAAGCTCGTGACCGCAAGGTTAGAGAGATCTTGAGTTTTCTTGCGGGACCTGATGCTGTAGCCAAGATCGCCGAGTTGAAATTCTTGGAGTACGTTAGTACGGAGCTACTCGTTGGGCGTGAGAACGAGGACAATGATTCTAGTACTAGGAAGGATACGAAGAAGCCACAGCCTGCCGACGTCAAGTCTATTGCTGCTTTTTTCCAGCAATTTCTGGAAGCTGTGACCGCAGAGGGGTCTCTCGCTGGCTTTAGGCCCTTCGGAGTTCTTGATGAAAAGGGTGAGCGAGGTGATTGCTCATCTCCTACGACCACGCAGGAGCTGTCTTTAGAGTTACAATATGAGAAGATGCGAGAGCACCACGCGCGCGTGATTGAGACGTATCTCACTGAGAACAAAGTGCTGAACAATAAGAGCGATGGCAACAATTTGGTTGGAAAAGGCAATGGAGGCGGCTCGTCCGCAGCTGAGCATAGTCCTCCTTCTCCTCAAGAAGCCGAGTCCAGACTAGATTTTGCAAAAAGGTTTCGAAAGGTGGCTCAGCGTGCAGTAGTTTCGAAGGAAAAAGTCAAAGACATCGAAAAAGCAGCAAACGACTACTGGAAAGCCCGCGAAAACTACCTTGAATTGTTAAAAGAGAAGGAGAAAGACCAGCACCAGAGAAAAGAAGAAGAAGAAGATAGCACTAGCAAGAAAGAAGATGGCCTTTCTTCCATCACGACCACCAGCGACAGCGAGATGAAGCAAGAAGAGGATCTTCCTTCTGTTACCAGCGAGAAGATGAAGAAAGATGGTGAGGATCCCAGTTCTGACACTAGCGAGAAGAAAGAAGAGCAAGACAACAACGATGGTCAGCGAGTATTTCACTTACCTTGGGGTGTGCGGGTCAAAGATGAAGACGCCGAAGGAGGAGCAGCGCACTCCGCTTCATCGGGTGACGTTCAAGCAATGCTGGAGGAGACGGAAGATCTAGCCAAACAAGTGAAGCGACTGCAAGGCGAACAAAAAGAACAAGATCAGCAGGACTCTGCTGAACTACTAGACCCTGGTGTCAAAAACGCTGAAGCAGAGGTTAAAGAAGCCGCAGACAGATTGCGTAGTGTACTCGGTTCGAGCTTTGGCCTCAATGAGATTCTCATCGGCCCCAAAGACCATGACGTCAGACACGGAAACCAATTCGACATGTTGCTTGCCAGCTTTATCCGCGAAGAAGCAGAAGAAAAGCAGCATCGTTCCGAAGTAGAAGACGTACTCGGTGTGGGAGGAAATCCGAAACATTTTGTCCGCTTAGGCACGGAAGAGAAAATTACCGGAATCCCTCTAGGTACGAAGCTTTCCACGAGTAGACACCCAGCCTACAGCTTTTACAAGAAAGGCGATGAAATAAATGAAACTACTGGTGGTGCAGATGCGGCTCGTTCGAGTAAAAGCACAGCCTCCTGCTCTTCCGCTTCGTCGAAACGATCGCTCTCAGCGCTATTCGTGCATGCTTGCCGCGCTGCCTTGAAACATGATCCAGACGGAAACCCATCTCCTGCTTGCCGCGATGTCTTGAAACATGATCCAGACGGAAACCCATCTCCTGCTTGCCGCGCTGCCTTGATGAGCGAAGATGCTGGTCAAGAAGTAGTTCCTCGTATTGCGAGGTTCCAAGGAAGTCTTGAAATAGGAAGCAAAATACGACGAACAACGTCCTCCACAGGAGAAGATACTTCACTTCCTACTGTTGCACCATCGTCGAGGACTCCTCAGGATGAACATGCGGACGACGTCGACGATCTCCAAGAACTAGCTCCTCCATTACAAGAACAGAAAATGGCAGACGAGAACGAATGTACAGGAGAACAGAACGAAAACGAATATCCAGGAGATTCAGGTAGTTGGCGCCTTATTTCTTCCTTGCGGGACGGCCCCGCTATTCCACCACCCCCACTCTACATAGTGGCGGACACGGTAAAGAAAGACCCTGTCTATTTCGCTTTCCTTGCTGTCGCCCACAAAGCTCTGAAAGAAGCGAAGCTACTACGTGGACCGTTTACTTCTAACGCCTATACTCCTAGAAATCGTGCCACGCCTGCGAACAAGACTTGGACTGCAGCAGCAACCTCCATGGCCGAGCTTCTATTATCTGCCTTCAGGGGGAGTTCGAGTTGGAGTACTACTACTAGTAGTACCACTACCAGCATCATGCCCGCCGAGAGTCATACTAGGATGACAACTACTGGCGCTAGTACTACAACCTCCATGACCGAGAGTGATGCCATTCGGAGCTCCTTTGTCGTTGCCGTGGTTATTCGAAAGTTGCTCAATATGCAAGTTTTGTCCACGGTCCTGGATGTAGCGCCTATCTTTTTATCCAAAATACTTGAAGAGGCAGAAAAAAGACTCGTTGCTGGTGCTGGAGGAAGTAGACAAGGAGACGATGGCACGCAGACGAGGAGAGACGGTCTTCAGACTCATAATCTCTTCCTTAAGAGCAGCACCTTCACTCGCGCTACAACGATGTCTCACTTTTTGTACGAGTTGCCGGAAGGGGTGAGAAAGGAGGCCGTCAAAAGGGAGATCGGAGAGCACGGCGCAGTGGTTGATCGCAGTCCAGAAGGATATTTGAAGAGAGAAGATGAAGATTTTACGACGAATTTCTGGCGAATCAGCGCGATTCAGGAAGAAATGAGAGATATACTTCGTAGAAGTACTAGACGTCTCGGTCTCCAAGGACAAGAAGAGCATCCTCATCGTCCAGCAGAGGACTTTGGAGGTCCTCTCGAACATATTGACATGAAAAGAGCCGCGATCGATATCGATATCGATCGGCCGTACCTTCTTGGTCGTCATTTCGCGATAGCATCTTTGAACTGGAAAGAAGCTGGTCTTTTTGATGCCATGACGACTTCAGGTAGAGAAGACGGAGGTGAGCCAAGTAATAAGAAACGTGAAGAGCAGAAGCACAAGCAACTCCAACTTCTGCAAAATATGCTAGTTGAAGGGCACACGGAAGCATGCAAGCGCATAGCGCAAGACGTAAGTGACTTGGTAGAATATTCGCACCACTTGCAGCTGTTCGACGTGCACAACGACGAAAGAAAAACCCTTAGTAATCCCGCCAGCACTCGGATAAAGGAAGGCGCACCAGGGAAGAAAGCAACTTCTTCGACGAAAAAGACGCGACTTCCAAGGCTACTTGCGAAAGAAATCGACACACTCAAAGACAAGCTCAACAACGTGCACGAGGTGGCATGTGGGAAAATGCGGGAAGAGTTGAGGCTTGCTAAGCGTACTCTGTTCAGGATTGCGGAACACGATAACGATGAGCAAGGCTCTGGTGCGGTAGCTTCCGTAGAATGGGGAGCCTCTGATCCGGACTATTTTTTACGCAGAGTTCTTCCCATTTTGCAGCAGGTTCTGCTTTTTAGCGGAGACGTCCTCTTCACAAGACGGAGAAAGCTGCTTTCATCACCAGATAGCGCCAAGGAGTCTTCTTCCAAGGAGACGGATGCGCCGTCTAGCCAAAAAGATAGAGAACTTCTCGACAACATTCAGTCGGAGACTCAGATCACAAAAGAGAAGGCCAGCTTGCTCGAAGGCGCAGGTGGAATGCTCACTGAACTCCATGAAAAACTTGTGGAAATCAAGAAAAAGCATTTTCTCCAGACTTCCTCGGAATCCGAGTCAGACTCGGAGTCTGTAGAAGGCGGTGGAGTAGGTGAGGAGGTGCCGGATGTTGTAGACGGGCAAGCAGAGGAGGAGACTAAAGAAGGGGAGGAGATGAAGAAAAATTGGGCTGACCTCATCTGGGGTCACGATGAGGAGGACGGAAAAGAGAACTTAATATCCTCGGACGAAAAAGAAGAACTTCGCGTCCTCTATCGCTACTGTAATCCGAAGCTGAGCGCTTTTGTGGCGGCGAGGATGATAAAAAAAGAGGAGGAGAGCCGCATAGCTTTGCAAACTTTGCACATCGCCGCCTTGGAAAAGGAGAAGGAGAAGCGAATAGAAAATGGCATGCACTTGTTAAGCTGCAGCGGCGTGAACGATGAAGAAAGACAACGGATAGCCGATGAGACTGAGGAAGAGACGAAGCGCATCCAAGAGGAGATTGAAGAAAACGTGCAGAAGCTAGAACAGATTAAACATCGTAAAGAACAAGATGATCATGATTCGGCTATTACGGCGGAGGCGGTAGAGGTAGATGGAGTAGCTTCCCCTAAGGAATTCTGGAAGAAGCACATGAAAGACAAAGGCAGTGGCCGCGCAAGGTTTGAGTACCATTGTGCGCACGCATTGGCGTGGTACCAAATCCGTTCCTCTCACAGCGATATCGTTACGAGATTCGCCACGGGGCGATCGATTTTTTCATCTGAAGGAGGGCACAATCTAGATCCCGTGATAAACGTACTCGGCACACACCTGCTAGAAGGGCCAAAATGCCTCGGGATGAGTGTCCTTTTCAAGGGCATCATGGATGCGATGTTTCAGAGGAAAGTGCTAAGAGTCAGAACCGAAGTAAACTCAGATCAAAACCATGTCTGGACTCACGTTTACTTCAACATTTTTTTTTGCGATTTTTCAGAAGTCCAGGACCATCTTCAGCGAGAACAGAGTGAACACCCTCAAGTAGCTCCTGCACCCCAAGGCGAGCTTCCTGGATGCAGCGCCATCAAATGGGGATCTTCATTTGGTTGCGTTCTAGTACAAGCATGGAGATCGGTGGGATTCGATACTGGACGACTGTGGTCTCCTTCATTTTTTGGTAGTCGTCAAGAGTTTCTGGCACACTCTTCTGGGGTAGTTGTACAGCAAGGGCAACCCTCTGCCCTACTCCAAGGCTCATCTTCTGAGAGGACTACTTCTCACGGAGGTCGCGGAGTAGAACCTCCACGCTCAAGTGGTTCCGAGACCCACCAGAAGGAGGAGGAGAAGGAAAGACAATCCCACCAGAAGGACAAGGGGGAGGAAAGACAATCTCACCGCCAGAGCGAGATGATGGAGAAGGAAAGACAATCCCACCAGAAGGAGAAGGGGGAGGAAAGACAATTCATTGTGGACATTGCTCAGCTTCTACTAGGAAACTTGGAGAATAAAGTTGAGCTTTCCCAGTGCTCGTCTCCGTTGGAGCATTCTACATTGACGCCGCACAGAGCCGAAGTTGCCGAATGGTACACCAAAGCACTTTCAGAGAACTGTGCTTTATCTGTTGTTACTGATGAACCAGGGAAATGTTGTGCTGAGGAGTTCCATCAAGCTGCAGGGGGCGCAAGTGGGCAAGAAGCGGCTCGATACATACAGGACGCGGAAAACAAATGCGTCAGAAACTGTAGTATTATTACCTCCAAAGAAGGTGAAGCGGGAGGGCCTGCTCCTGTAGATGAGTCCTCGTCCTGCTGTGATAAATACGTGACGCTAAGAGTGGAGGATAATGATTATCAAGGAATCCCTTTCGTAACGCATCCAGAGGAATCGCTATCCGTAGAGTGGATCTCCAAGATGATATCTATTGGCGTGTTATCATGAGGCTGATGCTCTTTGGTAAATGATTTCTACACACATTTACTGATGTACTAGCTGTAGAGAGCTATGTTTTTATTTTTTTCTGTGTTATTGATCATATTGCAATTGCTTAAATGTGTTTTACAGCTACACTGACTCATAAAAATGATACAGGCACCACACAGAAGTTAAGAAACTAACGATTGAAAGAAGGTAAGGTAAATTTGACGTCGTGCAATATTCTGTCTTGGCAATCGGTTCTTTTGATTGGTCTGCTCGGTTCTTGCTTATTGGTCTGACAAGTTGGTGGTTGTTGAGAATTGGACTCTTGTCGTCTTCGTTCTTTTGTGTTTGCGCTTCTTTGAGTGTTGAGGGTGGAGTGAAATTACCCTATGTTAGTTCATCTTCATTAGCTGTACAACGTTGGTTGGATTTTCTTGGGATGGTGCTGGTAGGTGTGAGCTAGCATCCCAGGGACCTACTACCAATTCCGTTCCCTTAATCAAGAGAGCACACACCTATCCTGCTTTTTCTGAAAGGGATGAACCCTGTGGGCAAAAGTACAGCTTATTCATCAATAACATAGATAGTTTTTCTGTATGAGTTCGTTGGCCTATTACTTGCTTTTGCAGTTGCTTTGAGAGACTATACGAGCGCTCCTTTGTTGTTTCGTCTTTACTCGCGCCTCGCTTGAAATGTAACGACGTCTGTTCTTGCAATCGGTGCCCCTCCCTTACCGTCCCCACTAACCCCACTTCCAAATGATAGGAGTTTTAAGTTCTCTTTCTTGTTCTGAAGCTGGACAAATTTTAGCATTAGGTCTATCATTTCCATAAGTATAAGAACTACATATAAAGTGCATGTACAAGGTGAAGGTCTTCGATTATGAACATCTATGTCTACTTCATCTTTCATAACTTGATGTTTTTTTATATACCTTTTGCTCACTTCCACCGTCCCATTTCTCACCCACCTCACAGCTTCGCTTTTTTTCCACTTTTATCGAGAAAAGAAATCTAGACTTCGTTTTGAAATTTTTACAGACTTGCAATCACGCTGCATTTTTTTTTGCTGCAATCAATCTTCGGATTTTTGAGACAAGAAGAGCAAGAAGTGGAGGCTCCATCTATCATTATCTATCGCCTAAAGATCAAGATAATTTCAATTTGTTGCACTCATTAATTTTCCATGTTTTGTTCAATTTAAGATAACGATTTTTTAGGTCACTAAGAACTACACTAGTGAGCTAGAGGACAAGAAACCACGAGTATCCAACCCCTTAGCCAAGTGGAAGACAAGAAAAAACGAGTCTTCAAGATTTTCTTTGTGAAATTTTACAAGTAGAATCAATGAAGGGAGTCTACAAAGAACTAGGTTCAAATGTAGAGCAGTAAAGTCAGTCTCAAACCAAGCATCCAGCCTCAGCTTAATAGAATCAGATCGTGTCGTTTACTGTGACAATTCCACAATCTCAGCAATACAAAAAGCCAGGAGAGAAAGGTTGAATTTTTTGATTTTTTTACTTTTGTCTTGGATCATAAAAGAACAAATAAATAAATAATTATCTTGTCATCGATTTTTGATTTTGAACTCGAACTGAGTACTTGAAGGATTCCTTAGGATTATTTATTCGCAGAACTACTAGTACTATCTTCACGGCGTTCATCTACACGAGACTGACAAATTGGTCTGTTGTTTTCGAAAGATTTCTTTCTTATTAATTTGCAGGAGAAGGCCAAGGCCCACCCCCACGACAGCAAAAGCAGCATTTTTTGTCATAGATCGAAAGTCAAACGATCTCCAATCATATATCCATCTCCTTACAGTATTAATAGATATAGATAATTCATTATCATTGCCCATCCGACCTCGAGGGAGTAACTTTAGATTTACAAGATTAGACCAGATATCAACTTCGGATTTCTAGTACGAAAAAGAACGCTTCACGAACTATTTTCACTTCCACCTCAACTTGAACAAGCTGAGCTCGAATAAGATCACTTTTACAGCCAACATATCCAGTAGAACTACACTAAAGTACATCTTGTTCTACTCCAAGAATGTATATTGTCAACAATAATATATAAGAACAATAACATCCATTTTTGTCTACGACATTTCTAGGAAATCAGCAACGTCGTCAATCAAGTTACACCGAAGAATATCTCGAAAATGAGGGCTCCTCTATTTCTCCGTACAACTGTGGTAGGACAACTCTCGTCCTATCTACTACTACCACTACTATTACTACTTTGTACGACCAAGGCTCATCTTGTGGAGGGAACAATCATCAAGGGCTGGTACCAAGAACGCGATGACCATCGTGCCGCAGCTGCAGGGTTTCTGCTTGGGAATGGATCTGCTCTCACTGTTTCTGGAGGAACAAGTGGAACGTCAGGGGGCGAAGGCGGTCACCTGCGCCCTCTACCTGCAGAACAACAGGCTGACCTTGAAGAAAACAAAGGTCGCTTAATTCTCCTTCAAAAGCAAGCTCGTGACCGCAAGGTTAGAGAGATCTTGAGGTTTCTTGCGGACCCTGATACTGTAGCCAAGATCGCCGAGTTGAAATTCTTGGAGTACGTTAGTACGGAGCTACTCGTGGGGCGTGAGAACGAGGACAATGATTCTAGTACTAGGAAGGATACGAAGAAGCCACAGCCTGCCGACGTCAGGTCTATTGCTGCTTTTTTCCAGCAATTTCTGGAAGGTGTGACAGCAGTGGAGGGGACTCTCGCTGGCTTTAGGCCCTTCGGAGTTCTTGATGAAATAAAGGGTGAGCGAGGTGATTGCTCATATCCTACGACCACGCAGGAGCTGTCTTTAGAGTTACAATATGAGAAGATGCGAGAGCACTACGCGCGCGTGATTGAGACGTATCTCACTGAGAGCAAAGTGCTGAACAATGAGAGCGATCGCGATGGCAACAATTTGATTGGAAAAGGCAATGGAGGCGGCTCATCCGCAGCTGAGCGTAGTCCTCCTTCTCCTCAAGAAGCCGAGTCCAGACTAGATTTTGCAAAAAGGTTTCGAAAGGTGGCCCAGCGTGCAGTAGTTTCGAAGGAAAAAGTCAAAGACATCGAAAAAGCAGCAAACGATTATTGGAAAGCCCGTAAAAACTACCTTGGATTGTTAAAAGAGAAGGAGAAAGACCAGCAGCAGAGAAAAGAAGAAGAAGAAGGTAGCACTAGCAAGAAAGAAGATGGTCTTCCTTCCATCACGATCACCAGCGACAGCGAGATGAAACAAGAAGAGGATCTTCCTTCTGTTACTAGCGAGAAGATGAAACACGACGAAGAGGATCTTCCTTCTGTTACTGGCGAGAAGATGAAACACGATGAAGAGGATCCTACTCGTGTCACTAGCGAGATGAAGCAAGAAGAGGATCTTCCTTCTGTTACTAGCGAGAAGATGAAGCAAGATGGTGAGGATCCCAGTCCTGACACTAGCGAGAAGAAAGAAGAGCAAGACAACAACGATGGTCAACGAGTATTTCACTTACCTTGGGGTGTGCGGGTCAAAGATGAAGACGCCGAAGGAGGAGCAGCACACTCCGCTTCATCGGGTGACGTTCAAGCAATGCTGGAGGAGACGGAAGATCTAGCCAAACAAGTGAAGCGACTGCAAGGCGAACAAAAAGAACAAGATCAGCAGGACTCTGCTGAACTACTAGACCCTGGTGTCAAAAACGCTGAAGCAGAGGTTAAAGAAGCCGCAGACAGATTGCGTAGTGTACTCGGTTCGAGCTTTGGCCTCAATGAGATTCTCATCGGCCCCAAAGACCATGACGTCAGACACGGAAACCAATTCGACATGTTGCTTGCCAGCTTTATCCGCGAAGAAGCAGAAGAAAAGCAGCATCGTTCCGAAGTAGAAGACGTACTCGGTGTGGGAGGAAATCCGAAACATTTTGTCCGCTTAGGCACGGAAGAGAAAATTACCGGAATCCCTCTAGGTACGAAGCTTTCCACGAGTAGACACCCAGCCTACAGCTTTTACAAGAAAGGCGATGAAATAAATGAAACTACTGGTGGTGCAGATGCGGCTCGTTCGAGTAAAAGCACAGCCTCCTGCTCTTCCGCTTCGTCGAAACGATCGCTCTCAGCGCTATTCGTGCATGCTTGCCGCGCTGCCTTGAAACATGATCCAGACGGAAACCCATCTCCTGCTTGCCGCGATGTCTTGAAACATGATCCAGACGGAAACCCATCTCCTGCTTGCCGCGCTGCCTTGATGAGCGAAGATGCTGGTCAAGAAGTAGTTCCTCGTATTGCGAGGTTCCAAGGAAGTCTTGAAATAGGAAGCAAAATACGACGAACAACGTCCTCCACAGGAGAAGATACTTCACTTCCTACTGTTGCACCATCGTCGAGGACTCCTCAGGATGAACATGCGGACGACGTCGACGATCTCCAAGAACTAGCTCCTCCATTACAAGAACAGAAAATGGCAGACGAGAACGAATGTACAGGAGAACAGAACGAAAACGAATATCCAGGAGATTCAGGTAGTTGGCGCCTTATTTCTTCCTTGCGGGACGGCCCCGCTATTCCACCACCCCCACTCTACATAGTGGCGGACACGGTAAAGAAAGACCCTGTCTATTTCGCTTTCCTTGCTGTCGCCCACAAAGCTCTGAAAGAAGCGAAGCTACTACGTGGACCGTTTACTTCTAACGCCTATACTCCTAGAAATCGTGCCACGCCTGCGAACAAGACTTGGACTGCAGCAGCAACCTCCATGGCCGAGCTTCTATTATCTGCCTTCAGGGGGAGTTCGAGTTGGAGTACTACTACTAGTAGTACCACTACCAGCATCATGCCCGCCGAGAGTCATACTAGGATGACAACTACTGGCGCTAGTACTACAACCTCCATGACCGAGAGTGATGCCATTCGGAGCTCCTTTGTCGTTGCCGTGGTTATTCGAAAGTTGCTCAATATGCAAGTTTTGTCCACGGTCCTGGATGTAGCGCCTATCTTTTTATCCAAAATACTTGAAGAGGCAGAAAAAAGACTCGTTGCTGGTGCTGGAGGAAGTAGACAAGGAGACGATGGCACGCAGACGAGGAGAGACGGTCTTCAGACTCATAATCTCTTCCTTAAGAGCAGCACCTTCACTCGCGCTACAACGATGTCTCACTTTTTGTACGAGTTGCCGGAAGGGGTGAGAAAGGAGGCCGTCAAAAGGGAGATCGGAGAGCACGGCGCAGTGGTTGATCGCAGTCCAGAAGGATATTTGAAGAGAGAAGATGAAGATTTTACGACGAATTTCTGGCGAATCAGCGCGATTCAGGAAGAAATGAGAGATATACTTCGTAGAAGTACTAGACGTCTCGGTCTCCAAGGACAAGAAGAGCATCCTCATCGTCCAGCAGAGGACTTTGGAGGTCCTCTCGAACATATTGACATGAAAAGAGCCGCGATCGATATCGATATCGATCGGCCGTACCTTCTTGGTCGTCATTTCGCGATAGCATCTTTGAACTGGAAAGAAGCTGGTCTTTTTGATGCCATGACGACTTCAGGTAGAGAAGACGGAGGTGAGCCAAGTAATAAGAAACGTGAAGAGCAGAAGCACAAGCAACTCCAACTTCTGCAAAATATGCTAGTTGAAGGGCACACGGAAGCATGCAAGCGCATAGCGCAAGACGTAAGTGACTTGGTAGAATATTCGCACCACTTGCAGCTGTTCGACGTGCACAACGACGAAAGAAAAACCCTTAGTAATCCCGCCAGCACTCGGATAAAGGAAGGCGCACCAGGGAAGAAAGCAACTTCTTCGACGAAAAAGACGCGACTTCCAAGGCTACTTGCGAAAGAAATCGACACACTCAAAGACAAGCTCAACAACGTGCACGAGGTGGCATGTGGGAAAATGCGGGAAGAGTTGAGGCTTGCTAAGCGTACTCTGTTCAGGATTGCGGAACACGATAACGATGAGCAAGGCTCTGGTGCGGTAGCTTCCGTAGAATGGGGAGCCTCTGATCCGGACTATTTTTTACGCAGAGTTCTTCCCATTTTGCAGCAGGTTCTGCTTTTTAGCGGAGACGTCCTCTTCACAAGACGGAGAAAGCTGCTTTCATCACCAGATAGCGCCAAGGAGTCTTCTTCCAAGGAGACGGATGCGCCGTCTAGCCAAAAAGATAGAGAACTTCTCGACAACATTCAGTCGGAGACTCAGATCACAAAAGAGAAGGCCAGCTTGCTCGAAGGCGCAGGTGGAATGCTCACTGAACTCCATGAAAAACTTGTGGAAATCAAGAAAAAGCATTTTCTCCAGACTTCCTCGGAATCCGAGTCAGACTCGGAGTCTGTAGAAGGCGGTGGAGTAGGTGAGGAGGTGCCGGATGTTGTAGACGGGCAAGCAGAGGAGGAGACTAAAGAAGGGGAGGAGATGAAGAAAAATTGGGCTGACCTCATCTGGGGTCACGATGAGGAGGACGGAAAAGAGAACTTAATATCCTCGGACGAAAAAGAAGAACTTCGCGTCCTCTATCGCTACTGTAATCCGAAGCTGAGCGCTTTTGTGGCGGCGAGGATGATAAAAAAAGAGGAGGAGAGCCGCATAGCTTTGCAAACTTTGCACATCGCCGCCTTGGAAAAGGAGAAGGAGAAGCGAATAGAAAATGGCATGCACTTGTTAAGCTGCAGCGGCGTGAACGATGAAGAAAGACAACGGATAGCCGATGAGACTGAGGAAGAGACGAAGCGCATCCAAGAGGAGATTGAAGAAAACGTGCAGAAGCTAGAACAGATTAAACATCGTAAAGAACAAGATGATCATGATTCGGCTATTACGGCGGAGGCGGTAGAGGTAGATGGAGTAGCTTCCCCTAAGGAATTCTGGAAGAAGCACATGAAAGACAAAGGCAGTGGCCGCGCAAGGTTTGAGTACCATTGTGCGCACGCATTGGCGTGGTACCAAATCCGTTCCTCTCACAGCGATATCGTTACGAGATTCGCCACGGGGCGATCGATTTTTTCATCTGAAGGAGGGCACAATCTAGATCCCGTGATAAACGTACTCGGCACACACCTGCTAGAAGGGCCAAAATGCCTCGGGATGAGTGTCCTTTTCAAGGGCATCATGGATGCGATGTTTCAGAGGAAAGTGCTAAGAGTCAGAACCGAAGTAAACTCAGATCAAAACCATGTCTGGACTCACGTTTACTTCAACATTTTTTTTTGCGATTTTTCAGAAGTCCAGGACCATCTTCAGCGAGAACAGAGTGAACACCCTCAAGTAGCTCCTGCACCCCAAGGCGAGCTTCCTGGATGCAGCGCCATCAAATGGGGATCTTCATTTGGTTGCGTTCTAGTACAAGCATGGAGATCGGTGGGATTCGATACTGGACGACTGTGGTCTCCTTCATTTTTTGGTAGTCGTCAAGAGTTTCTGGCACACTCTTCTGGGGTAGTTGTACAGCAAGGGCAACCCTCTGCCCTACTCCAAGGCTCATCTTCTGAGAGGACTACTTCTCACGGAGGTCGCGGAGTAGAACCTCCACGCTCAAGTGGTTCCGAGACCCACCAGAAGGAGGAGGAGAAGGAAAGACAATCCCACCAGAAGGACAAGGGGGAGGAAAGACAATCTCACCGCCAGAGCGAGATGATGGAGAAGGAAAGACAATCCCACCAGAAGGAGAAGGGGGAGGAAAGACAATTCATTGTGGACATTGCTCAGCTTCTACTAGGAAACTTGGAGAATAAAGTTGAGCTTTCCCAGTGCTCGTCTCCGTTGGAGCATTCTACATTGACGCCGCACAGAGCCGAAGTTGCCGAATGGTACACCAAAGCACTTTCAGAGAACTGTGCTTTATCTGTTGTTACTGATGAACCAGGGAAATGTTGTGCTGAGGAGTTCCATCAAGGTGAAGGGGGCGCAAGTGGGCAAGAAGCGGCTCGATACATACAGGACGCGGAAAACAAATGCGTCAGAAACTGTAGCATTATTACCTCCAAAGAAGGTGAAGCGGGAGGGCCTGCTCCTGTAGATGAGTCCTCGTCCTGCTGTGATAATTACGTGACGCTAAGAGTGGAGGATAATGATTATCAAGGAATCCCTTTCGTAACGCATCCAGAGGAATCGCTATCCGTAGAGTGGATCTCCAAGATGATATCTATTGGCGTGTTATCATAAGGCTGATGCTTTTTAGTATGATTTTTACACACTTTATCTTTACTCTGAAAACATATAAATCAGTAATGTAGTAGTTTGAATAAAAGATCGCTTGATCATTCTTAGGTCGGTTAACTTAATTAGTTTTTCTAAGTTTCTCCGATTCTACAGCTTTCAGTATTGATTCGTCCGGTGTCTGAAAGCCGACTGGAAAGTCCTTCACTGCATCCTATCGATCGACTACTTGGTAATTGTGATTTTCTTTTAGTTCTCAGGATAAGGATCCCAAATTATTTATACATTGTGTGATATTCCAGTTTATCTGTGGGTGAATATGTGACGTTCTTTCCGCTAAGCATCCCCTTATAATTTTGCCTATACCTTGAAAATCCCTAGGGATTAGTACGGTGTGACAGCCAGTTCTGGAAGTATCTGCTTACTGAAATGAAAATAACGATCGAAAATTTCTAGTTGAATATTCGGTCATACTGATAGTGAAGTATGA
Organism: Amoebophrya sp. A25; assembly: GCA_905178165.1. Classification (NCBI taxonomy): domain Eukaryota; class Dinophyceae; order Syndiniales; family Amoebophryaceae; genus Amoebophrya; species Amoebophrya sp. A25. Next base: position 763,508 of record CAJINU010000027.1, on the reverse strand, counting down.
AGTTCTGACAGTTATGTTCGTAAAAAATGTGCGGGAAGTAAGGAATAGAATTTTATTTACTTAGCTATGTATGTTGCTTGTGCTATGGTGGTTCGTGGGGTGTCAACGGTGTAAAAAGGTTGTCTGAAGATGATCGTGATGATGGTAAGGTACCCGTGCAGTTCTCTTTTGCGGTCCTCTGCCGAAAATGGTGTGTCATCGGGCTGTCCTTGCTGTGGTGTATGGTCTGAAAGTCGTTCTTGTACTTGATAGTCTTATACTACATTTATCTTATTATAACCACTACTACTACGACTACTACTAGAAGAAGTACTACCACTAATTTGGGTTTACTAGTACTACTAGTACTTCTACTACCACTACTAACTGTTGTCGCCCGTAATCACTGTTTTATCCTCGTTTTGCAATGGTTGAAGGACAGACCTTCCTCACGATGTCGCCCATCCCCTCACCCATAAACAGGAGAAATAGAGATTCGGGCTCTATTGTTATGGAAGATGTGAAGAACAATCTATCAAAATCATTCTTCCTTGTTCGTTTTGGTTCTCCCGATTCCTCTATCTTTGAAATTATGACGTAGTTGGACTTCTTACAACAAGGATCGTTGTCCGTTTTGATCTACCCTCTTGCTGGGTGATCTAGAAAACTTTTACTTCTCCAACGTCGCGAAGCTACACGAGAAGCATAAACATTTTCCTGTACGGTGATCCGGAGCAAGAAAGGCTTCAAACGTTCTTGAATGTTGAACCTTTACTTCAAAACAGGGTCAGGCTGTAGACGGATAGTAGTCTACTTATTCAAACAAACACATGATTAAAGTGTTCCGGAGAAGAAGATGCACCTCTAACCTTGCACCTCTCACCTTTGGGTCGCGACTACAAGATCCACACACAGAGCCATCGCGAGTGGTCCTGGAGAGTTTTTGTCTCCTTGACAAGCTTGAGATCTTCTTCATTTCGACATGATCCGAATCTTTATCTGATTGTCGAGAGAAGCACAAGCAGTGTTGATTGAAAGTGACAGTGTAAGACGAGATTAGAGAGGACCAACATGAGTGTCCGCACTGAGAAGCACATTGATTCTATTAGTATGAAGGACCACGGAGGAAAATATGTAGAATGATCGGAAAATGAGGTTACACTTACACTACTAGTTCTAGTTCTAGGTACCAGAAGAGTGTCGACGGTTCATGTCGTTGTTGCTATTTCATGATCGGAGTTGGTTACAACAATCTGGAACAAGAAGTTCTTTGTCTAACTGCATCTTCACTGTAAAAAAATTGATAGCTAGTCCTACTCCTAGTAGTTCTTTTCTCCTGCTCCTCTATCTTCTTTCATTTGATCTGCAGCTACTTTTCTGTCAAAAATATCTATCAACATTCGCATTCGGCACCAAAACTAACTACTCCTACAACTACAGACACTCACTCTTACACAAAATGGATCATATCGATGATCTTGGAGAAGGGATCTTCGTACGGTTGTTACAGGTGGTCTCTTGGTTTCTGGTGGTGCTTTTCAGCATACCAGCTGCATGCTTGGCGACGTATCAGATAATAACACTCTATCTCCCCTACTCACTCGCGAGGATAACAGGGACTACGTCTTATAGGTACCTCCACCTACTAGTTTTGTTTATAACTTACTACTCCACTGAAGATGCCTACTGGTACTGCTACTGCTTTTGTCGGAATAATTGCTTTGCTGGAAGATGTTGAATTAACAAGCTGCCAGAGAAGAAGTAAAACTAATCCATCAACATTCTTCGCCTTATGACACAACAGGTTTCCGGCTTACATGTATACGGTATGGGGCGACGACTTGACGGACCTAACGATAGAACACTGGGGGTATTATTTTACAACCCAAATTATATAGAAGATTAGGCACGCAATCTTGAGTTTTTATCAAACACACGACCCGTCTTCGTGTTTATGTCTCTCTCAACCTGGTCTGTCAACTTGCTGTTACCCACGACGCTGCTTGCCGACATTTTGCACACCAGGTACCTCGCATGTTGTGTCGGAGTGACAATTTTCTCGGCGGTCTATATCATACCCGAGACACCATGGAAATCTTCAAGGGTCAGAGACGACTCAGAAGATAGCAAAAAACGACAGTAGAACTGGAGGTCAAGGGGATTGGAGATGGCGGAAAGGATGGAGCGAAAACATGATGATGCCGATATTAACTAGTGCGTCGGCAGATAGAACACGAAGACGTTGCAGTAGTAGAATAAACTTTATTATTAGGAGAATATGATCAACTGCATCTGCAGATTAATTCTTAGGAAACGCTATTCCACAAATTTATTGTACAAGTAAGCACAAGTATTAACTGCAGATTAATGATTCATTAGGGTACGCCGGGCAATTAATACTTGTACTTACTTGCGCAAGCGCACCTTATCAGTGTATGACCATAATGACTAGTCTTGCGCACCTCATCAGTGTATGACCATAATGACTAGGTCTTGAAGTTTATCACATTACCGACAGGACCCCCGCATTCAAAATAATGAAGTATGACTATGACACGCGACAACAGCTGCTATTAAAGTCGCGAACGAATCGAGTATAATGTTAATGTACTCTTAGAAGAACGCCGCATGGTGCAACGTTCTTGCGCAGCGCCACAATGCCCGCAGTCCTGCGGAGAAGAGCTTTGCGATACGTTTTTTTGATGTTCCTGTCCCAAAATTGCAGGAGAGAAAATATGCTTCTACTCTCCTCTCGTTCTTGTAGAAACTGACCTGTACGTGTACTTCTATGTTGAATCTTACCGGATTGCTATTCCCTAACCTCGACGCCTACGCTTTACGAAGTCAAAAATCGTTGATAATTTTTTCACAGAGGGAGCAGAACAATTCGGATTTTGATCGATCGTAACACGACCTTTGGTTCTTGCTTCTATTATATGTTGAATATGACTTCCACTTCACGTCGTAACGAAAGATCACGACAATAAATTTATAACAACGACGAGCTTTTCGTTCATCACTTCGTTGTCCTTGTTCTACATTCACCAGAAAAATGCCATCTTCTTCGTCCTTCTTTTCGGCTGAAGTCAGCCGAGTTCCCGATGAGCGCAACGATCATGATCAGCGTATTGCGAACAACGATGAATACGAGATGAGCTCGAGGACGAAGAAATCCAAAAAAGCCAGCAAACAAAGACAACAAGACCGCAACTACATACAACCCATACGTTCCTCCAGCTATAGAAATGATCAGCATGATGAGGAAATTGGACGAAGATGGAGCACAATTCCGCTTGTTGGCGAGGTTGTGCCACTTAGCGTTTCTGGAGGTACAGCAAGGTTTTATAGAGTGCGGAATACGCTAGAAGCCAACTCCAACTCTTGCAATTATTTTCCGGAGGAGGGCATCAATCCCAACGCCAACCTCTCTAGAACAAGCTGGATTTTGAAGGACTTACAACATGCTCGAGAAGAGGCTGCCTTTTACGAACGGCTAAGACATCGGATATCAGGTATATTGTCTACAACTTCACAGGGTCGTGAAGGCCATCAAATACGAGTTGTTGTAGTGTCAGAAGTTCTTGAAGGAGGTCGGAGGTCTCGTCGTCGTGACCGGAGATTCGCGAAGTTTTTAGACACATATTTTTGTACGTGTCCCGGAACAATATCTTTGGATCTCGGCAGTCACCTGGGACCAAAAGAACACCGAGAACAAGCTGGTAGAAAACCTGGTAGTGGGAGCAGAAATGTTGCCGGTCAGGATCACGAACCAGGGCCGCGAGTGGGTGACCAAAATACGTCTTCTCTGGAGCAGGGTGACGTGGTAGCTTCTGCTGGTGTGGGTGACCAAAATACGTCTTCTATGGAGCAGGGTGACGTGGTAGCTCCTGCTGGTGTGGAGGCTTATCACGAAGAAGCTGCCGATGTTCTTTCCAGTACCACGACTGGCACGAGGATTATGTACCTGGGTCCACGTGAAGCTACCACATGGCTAAGTAGAGCTGGTCCTTCTACTCGCCAAGTGCACGACACGGCTCTTTTTGGGTCTACGTTCTCATTCTCGTCTAATATATCTGGCTCTGGACAACGAGGTCGATATAGTGTCCCATCGTCTTGCCCTCCGACGCATGGGCGTCAACGGGACTGTGATGAAGCGAAGCCTGGTTCTCTAACTGAGGACTTGACTCTGAGCCACGACACAGTAGGTTCACTATCGTTTAGCACAAAATCACTCCCGGCACAAGCTACATCTTCAACTACGCCTGAGGGTGGACGAGAACCTCTGGCCGCAGAGACAGGCAAGAGGATATCGATGAAAGAACCCAAGACCGGCAACGTCAAAGGAGCCTTCATGTCGGCTCAAGACCGTTCTTCATCTTCTACAGGACGAACAGCGTCGTGTGTAGTTCTTCCTCGACATATGCCGAATCCGACTCCTGCTCCTATTCCTGCCTCAAGCGCAAAGACCACAACTCCTAGCCACGACTTTCTTGTTCTCTCGGATATGTATGGAGGGTTTTCGCGGTTGCGCTTTGCGGATTTGAAGCTAGGAAAAGCTACGGCTGTGGCAAATTGGATGGGCAAGAGTGCTTTTAGAGCCTGGCGCAACCATCAAGTGGATCGTTTAACCAACTCTGTCCATGAAGGCTTCCGCGTTGAGGGTCTAGACTTTCCCCCCGCGGCTCTGTCGCAGGATTACACAGCTGTAGCGAATAGCTCATTGTGGGTATGGCTTTTTCAGCACTTGTAACTGTAAATACTAGACATGGAAGATGAAGTTGTTATTGATTGATTCTCGAAGTTTTATGAAGTTGTTCTTCTCTAAAAGTAGAAGCACTAAGCTCAAGAGATGATCATGATCAAGACGTAGGTGTAGGATCGATTGGTGAAATACTACGATCATCATGCTGTACTTTTCTAATTTCTGCAAGTCTTCTCGGTAACGCAAAGAAGGTGAACAGAATGACCCTGCAACGCTTGTCTGGGATGAAATTCTGGCGCTTGTTTTTGGAAATTGATCACGACCAAGCGGAGATCGATAATGCGAGAAAATCAACAGAGCGGCAGAACGTAATCTATGAAGCTTCATTATCAACATCTGAGCCTAGTAACACACGAAGAGCAGTCAACGGAGACGATGCCACTATTCTTATCGCAGGAGGCACAGCGAGTGCCAGCACACGAGGACACGGAAGTAAACCCGTTTTTTCTTCTGCACCGCCAGCATTTGGCTCGCATCATCTAGATGACGATAGCGCGTCGAAGGCAGAGGTTGAAAATGTGTCGCAAGCAGTATTCCGACGTAGCTCATCGGTCCCACTCGTATGTGAGTACCAGTCGAATTTGACGCCTGATCGCCCTGAAGAACAAAGCCTCGGACATAGGGTGACGCGAGCAGCGAAGCTGCCTGGAGGGGCATCCACGAACCTACTCTCAAGCCCACAGCCTGCACTTGAAGTCAGTACGACCGCTGAACATGAACTAGTACGACCGCGGAACGACGAAGCAGATAGCATGATCAAGGAGAGAGTCATGTCAATGGACGGACACCCACACGGCTCTGACGCAGTTGTAGACCCACGTCCAGCAGCGCTCTTATCATCTCGTCGGAAAGAGCTCTATTCCCGCTACGTCATGCTGGCAGTTCTGGTAAAGTTGACGAAACTGATCGATGGCTTGTGTCAAATAGACTATCCTCAAATGTGGGTCGGGTCTAGTCTCGGAATTGGCTTCGAACTAGAGGCAGCAAAATCTTCGGCTATAATGCTTAGACAACCGGGCAGTCGTAAGATGAGGAGCGACCACAGCAATGTTGAAGGAGGTGGAGACTCTTGCCTACAGTCGACAGATGTTGATCATGAAGATTTAGAAAGCAGAACTAGAGATCCAGTGGTTGTGAAGGTTTTCGATTGGGGTCGCAGTGAGTGGAATACAGCTGAGAACCATGCTTTGTTAAAGCCTGAAGACCGAGGTTTGCGTGTCGAACATTGGCGAGGCTACCTGCAGAGCATTGTGCGGTTGCTCTTCCAAGGAGCACGTCTTTTCTTACACCGCTTCGGCTGTCCTGCGTGGCGCAGTGTCGTCGTCGAGCTGTTGGAGTTCCATTCTATGCACCACGAAGATCGTGTCGTGAAAGCTGCAATTGAAATACCGCTGTTCCCACTAGGAGTAGATCCGGCTTATTACGGAATATCTGTACAGCCGGTTGAGGAAGAGGGAGACGAGGAGTGGAATTACGATGGGAGCACCCATTCTAGTAGGTCGAGAACTAGAAGAGGGATTAGTAGGAGGTCTGTTTCTTCTCGAACAACAACAAGGACCTCGTCGTCCACAATTACGTCGTATAGAAGTGATTCTAATGATCAAGATAATGCTGTAGAAATAGAAGAGGATCCTCGTGATGAGTTTGGAAAATCCACTCCGAAGAATCACAGTAGAAACCTGTCACGCCGTAAGAAGAAGACGAGAACTGCCTCCAGTGGGGGCTCCGGTGGTTCATCTACTGTGCGCAGGAAGCGAAACAAGAGCAAAAGAAGTAGAAGCACAAGCTTGGAGGTTTTTTTTGCGAAGAAAGGCGGAGGAAGCAGACGAGGAGAACGAGACTCAATATCTTCTCGGAGAGATGTTTTTGAAAACGCTTGCTCCCTCTCACGACCCAAGAAGATGACACAGTCGAAGACGAGGTCCTCTAGGCCTGCACCCGCAGTAGAACGAGAGTCCTCGATTTTCGTCTTGACCGACAGCACCTCGGGAACTACTAGCCCATCCATTCAGAGTTGTTCTCCAAGAACACGACCTTGCGTCCGGAAGGAACAGCGTCAGGAAAACATCCAGAGGAAACGGGAGAGACTTTATCGTGAGGAAAAACGACAGGAGATTCTTGCATATTTCTCAGGGACTCGCTCTGCTCTTCAGACTGGTGTGGAATATGTGGTCCCACTGAAAACGGTACCTGGCGTCTTCGTGCCACGGCTAGAGAAATTGGCTGCGGAAGTTGCGAAGAGCAGACAAAAGCCAAGACATACACCCCCTGATGAAACGCAAGAACCTGGCGCGTCGACGTTCTCTGGAGCAGCTTCGACTACTAGAAAGCGATTGGATATTAACGTGCTCTATCCGACGAAGCACAAGAAAGATGCTTCTACTACAGACGAACAGAGATCGGAAGGCGGAGTTCCACGCACAAAGGATGATGGGCGACATCGGAGGAGACATGGAGACGGTTGTGAAAAAGAAAATATTGGCACAACAAGAGGCAATCAACACGAGATCTTGCCGAAAGCAAATAGCGCAATCGAAAGGTCTTCTTGTGAAGATACGTCGGCACTATCGGACGAGGTACCTGGCTTATCGCGGACCGCTTCTGCTTCTGCTGCAACCACTTCAATAAAGGAGCCAGCTAGATCACTACATCAAGAAACGCCTCTAGTAGAGGATGAATTCACAGTAGGATTCGTGACCTTGGTCTTCCACATCTTAACGCCACAGCGAATTTCTGTGGAAATACGCGGTTTTTCCACCTCGGACCGCCGACTTCTTCGAAGTGGCAACGCGAATCTCACTGTCCTCGCTTTTGAAGACAGTCGTGATGCTTTTGCGCATCTTTACAATACCTTCTGCGGAGGGTCTGGAAGTGGCGGTGCTGGTGTACCTGTTGCAGTCGCCGCTGAGGCGGACGACGCTAGCACTGCTGCGGCAGCGGCAGTAGCCTCGTCATCTTCTAGTAGAAAGGATAGATCTATTACCGGGCGAGAAAAATCAAGCGTACAACGAGTAGCTGCAGGTTCGAGCCAGGTCCGAACCCAAGGTGCAGAGAGGTCGGCTCGTGGTTCATCTAAGAAAAGCAGGAAGACCGCATCAACAGTAGCATCTGTATCAGCACCAGATTCATCTTCTCCGGGAGTAGCCACTACTAGTACGACAGCTATGGTGTCACTTCGTGGCCGCGTTACTGAGCAGTCAACAGGACTATTGGTCCCTAGAGAGCAGTGCTCTACTCAGGCAGACAATGATCCGAAAACGAGCAAGTCTTCTGAACAAAAAAAATTGAAAATTTCCCATCCATCCTCGACATCTAGTGATAGAAGTGACCCGGCGCAGAGGAGGAAAGGAGCTACTTCGAAGAAGGACGCGCGTAGTAATAAAGGTGAAAGCCCATCATCAGCAACTAGAGCTCCTTTTAGTAGATCAAGTCCGCACCATAAGATAATGTCTACGGAGCAGGAGAAAGATGTTGAACCTGACTCGGTGGTCTCAATAGCTGGCGCTACATCCGACCACATAGGTGAAGACACGACTACCGCTGCTGATGCCGAACAAGTTGAAGCATTTTCTCTAAAGAACAAGACTCAGAAGAACATTGATCCTGGCAGGACCGTAGTGGCCGCATCATCTGCATCTTCATCCACGACTAAGACAACGACAACTGGTGGCACTTGGTCTTCGCTTCTACGAGGACGTAATTATGGCACTCCACAAACTCAAGAAGATCCTGTAGTAAAGATGTACGATTTTCGATGTAATCGGGCAGCTCATTTCGAATTCCTTGGTATTGAGAATGGCGAAAGACAACTCGTCACTGCTTTAAACTTACCTCCAGAGATACTTGCTCCGTCGTCAACGGGAGTCGCAGCTAGTCGGACGAGCCCGTTGTTGAAGGTACTACTTTTTGATCTCGTGGTCCGTTCTGTCGCAGCTTGTTCAACACGTACATTTAGTCTCTTTAGTTGTGAAATGCTACTGTGTGTTGCTGTTTGCACTACTGTTTTCTAGTAACATCGTTTCATCTCTTTTTTCTGGTGAACTTCTAGCTACCAATCGAAAACTTAAACTCCGAACACCAACAGTAAAAATCTTCAGGTTTTCCCATCTCCAGTTGTACCTGATGGCAGAGAGGAGGTGAAAGTTAACAACGAATGGTTTGGAAGACAAATAACAGCTCGATACTTCAGTCCTGCTTTTCTCTATGCAGGAAAAGGGGTTCCAACGCATTGGTTGTAAAAAGGATTGTGATTCATTAACATCGCGATGATGTTGAAAAGGTAAAGGAAAACTCTTCTGCCGGTGACTGAAGACTTAGCTGTAGGTGAATGAGACTGAAGATGTTGATGTTCTTTGTTTTTGATTTTGAAATTTTGCAGTTTTGAAATTTTCCTGATTCATATCCATAGTTCAGTCTTATGAAGAAAAGTGAGGCGCATATGGAGGTTATGGTAGCCCATCTACGCAGCAACTCCGTGTCTCGCACTGATCCAAGTGATTGGTGTTTAATTTGTATCTCCGAAGTTATTATTCGTCATCCAAAAAGAAAAACATCAAGATCTTTAAATGAAGGAAAAGTTGAAATCTCAGGTGGTGTGTCAAACAAAGATCTTCTATAGGTGATGCGTTTTCATCTAGGTGATCTGAACTCAAGATCAGCAAAGATCCTACCGTGACGGTGACAGCACAAAAGATCATAAATCGATCGTGGTTCGCCAACTCTTGTCAACATGTACATCACGTCGCACTAAATTATCTTGATATCAGCACCAGAGAGGACGAGGAGTGCCCAGTATCTCCTCCCCCCTGCTGTATTTCCGTTGCGTTTGTCTGTCAAAGTAGTATCGGCATCCGAAACATCATCATCTTTCCGCAGTAAAGAATCTGTGAAGCAGTCAAGATCAATCTGGATGCATCAAAAAACAACACCCAGGCAGTGAAAGTGGCTATTATAACTCCACTTTTTATGTACAGATTTGATTAGGACACAAAAAGGAATTCATTGAAAATTTTTCATCGTTCTTCCACGACACTGAATATACTTAGCAAAATGGTTTCTGTATCTTTCAACCTGAGAAATAGAGAAGGTGTTGCCCTTCCGCTACGGTGGAACAAAACCTCCGTGGCCAAAGGCTTCATCTCCCTTGGTCATTTTTTAACCTCGGAACAATAAAAAGTGTTAGATTTATACTTATGTATATATCTACAACTCAGATTGTTACTGCTCACTCCCGTACTAGTTCCATCTGATAGTGTAGTTATCGGATAGATCTGCCAAGAATAATTTTGCCCTCAAGCTGCATCAAGACGTCGGGTGAAACAGCTAGGCGGTATAGGTAGTCTACCATCGAGCTGCAGAAAGCTCTAGGAATTTCTTGCTAGTGCACTTGTCGTGTGCAGAATTGAAGAGTTTTTTTGAACATTTTGTGATTCGGTCGTAGTATTCTTTTTGAAATTTCGTTGATCGATTCGCCAATCTATCGACATAGCGACAGTATCCTATCTCTGTACTAATCATAAAATCGCTTCTTTCGAGCCTATCTGTCTGTAAAACGCAAAGACCGATAAAATGAGCGCACCCTTATCGCCTACAATGGCAGCAAGCAGCGCGATGTGGGTACGAGGAGAGTACACTGCCTTCACCGCTTTCGGTTCGATAGGTATGCTCTCGACGTATGCTGTGCTTGGAGGTCTTGTCCTGTTAACGGTGCTCTTCCGATTGTACGCAGGCAAGCGCGGTGCGCGTTGCGTTGCCGAGTTGATCGAAGACGAGGACGCGTTGATGGCGGGTTGCCAAGTTCAAGAGAGTGAATCTTCCGGAGAAACAATATTACACTCCAAGGTTGTCCAAGTCGGTTACCGTCGACATTGGGCAGGGGAGGTCCTCTACTACACCTGTTAAGGCTACAAGAAATCCATCTTCACAGGCATCTTGGTCCCGTTTTTGAAGGGAAAACGAGACCCAAGATGCTGCTGAAAATGGGAGATTTCTCTTAGTTCTAATCCTGGGCTGCTGTTCTGCCTGTCGTGTTGCAAGCGTTGCTGTTGGTTATGTGCCTGGCGCTTTTGGAGGAATCGGATCTCGGCAAGTGGTTGTGGCTGGCTAATGGCGTTTTCAGTCTGCGGTTTTGCACGCAAGACATGATTGATGAGGTCGTGGCTGTTGCTTCTGGTTCTGCGCCTTCACAACAAGAAGATGAACTTTCAGCATGGTGGTGTAATCCGGCACTGCAACCAACAACTGCAGGCTTCCACTTCCGCAATCTCGGAATTTTCTTCATCATCTTCTGGTTGCTTTTCTTAGCGATCATGTGGCTTTTGTTGTCGGAGAAGCTGCGTTTCCGACTGCTTTTCATCGTTCCCTGTGACTTGCGAACCTGCGACTTCGTCATCGTAGAGGAATGGACTAGTTGCAAAAAGGGAGTAGAGCCCTCCTCTGTCGATGTGCGGGAAGTCAAATCGCAAGAAAACAAGCAAACAGACGACCAACCAGAGAACAAGAAGAGCAAGAAGAAAGTTACTTCCAGTTCCGATAGTAGTGCCTCTGCATCAGCACCCGTCGTCTCTTTTCAGCAAGAGGTAGACGTGACGTCCTTAGAAGACAGTCCAGATGACAACACGACAATCCTCGGAGGAGAGGCTGAACACACGCCATGCAGCGCTACAAGCACTAGTAGAAACATCACACCACAACTCAGACGCATTGCAGCAACAAGAGCGGAAAAACTGATTGTAGAATACGAGACTTCCAAGTCTCTAGTGGTCAAGCAACTGGGCCGGCGTGAGGTTTTACGTCTCGAATATTCTTGCCCCGAGGATAAGATGTCTGAATGCGACAAGGAAGAGTTAGAGCAGTACTTTTCCACAGTGAATGCTACGGTAGACAGTCCACGTTACCTGTATTTCCGGTCTGGTCGCTATCTCTACTGTCCAGTGAGGAATCGCTTCGTCGAACCCGAAAACGAATTCCTGGACATCGGAATGCGCACAAAGGACGTCAGGCGCGTCTATGACGACTTTCTGTTCCCAGAGCGTCAGCGCGGAAGGAAAGTTCACAAGATGCACAAGAATATGATGAAACTGAAGGAGAAGGAACAAGAGGAACAAAATGTAGTACTGGTGGCGCAGCAAGGAAGTGGCTTGCCCGAAGATGTGAGCACTACAGATTGTTCAGGAAGCATAGCTGGAGATGTGGCTGCTATGACTGGAACTGCTAAGGGCCAAGATCATGGTTTCGAACGTTTTGCCCAAGAACAGGATAGCAAGACCGACAGTCCTGAGTTTCGGATGACGATTGCAAGTACTAGTACGGCTCTGGATCATCAGCTTGTAGGACAAGGACAAGGTGGTAATTTGAACGCGGAGAACGCAGGCGGTTCTCATACATCAGAGGCACGCACACGATCAGCATCAGAAGATTGTGGTACTTCGTCTCCCGACGACTGCAGTGCAAGTAGCATGACAGGCGGATCGAGTCCGCAACATCTTCCGATTGACGGTACTCCTGGTAGTGGAAGTAGAGTAGTTGCACAACATGAAAGATCCCCTGCTGGTTCCCGACGTCCTAGAACAACCAAGCCACGACCTAAACTTCCCAACAGTCGTTTTCTCTCAACGAAAAAGTACGACATTCATGGCGAAAACGTAATTGATGTAGAATGCAAGCATTTCGCATGGTATTTACGTGCTGAATTCGGCGATTTCACGACTCTGTTCCAACTGCATTGTCTCTGGGCACCAAGTATTTTCACCAACTGGATGCTAGCGATCGTTTGTGGAATGCTCTCCCTGATTTTCGGGATAGCGAATGCGATCACTGCCCGCAAGAACCAGTTGGACATGCAGAAAATGGTGTCGAACCAAGGTACAGACAAAGTCCGTGTCTTTCGCTACAACCGCGAAGAGTGCAGAACGCCAACTGAGGATCCAACACGAAACTACACGCAGCAAATTGATTCCATAAGCCCGCTGAAAAACGAGCTGTCTTTGCGAGAGGACACCACGCTTTGTGGAGCTGAGGGAGTCGGACAACTCGTGGATACAGACCGAGACTACACTGATTCCTTTGATGCAGTGACGCAGGAGAAGCAGAATATGCTAGTGGGCAGTTGTCGGGCAGATGACCCGATCATCTACACGACACCCCCTGGCAGAGGCGCCAGCACAAGAAGCACAACTGGAAATAATATGGTCGACCAAGAAGAAATCCAAAGTCGATCAATCGCAACGCCATTTACGAGCATGAAGCACAGCACTCGTCTATTGCGCGCTGACCTTTCTGGTGGAGGCAGGCGCTTTTCGACTCTAGACGACGATGAAGAAGTCTTCTCGCGTTACTTCGACATTGCAGCGACTAGCGCAGGAAAGCTCGTACCAGGTGATTTAATCGAGATCGACACCACGCCTGGTTGGGTCGTTCCATGTGACTGTGTGGTTTTGTCTGGTGGGGTAGTGGTTAACGAAAGCAATCTAACAGGTGAGGCGATGCCCATCCAAAAATTTGCACTCGAAGATCACGGAACCGAAGCTTTATGTTTGAAAAGGCATGGGAAGAAGAATATCTTGTTCGCTGGAACGACAGTAATGCAAAGTCGCAGAAACTGTGGTGGAAGTGCTGGGATGAAGACAAAAACTTCTCCTGGGTCAGGCTCTACTACTGTAGCACCTGCAATCGCTGTGGTTTTAGCAACTGGTGCGCAAACGGCTAAAGGCCACATGATTCGTTCGATCCTCTATGCTGGAGATATCGAATTCGAACTCTACAGGCAGTTGCCGATTGCGATTGTTATTTACGGCACCGTCGCGGCTGCTCTAATGTTGGGCACGACGTTGGCACAAAATGATTCCCGCCTGAAGCTAGTCGGCGCGTTTTTTGAAGCCGTTTGTATCCTGAGTCGATTGGTGACGCCAATGATTCGCGTCGGGTTCAAAATTGCACAAAGAAACGCAGCTAAGCGAATGCGAGAGACATCCGGATATGCTATCCAGTCCTTGTGCAATGCCAGAATTCCCGTTGCAGGCAGATTGCAAATTCAGTGTTTTGATAAAACCGGAACACTGACCGAAGAAAATCTCAATTTTCATGGGGTCGAGCGAGCGGAAGAGATCACTTCTCAGCACTCTCCTGCGTTGGGATTAGCTACTTATGGAAATCGAGAGCAGCAACAGCTGCACCATCACAAGTCGCAAGACACGGAGAAGGATGAAACGAGGCGCGCACTGTTTACAGAAGATGGCGTGGACTCGGATGGAAATCTAGCACTGAGAAACGGACGGACGAGCACTATGACTTCTACCTGGAGTATGGCACCAGGAGACAGCACTTGTAGTTCTTCGTCATCTCGATCTTATAGCGGGAATTTCCATGTCGGCAGTACGAGTACCAGTAGAGGAGAAGAAAAGCCCCGTTGGGACTTAGTGGACGTAGCAGCTTCTACCTGCCACACCGTCACACGGCTTCACGATGGCTCTTTGGCGGGAAATAAGGTTGAGTGCGAACTGGTTACTCACTATGGCGTGGAGTTCAGGGCTCCTCCGTCTGAGATGAATCATATGGGCGATGAGCTTGAGCAGAAACACAAGTCTTCTCCAAGTGCAAGCCCTTGTCTTTTGGAATTTTATCGTCCTTCTAGCAAGTCGAAGTCAGTTGCCTGTGCCTCGGCGACTACGTCTTCAAAACCCTATGCCCGCACACTACGGCAGTTCGAATTCGATCAAAAGATTCAGCTTCAATCCGTTATCGTGGAATATGGTGGAGCCAGATACCTCTTTACAAAAGGTAGTCCAGCCAAAGTGGCTGCCAGATGTCGCCCAGACTCTTTGCCCGACGGGTTTTCTCGCTACACTCAAAACAAAGCCAGGCAAGGCTACTATCTTCTTGCCTTGGCGTGTAAAAAGCTCGGAGACGTTCAAAGTGGTCAACAACAAGAAAGAAACGGACGCTCTTCTTCGACGTCTTTCAACGACTGTTCTCGAGAACAGTTGGAATGTGACCTTAGTTTTTTAGGCCTGTTGTACTTCCGAAACTGTCTCAAGCCATGCACAACAAGCGCAATCGAGGAATTAGCCGCGGCTGGCGTGAAGAGTGTCATGATTACCGGTGACAATGTATGGAACGGACTTCATATCGCCAAGAAATGCACTTTGATTGCTGGGAATCAGAAGGTTTTACTGGGAGACGTTGCCGTTTCCAGTCCCGGAACTACAGCACTTGGTAACGGAGAGCCAGAGATAGTTTGGACATTGGATAGCGATAAAGATGAAAAAAGTGTTGATGAACAAGGTCCTCATGGAGCCCTGGACATGATCTACGAAAATGAAGCAGAAGATGCTGCTCGGCCTGCGAATAACACACTCACAACTGATGAAGTCACTGCACTTCTAGCGTCCGCTGGTCAACGAGGGTTTACGCCTTCCTCCTCATCAAAGAAATCTTCTTTGAAGAAAGACGTCATTCAGCAGAACAAGATCGTTTTCGGCGTCACACAAGCAGCCTGGAGTCATCTCCGAACCCGTCACTCAGAAGAGTTGAAAGAAATCTTTCCGCACATCGTTGTGTATGGTGGTATGAGCCCGAGCGGAAAAGTGGAAGTTGTCACCCGATGGAGCGAGTCTAAGGTAGTCGGCATGTGCGGCGATGGCGGCAACGATTGTGCGGCATTGAAGGCTGCTCACGTTGGCTTGGCACTGGTTTCGGCTGGACGGACGACAGAGGTTTCGATCGTGAGCCCGTTCAGCAGTTCGGGAGGACATTCTTCACGCATTGCGGCACCTGTGGCGCTTCCACAAAAAGCAGCTTCTTTGAGGAGAGTCGGGGATCATCTTGAGGAGCAGCAACCTCTACTGGTAGAAGACATTGAAAAGGCGCAAGGAACGCCACAAAGAACACACGAAGGAGATGAAGAAGCCGTCTCCATTCATGCTGTTGTCGAACTTGTGCGTGAAGGCCGTTGTACTCTGGAAAATTCAGTCGCCACCTACAAGTTCTTCACGATGTGCGGTCTTCTATCAGCTATTTCCAAGATGTTGCTATCTAGCAGAGTCTCGTACTTCTCTGAGATGCACTTTCTATTCCAAGACTGCCTGTTTCTGGTGCTTTTGACTTACGCTATTGCGAGCTGTAAACCGGCGAAGAAGCTAGCACCTTTTGCACCGACGGCTAACATCCTAGGATGGGAGGTGTTAGGATCTATTGCTCTTCCAACTGCCATTTACATCGGAGCATTGCTACTGACGTACTGGAGCTTGGGAAAACAGAACTGGTACAGATACTATTTTACTAGTTACTACATCCATCGCTTATATTAAATACTTAGCCTTTGTGTTTGTTTAACTTTAAGTTTACCTCGCATGATCAAATGTATTTCTCTATCTCTCCCTCGTCAATTCTATCCCTCGATTGTGGCCATATTCTCGGAATTATTCTCCAAAATCTTAAACTTCTTAACCTTCTTGTTTATGTTCTCCTTTTCAGGTTTCGTCCTCCTTCCGAATGGGAACTGAACATCGACGTTGTCGCTTGGTGGCACATGATGGGCACACAGTCCAGTATGCTTACCAGTCAGTGGCTCCTATTTGCCGGATGTGGTGGCGCTTTACTGTATTCGCTTGGCGGTCAACACCGCCGATGTGTCCTTCGTAACTGGTTCTTGATTGGAACCATTGTGGCTACTGTTGGGTTGCTACTGTCGCTGTTGTTCTTTGCCAACACGGGTTTGAACTGCATTTTCAGGACGAACTGTGAAGACGCGCAGAGCTGGGAGACTTTTGTGTGGCCATTTAGCTATTTTTTGAACGAGCCGTCAATTGTGAATAGCAGTTTCTGGTTCAAAACCGTGGATGAATTGGAGAATCTGCATTTACATGTGGATCGGGGACGTTTTCCGAGGACTACAACTGAGAGCACTTCTGCAAGTAGAGGAGAAGCTAGTACAGCAGCTCTTCCTGCTGGTCAAGGAGAGACGAGCCCGTTATCTGGTGCGTCTTCTGTTTGGTCTCCTCTGGTGCACGTACCCAGCAATGCCCCCACGACTGAGAAACAGAAACGCGTTGCTCAAGCGTGTGAGCCGATGCGCAGACACTTGGCGAATCCGAATACTCCTAGAGTGCTGGGACAACAAGGAAATGCAACTCCGACTCAGAATTCTTCGCCAGCACTAGAAGTGTATGTTCGTACGATAGGAGCTCTGCGGCAAACTTCGGATCAAGCTGACGGCTCGCCTCGCAGTGAGAACGGACAAAGCACGGAGAGAGGGCCCGAGCAATGTACTTTGACTGCTCTCATTGATTTGTTTGTCTTCGACTCGATACTAGTGTTGTTGAATGAAAAAATGCGAAGTTGTAGTGAATTCCTTTTGTTCAACGTACTATTCTCGATATTATCAGGCCCATATTAGTCTACTCTATAAAAAAATCCATGTTTTACAAATCACTACTACATCAACCCAGGTTTCCTCGAAGTTCGCATCCCGACATCTGACCCAAATCACATATCTGCATGCCAACACCTCTGTGCTACTACGTGGACTGCTTTAGCTTCTGATGTAGATAGCAAGAGCGCTGGTCCAAGGTTCTATTGTTGGTGGTCAGTGATTAGGAGCAGGCGTGAAGAGCAACAAATCCCAATTACCAGGAGAAGAAGCCCAGCAACTTGCTATCTTCTTCCCCGTACGGACATGCGAGAGACCTACGCCATGGGCCCAGACCATCCAAGATTCCTCGACAAACTCGCCAAGTTGAGGAAATTTGTCAAAGACAAGAGAGCAAAACGTCAAAGAATTATCAAAAGCCAAGAAAGAAGCAATGGCAATACTAACATCAAGAATCATTTTCTGTCCTCAACCTCAGCAACCCCAACGTCAACGTCAAGTCCCAGTGGTGAGTCTTCATCCCCAAAAGCACTACCAAAAGCTGTACCTGTTTCTAGTTCAACGACGAGCCCTACTTCCTCATCGCAAGGACGACCACCTGCCACTGTGTCTTCGAACGTCATCACTTCCGCAGACGACCAATCACTCGCTTTAGTCTACATCAACCCCAACAACAGGAACGCAAATACCTCTACCTCATTGGTGCAAGCGATTCCAGTCGCAATAGCTCACTTCCGAAACGCACACAACATCCTGGGTTGGGGACCTAACCTTGCTAGTAATGCTAATTTTTCTAGTAATGGAATTGGAAGTACAAGTACTAGCGAAGGAAACGCAAACGCACAAATGGGACCGAGTAGACCATCACTTAGACCAGCATTGTCAACGCGAACTCACAAGTGGACTTTCGTTTTCCTGAGTATAGTGGTCTCTGCGTCTGCATGTAACTTGGTCCTATTCAGTCTCTTCCTGCATTTGAGGAGAAGATAACAAGATTTAGATGAACAACAGGCGGTTACGGTTAGCCCACGAACGCCTTTTAACTACCCTTTCCCTTCCCTATAATATTTATTAACCTTTTTAATCTCGAATATATTAACCTTAATCTCGATCTCCATTATCTTGTTACACTCCGCAACGCATCAACGCAAACACCTCATGAAGATCTGACATTCTTGTTGTATATGCGTCCAAAGTGACGTATGCGTATCGCGCACATAGAATTAGAATTGGCATGACTAAAGAAGAGCTCCCCACGAAAGAGAAAGCACCTTTTTCCCGACCCTACTAGGAAATGGAGTCAGAGTCACTTGGACTTGCTTTGACAAACAGATAAATATCTGTGATACTGATACTTTAACAGTGTTCTTTGTCGCCGATCTGGATCCGGTAATCATTGACATCTTTCTTCAATAGTTGTATCGTCGAAACTTTGCGATGGTACAGCCAAGTGATGGAAAGTCAAAATCGTGAAAAGATCTTGAAAAATACAACCAGCAACGATCTGCCCTCTTCTCGGTCACTACTTAACTTGCCTGCTGCCACCCCTTTGAAAAACAGGACCTTCAGGCTTCAGCCATGCGCTTATATAAAGTAGTACCACAACCACTGCACAAGAAGTCTAGGAATACAACTAGATACTCAAGTCAACGAGGAGTTGTTGTTTCAATTTTTGGACTTTTTGATTTTGGTTTTGCTACCCTTCAATCGCCAGTAGTACGGTAAGAATTAATAGTTAATATAATAGTATCTACTAGCTTGGAGCGTCCGATAACATCCCTCCCACTAGGATCCCCCTCCTCCCCAAATTAAGAAACTAAGCAAGGCAAAGATGTAAGCGGTGCGCGTTTTCAAATTTCGAAAATTTTCCACGTTTTGCCATCGTTTGAGGGTTGGATCTCGTGCGTTTGAAGTCAAGGGCTAAGATCTCTAAGCTTTTTGACTTTAAGCCGTTCCGCTGAGATTCAACTTCTTGGATTTGCATTCTTCAAATTTCGAAAATTCTCCACGTTTTATGGTCGTTTTGGGATTGAATTTTGTGCGTTTGAAGCGCTAAAGCCCCAAAGTTTTTGACTTTC